>CM052712.1:25056124-25069235 GCA_028551405.1 Uromys caudimaculatus | reverse complement strand
GCCTCGTGGGAGGCCCAGGCTACGGGGCTGGAGAGTTTGTTCTCCAAAGGCTCCCATTTACCACTGTGATACGTAACCCAGATTCTCGGCCTCAGTCCCACCCTGCGCAGTATCATCCTTCATGTCTTGTGGCTCATGACTGGCTTTAACTCCTGGTGGTAACTATCTGAGGACCTCCAGCCCCCAGCTGCAGACTAGAACGTTGTCTCCACAGCAGGTCCTGTGACCGTGGGCCTGGTTAAGGGGTGCTTACTTCTGGAGTGGGAGATCTTGGCCTGGGCCTCTCTCTAGGTGGGACCCATTCACTCTCTGCTTCAGGTTCAGCCATCGGCACCTGGCAACCGTCCCCATGTTCTGTGCTCTAGCCCTTACAGCAACATGAGCTGTGTTGACATTGTCTCACCCAGACATGCAGATCTCTTCAGCCTTCTTGCTGTTTCTGGAGGGCTGACTAGGTCACAGCTGAGTTTAGGACCAGCTCTGCGGAGCTCCTGGGCCTGTCCAGGATCCTCACCACACATTGTGTCCCCAGCTCCACTCTTGTACTACAGGATACATACAAGGTAGCATACAATGGGGTCTTTCTTCTGAGGCACTAATCCTGATTGCCGTCTTCTCCAGTGAGTGACTTGAGACGGTCTATTTAACCTCAGATTTATACACTGAGCTTTTATTAAGTGTCTGTCCTGGTATGTACCATGGTCCACAGTTGCCTTTAGCTGCAGGGTGGTAGAAAGCTGGAAACTAGTGGGAACTGCTGCTGCTACCTCGAGACAGCACTTCTTTCTCACAGAAGTCCGTTTGGGCTCCTTGCTACATGGAGTCTGCACTCTATAAGCCGTTTGCCTTAGCAGCCACAGATGTATATACCTCTATATCCTTGTGGTACTCCAGTACCTGGAATACAGGCTGGCCGGTCAGCACCAAGCTCATCAAGCCCTGGCTACTTAGCTTTAGGTTTTAAGTGGAAACTTGACTCTGACTTTGTTCTATATAGACTGAAGGTATCAGAGATAGGGGGCCTCTCTCCCAAGCTATGTGGCTGACTAGATGCCTGAAAATTGGGTAGGACTTAAGCACACTATCTCCTATCTGCTCATTCCCTAGCGGGTAGAGATCAGGCTCATATGGGGCTCCCACAGACAGGGAGACAAGACGGCTGAAAGGTCTAGTGATAATGGCTTTCTTTAGCCTCAGGCCAGTGCTCGGCTTTGCACAGGCAGTTCTTCTAGGAGATAACTTTCCATCTTGGAGGGAAGCTCTATGTTCTGAAGGGAGGCAAAACACTCCATTCTACAGGGAAACTCAAGCTCAGTAAGTAAACAACTCAGTAGCTTCAGGAAATTTCTGAAACCAACCAAATTTTCTGGACCCTGTCTCCCTTCCCAAGTTTATATAATAGCAGTTCTCAACCCCTTCTGGGAGTTGAATGATTCTTTCACAGAGGTCACACCTAAGACTATCGGAAAATACAGATATTTATGTTATGATTCATAATAGTAGCAAAATTATAGTTATGAAATAGCAATGAAAATTTTGTGGCTGAGGGTCAATACAGCATGAGCAGCTGTATTAAAGGGTCACAGCATTAGGAAGGTTGAGAACCACTGTTATATAAGGATTGCAGAGAGATGCTTTCAAACAAGCTGAACTACTTGCAACAAGAGGCGAGTGAGCTGGTTATAAACAAGAGGACCTGGGTTGACTTTGAGTTTGAAATTAAACTTTAGTCTTTTCAAAGTAATGTAACCTAGAAATGAGTAGTAGTTAAAGAAAACACACATACGAGAGAAACAAGACAGACAAGGAAATGGGCAGACAGAAGAGTGCTGGTGACAGTTGGCTGTGGTCACATCTTCATCTTAGAGATGAGCTCGTCACTGATCCTGTTCAGCTCATCATTTTCTTTAGTCTGAAGGAGAGAAGATGAGATTGGTTCTCTAGGGTCTCCGAGGGAGTGGCAATTGGCTAGGAAGGGCCCACCCATTTCAAGTAGAAAAGGAGACTAGAAATGAAAAGGCTGGCCCTGGACTTCCTGAAAGATAATGTCCAGGCAACTGCTGAATCAAAGCCAGCCCCTGAGCAGGTCCTGGGGTCTCTGTGCCCTACCTTCTGCTCCACAGTCTTCTCCAGTGAGTGAATCTGCATTTGTGCCTTCCTCAGGCTTGCCTGGAAAGCCAGGGCCTCTGCTTGGGCCTTGCTGCGTACTTGGGCGATCTCCTCATTTGCCCTTGAGGGGCAGAAACAGAGACACAGGCTAGGTCTGGCCTAGCGACAAGCTGGCAGCCCTCCCTCCCAGGATGGGTGTCTGGTACTCACAGCTTGAGCTTCTCTTCTGCATGGTTCTTTAGCGCCTGGTACCTCTGGTCGCCTTTTTCAATCTTCACTATGTATTCCTCAACACACTTCTTCAGTGAGTCTTCATTCTAGAGAATGAACAAATAGGAAACATTAAAAGTACACTGTTCCATCAAAGCTAGAGCCCTGTCCAGGCTTGGCATATGGGGACTCCCAGGGTCAGGTGCTGACTGTAGACACTAAAGGCTTTTGGGGACATTAGTGATACAGAACTTGGAATTTTCTCTTTAGAAAAAGCCTCTTGAGCCGGGCAGTGGTGGCACACGCCTTTAATCCCAGCACTTGGGAGGCAGAGGCAGGCGGATTTCTGAGTTCGAGGCCAGCCTGGTCTACAGAGTGAGTTCCAGGACAGCCAGGGCTACACAGAGAAACCCTGTCTCGATTAAAAAAAAAAAAAGTCTCTTGAACTGCCTTGTCTGGCCTCAGTGGGAGAGGATGCGCCAAATCCTGTAGAAACTTGATGCCCCAGGGAACGGGGATATGGTGGGAGGGGAGTGGGGGGTGGGCACACTCTCAGAAACAAAGGGGAGGGGGAGACTGGGAAGGGAGGCAGCGTTTGGAATGTTTAAAAAAAAAAAAAGCCTCATTTTGCTGGGTGTGGTTATGCATACCTTTTATCCCAGTACTTGAGAGGCAGAGGCAGGCAGATCTGTGAGTTTGAGGCCAGTCTTGTCTATGAAGTGAGGTCTAGAACAGATAGGGCTGTTACACAAGGAAACCCTGTCTTGAAAAACCAAAAAACCAAAACAGCTCTCTCTCCCCCCTCCTTCTCCACCCGCCTGCCCAGTGAGCACTGCCCGCCATCCAGAATGAATAAAGAGAAAAACTATAAAAAAAAAAAAAAAAAAAGAAAAAGAAAAACCAAAACAGTCTATCCCACCTTCAGGGTACAGAGAGCTTCTGGACTGTCACCTCTGGGGCTGGGGCCAGGTCCTCAGACCTTACTACCAGGCATCATTTCTTACTTGAGTGCAAACCGTGACTAGGACTACTACAGATTGGCTGGTGGTGGCACAGCCCTGAGGGACATATGCAGTCTTGCTCCCCACAGCACTTGCTGGGCCTCTCATAGCTACAGTGACAAGTTGACTACTGAGGGTCATGTAGCAGGACGTACTAGAGCTCAGCAACTCGTTTCTGACTTTTGTTTTCTCCACTAGACACCCTGGCCAAAGTCCAGTTTCATCCAATTTCCCCTTCCTTGCAAGATATTCCTGAGCCTGCTGTCAGCTGTCCCCCAAACTCCCAAACTCCCCCTCCCAAGAATATCAATCTCTGTGTGGTAGTCTGAATATGCTTGGTCCAGGGAGTGTCACTATAGTCGTGACCTTGTTGGAGGAAGTGTCACAGTGGGGGTGGGCTTAGAGACCTTCCTAGCCATGTGGGAGATAAGTCTTCGCCTGGCTGCCTTCCAATCAAGATGTAGAACTTTGGGATCCTCCAGTCCTATGTCTGCCTGGATGCTGCCATGCTCCCACCTTGACGATAATGGACTGAACTTCTGAGCCTGTAAGCCAGCCCTAATTAAATGTCCTTTTTTAAAAAAAGATATATATATATATATATATATATATATATAAAAAAAAAACATACACACTGTAGCTATCTTCAGACAGACCAACCAGAAGAGGGCATCAGATCCCATTACAGATTCATTACAGATGGCAGTGAGCCACCATGTGGTTGCTGGGAATTTGAACTCGGGACCTCTGGAAGAGCAGTCAGTGCTCTTAACTGCTGAGCCATTTCTCCAGCCCAAATGTCCTTTACGAGAGTTGCCTTGGTCATGGTGTCTCTTCACAACAATGGAAACCCTAACTATGCCACTCTGCCAAGGTTTTTTTTTTCTCCTCTTTTTTTCCTTTGGGGGACAGGTTTGAAAAGTTAATGGAGATTGAGCTAAGAGCCTTGTGCATACCAGACATACTACCACTGAGTGGGGAAACCCCCAGTCTCTTCTGCTGAGGCTCCTAAAGCCTCTAAAACCTATTTCTCACAGACCAGAATCTACTGGGTGCAGCTTGTCTTGTTGTTAGGATATCACACGACCTGGTGCCAAGGAAAAGTACAGTCAAGAGCCCAGGTATACATAACATAGCTCATGGCCCCACTGGTATGGACTATGCCCTCTAAAGCAAAGACCAAAAGGGGATACAACACACCTTCTGGTAGCCTTCAATCACTTCCTTCTGCTTCTCAAACCGCTTGAAAAGGTCAGAGAAGGACTTCTCCATGGAGTTCAGGTCTGCATTAAGTTGGTCTCTCTCTTTTAAAACCTTTTGGATTTTGTCTTCGGCTAATTCCTTCTGTTTCTCAGCCTCCTCTTAAAAAAAAAAGTTAAGCACCTGGGATTAGGAAGTAACCACTCCACTGGATGCCAGAGACAGCAGTAAAACAAGGGGTGAGGCAGAGCAGCAGCAAAGAGGTGGGCAGCCAGGAACAGCAGGTGTGGACACTACTAAGCGTCCCATAACACAAGTCCCCTGGCCCCACTTCAGGTTCTCTGGGATGTAACACAGCTGCCTTTTCCACGTCAGCCTCATAAGGAGTTTGCTTCAAGACCCAACAGTGAGAGGCTCAGATTAACATCAGCACACGTGGTTTATGGGTCTTGGGGAAAGGAGAGTAGGAAGACCTATCAGAGCCATTGCTGGATAGATTCCTCAGGGACACCTGTGTGTCCACTCTGATACTTGCAATTAATTATCTCTGGGGAGGGGAAGGCAGGACAGAGTGTGGCTGCACAGCATCTGTTTTGGCCACCAGCTGTTCAGTGAATGTCAGTCACATGGGCACCTCACTTCATTAACCCTTCACAGCTTCAGTGGCTCCAGAGCATGGGTTGGGAGGAGAAACAGTATGTTGTCACCTCAAACACAAGGGGAGAGGCGCAGCTGGCACTCACCCATTGATTTGTACACGATCTTCTCAAACCCATCAACGATCTTCCTATGGGAGGAGAGAGGATGAGCATCTGTGGCTCGTGATATGAGCAGACTTAGGGCAGCACTGGTGTCTGTGCTCTTACCCCATCTCCAAATACTTCGCGTTGAGGTCCTCATACTTGCTTCTCAGCTCCAAGTTCTCCTGTTGCATCACATTCACCTACAAAAACCACACCCTTGGGTCAGCAGATGGACCACAGTCCCAGGCCTATGGGGTATTTTTCCCACTAGGGTCTGTTTCGTTCATATCCAAAGTCTCTGGAGATATGTTACTGAGTTATGGTAACTCCAGTATTAAGCCAAGTGGGGATACTGGCCATGCTCATGAGGGGAACCTGCTATGGTGGAACCCAGCAGACACTGGGGAGCATCTCTTAGTGTGTTAACTTACATTACCCACAAGGGGGCTCCCCAAACCCATTCTAGTTGGCTGTATAAAAGCAAGTACCACAGGCCCAAGTTCAGAATGAGGGCCCTCAGAACTGTCCAGGTGATGTTCATGGATCTGAGACAGATAGAAGGAATTCCTGCACGCAGTCTGTGTGGCAAGTTTTACAAAGCAGCTACCAGCCTGTTCTCACCACGGCATCCAGGTCTTTCTGGCTGTATTTCAGCACGTCCACAATAGGCTCAGCAGGAAGGAGACCTCTAGGCTCAAGGACACACAGGGGTGGCGCTGATACCTGTGTGGATAAAACACAGGCTTTCAAGATCTCATCTCTTTGGATCACAAACACTGAACCAAAGATACCAAAATGCTTACAGGAACATCCAGAGCTCCCAAGAAATCTAAGTCGACAAGCTTGGCTTCTATCTGATTTCCGGAGCCAGACTCCTCTGTATCCTGTGTACTGAAACCAAACAGGCAGCAAGATCACTTTATGTTCTGAGTACTGAATAGGGCATAAAAATCAATAGTGTTGTCTTAACAAGCTTTGTGTTTGGATCTTAGTCTAAAAACAAATACAAGACAAAACAAACAAAAGACTAGGAGTTGAGAATGGAAACTGGGTCTGGCAGTTACTGCCTCAAGTTCTCCTACCTGCCCACTCACTGTCCCTATGAGGCATGCCTGATGCTTCCCTTGCTAATAGCAAGCTGTGCAGACAGTGCAGATACCATGGTGTCCTCAGAGTGTACAGGCCAAATACCTACTCAGAGGGGGCAAATCTTTTCTTTCTTGGGTCAAAGGTCTTGTGTTAGACTTAGCACATAATTCTCAGTATTATTTGATTATATTTTCTTCTAAAGTAGTAGTTGCCAGCCCGGGTTTTCCCACAAATGTCATATTTGAAGGCCATATGGTTTCTGTCACAACAATTCGGATCTGCTTTTATAATACAAGTTGTTATAGATAGATAATTCATGAAGGAACATTACTGTGGAACTAGAATTGCACTCATAAAGACTGTCTGACCCAGCGAAGTTTGTTACCCCTGTTGTGCAATTATTGCTTGTGTGGCCTGTGTGAAGAGAGCATGGCAGAGCTCATTACCAAAACATAGACTACCTGGTATGAGTGGCTGCCCACTCAGGCTGCTCGGGCTCAATGTCCTGTTTCTCTGTCACCATCCCTCATCCTAGTTAAGATTAGCTTTTTCCAGAAGTTTCGAATCAGTACATTAAGTAACAGCCACTAGATTCCTTGGCTCATGCTGACAGCTTCAAAGGAGGGACATACCTATTGGTCACTGGGGCCACTGACATTGGCGGCAAAGGACTCTCTTTTAGAAGGGGATCAAATTTCAAGTACAAAGACTGCTTCCTCCAGGCGGACTCCTTAAACTGAGAGTTGGAGAGATGGGGCAAGGAAAATTAGCAGGATTCATCATTGCTTTAACAGATACATTCCCAGAAGCAAGAATGTTTTTATTATTTTATTTTTTTTAAAAAAAGATGTATTTATTTTATGTATATGAGTACACTTTAGCTGTCTTCAGACACACCAGAAGAAGGCATCCAATCCCATTACAGAAAAGCTTGCTTTTGACACTTAAATTCTTTTTTTTTTTTTTTTTTTTTAAGATTTATTTATTTATTATATATACAGTACTCTGCCTGCATGTATGCCTGCGGGCTAGAAGAGGGCACCAGATCCCATTACAGATGGTTGTGAGCCACTATGTGGTTGCTGGGAATTGAATTCAGGACCTCCGGAAGAGCAGCCAGTGTTCCTAACCGCCGAGCTATCTCTCCAGCCTGCAAGAATGCTCTTGTTGAGCTTGTGTGAGCAAAGTGGGCTGAGGAGACCACAACACATCCCGATGGGACCAGGATTATCTGTGAGTGAGGGGGACACCTGGGTCAAGACTCTGCTACAAGTCAAGGGCTCTTACTCAGACTTGACCAGACACGATACAGGAACCAAGGGAAAAATGGCCTGGACTGATTGGATTACACCTTTCAGTGGAGGCTGTCATAAAGGGCTAAGTACCTACCGAGGAAGTTCCAAACTGTTCCAGATAATCCACTTCGGCGCCAGTACCTAGAACTGAAGCAATGAGTAGTATTGGCCATTCACCTCAGATACTGCAGGCCCTGAGGGCTGCATGCCCAAAGTATTCAACAGAGTGGGATCACTGTTCTTTGAAATAAATTTAGAGATTATTTCCAGCACCCAAACTAGCAGTTTCCCTGCTTCTATGAAGAAAGCCCTAGGTGAGCTCCCAGTTTTATACAGGGAGAAAAAGTACTTTCTTTTCCTCTTCGTATTCAGTAAAGACACTTAAACCAAAAAAAAAAAAAAAAAAATCTACCCAAGGTTGATTGAATGTGAAGAGGTGAAATCCATGGATAAAGACCCAATTTTTTCTTTGTGGGTACTAGCTCTCTAGTCCAGACTGGCCTTGAACTCAGAGATTTGCCTGCCTCTGCTAGAATTAAAGCCTGTGTCACCACTGGCAGGCTGGTCATAGTGTTTCATCACAGCAATAGTGACCCTAAGACCCCCATCTTTTAGGGACCAAAAGCTGTTCCCCCAACCCTACTCCTAGAGACAGGGTTTTTCTGTGACAGCCCTAGCTGTCTTGGAATTGTCTTTGTAGATAGACCAGGCTGGCCCCAAACTCACAGAGATCTTCCTGCCTCTGCTTACCCAGTGCTGGGATTAAAGGTGTGTGTCACCATGCATGGCTGGGAGCAAAAGTCTGTGAATTAGCCAGGGAACAGCCTGCGGGATAACTACCTGGAACCTGCAGGTACGTAAGTGTCCACAGGGACTTTCAGAGAAACCTATGGTGACACCTTGGGGCCAACTGTAGGCTTAATGTTATTGTAATCTGTATAGATTATCCTTGTATTATTCAAATGCTGATTCCTCTGCCCCTCCCCCAAGTCGGTTGCATTCAGACATGGCATTGTAATGCTTGTTTTAAGTATCTCCTGCCTAAAATTTGTGTAAAAATTGCTCCCCACTTACACTCAGACTTGTCGATAAAAGCTGATCAGCCAGTGGCTGAGCAGAAGAGAGAATAGGGCTGGACTTCCGGGGGGGGGGGGGGGGGGGATTAGATCCTACAGGAGAAAAAGACATCACGGGGACATACCTGAGCAGAGACAGCCAGACCAACACTAAAATGCAAGTATTTTGACTGGGAAGTAGCCAGATTAGAGTAATAAAATAGATTAATAACTGCTCAGCTACTGTGCTGTAAAGCTTACAAAATAAATCTTATAGTCTCTGTTTCATTTATTTGGGAGCTAGCTGGGACAGAGAAAGGATTAACACTTTTAAAAATGCATTTACACCACATACCTTCTGCTGGGTCTCTGAAGCTCTCTTCCTTTGGGTCCGAGACAGGTTCTGGTCCCTGATGGGAAGGCTCCAGCACTGGCTCCATAGGAGTGGTCACCAGCTCGCTGTCCGAGACAGGTTCTGGTCCCTGATGGGAAGGCTCCAGCACTGGCTCCATAGGAGGGGTCGACAGCTCACGGTCCAGAAAACTTGTGAAAGTTGAGAGGCTTGAGGAATTCAAGATTCCCTCCTAAAGGTAAAGTCAGCATCACCTTGTACAGTGAGGTTTGGGGTAAGGGAGAGCCTCACCCACTCTCTCCTTAAAATAAACCCAGATAGGGAGGCAGCTCTAGGGGATGGGAGATAAGTGTTGTATCCCACCCTGTTACCATGTTTTTTTCTGAGACCAGGTCTCTGAAGCCCTGGTTGTCCCAGAACTCACTATGTAGACTGGGCTGGTCTAGAACTCAGAATCTGCCTGCCTCTGTCCTCCAAGTACTGGGATTAAAAGTATGCACCACTACGCCTCAATGCCGTTATTTTTCTACACAGCATATAATAATGTTGACAGCACCTATCGGTGCACACACATACCTGTACCTTGCCTTCTGCTCTTAGGATCTCGGCTGCCATGTGAACCACAGGCGCATCATCCACTGGGGCTAAAGGCAGCTGGCTGGAGAGACAGGGCTGTCAGAGCTGGGGCTTCCCCATGTTCCCTGCTCTGGCACTGAACTGTTATTTACCTCCCTCTTATGCTGATTCACTTGAAAAACTGCTCCTGCTGAAAAGGTACATGAAAATTACGAGGCTTCTCTGGAGGTAACAGACTACCTGGCTGCTAGAATGCTAGCACTTAGTTTCAGGTCACGCCTCTTGGAGTACCTAAAGGACAGTGGCTTGTGGAACCAACCAGTTTTCACCTGACTGGTAGCCTATGCTCACACTCTAAGAACTCTGGAACACCTCTCCCATGGTCTTGGGATAGGGACTCTGAAGCTGTGCCTCTTTTGGGACTAACCTGAGACCTGTTTGTCTTGAACTATGAAGGAAAGTAGTGTGCTGGCTACATAAAGATGTGGGATTTAGGCCCCAGATCTATCTATCTCTCTCTCTCTCTCTCTCTCTCTCTCTCTCTCTCTCTCTCTCTCTCTCTCATACACACACACACACACACACACACACACACAAAGAAGCTGCTCCTGGGATGACATTGGTCCCCTTTCCTACTTACTGGCTTGGAGAGTTCTCCACGTCTGTAGGCCCAGCACTCTGCTGCTCAGCCATAGGCAAGGCCAACCTGTTCTTGGGACTTTCTGGGAGCTTAGCCTTTTTGCCATTATAGTTGGAGTCACCTCCAAATGGGTTGAAGTTTGGGTCATCCAACTTCTCCCAGTTAAGGTGATAAGAGCCCCAGGAAGGAGGCTGGGGACATTCATTTCTCTCTCTGGTTCCATTTCTTTCTTCTGTTTCTTTGGGGGACTGCTCCTGGCTGGCCTCTGATTTCTTCAGGAGAGGCTGGAGGCCAGGTCTTGGTGAAGACACCTTTGTGTTGGTTTTATCATCAGAGAAGTCAAATTCTAGACTTATGGAGTCATGACTTGAATGGATGACCATTTGGCCAGAGGCTTCTTCTTGAGGACTTGGGTCTGTGGCCCCATCTGCCTAAAGAGGGCCAGTTGGGATTGAGTTCTTAGAACTAAATGAACACAAACTGAAAGAAAGGGGTCTGGGTGCCTGCTGCTGGCTCAAGGGTGCCTACAATCTTGGGACAGGCTGAGGCCTTATCAGTCAGGTCTGCAGTGTTCTGCTTAGCTTTACTAACTAAACTGGCTTTGTGCTAAATAAACTATTTAAACTGCCCATGTCTCTCTTGATTGAATCCATTCTTTTGTACGATAAGAACTGCAAGACTGCCATACTACCTCTTAGGTTGGGACCTTGGATATACTAGAAAATAATCCCTGAAAAATCAAATACCTAGCCAATCAGTCTGGTCATCCCCCCCCATACTCTACCAAACTCACTCCATGAGCTACCACGTGGGCAGCCTGCTGTCCTTAGTATGCAGGATCAGCAGTGTTATAAATTAGTGAATGGCAATACTGTACATGCATGCCTGGGCCCCCAAGGATAAGCTCACAAGTGACAAAACTGGTGCCACACAGAGCTGCCCCCCCAGCAGTACAGGTAGAGACAACTTCTTGGCCTCAAAGTAGGCTAGATTCACAGCATCCAAGTGCCAACTGCTGGCTCTGTGTCTCTGAGGTTGTTATAGACCAATAGTGTTTGACACCAATCTCACTGGACTGAATTTTAGAAAAAACAAAATGAAGTTGTAAAGTAACAAGGACACCTTAAAAAAGCAACAGCTTTGGGGGGTGCTTTGATAGGACAGAGGTAGCACATAGCCCAGAGAGATGTTGTGACATTAAAAACCATAGGAGTGGTGTTTTATTTCTCATGCCTTTCCCTCCCCCTCTCTTCTCTCTCTCTCTCTCTCTCTCTCTCTCTACACACACACACACACACACACACACACACACACACACTAGAAAAAAGCTTCAAGCCGGGCAGTGGTGGCGCACGCCTTTAATCCCAGCCCTTCAGAGGCAGAGGCAGGTGGATTTCTGAGTTCGAGGCCAGCCTGGTCTACAGAGTGAGTTCCAGGACGGCCAAGGCTACACAGAGAAACCCTGTCTCGAAAAACCAAAAGAAAAAAGTAAAAAAAAAAAAAAAAAAAAAAAAAAAAAAAAAAGAAAAACTTCAATAGCTGAACCAGTAAACCTGGAACAAAACCAAAGTCCCTTCCTGTTCTGGATGGGTGTTTTGTTTTCTTTCTTTCTTTCTTTCTTTCTTTCTTTCTTTCTTTCTTTCTTTCTTTCTTTCTTTCTTTTTTCCTTTCCTTTCCTTTCTCTTTCTTTCTTTCTTTCTTTCTTTCTTTCTTTCTTTCTTTCTTTTTCTTTCTCTCTCTCTCTCTCTCTCTCTCTCTCTCTCTCTCTCTTTCTTTCTTTCTTTCTTTCTTTCTTTTGGTTTTTCGAGACAGGGTTTCTCTGTGTAGCCCTGGCTGTCCTGGAACTCACTTTGTAGACCAGGCTGGCCTTGAACTCAGAAATCCACCAGTCTCTGCCTCCGAAGGGCTGGGATTAAAGGCGTGCGCCACCACTGCCCGGCTTGAAGCTTTTTTTTCCAAGACAGGGTTTTTCTGTATAGCCCTGGCTGTCCTGGAACTCACTCTGTAGACCAGGCTGACCTCGAACTCAGAAATCCGCCTGCCTCTGCCTCCCAAGTGCTGGGATTAAAGGCGTGTGCCACCACTGCCGGCTGTTTTGTCTTTTTTAAGAATTATTTATTTTATGTATGTGAGTACACTGTCACTGTCTTCAGACACACCAGAAGAGGGCATCAGATCCCATTACAGATGGTTGTGAGCCACCATGTGGTTGCTGGGAATTGAACTCAGGACCTCTGAAGAGCAGTCAGTGCTCTTAACCACTGAGCCATCTCTCCAGCCCTCTGGATGTGTTTTTAATAACTTACTACTTAACACGCATTGGTGTTCTGCCTTCATTCATAACTGTGTGAGGGTGTTAGATCCCCTGGAACTGGAATTGGAGATTAGTTGTGAGCTGCCATGTGGGAGCTGGGAATTGAATCCAAGTCCTCTGGAAAGTTTCCAGCCCTAAATATGTGTTCTTGGTGCCAAATTGGTGAAGGGCTAATTCCAAGGCCCTCCTCTTTAGGCAAAAGGTTAGCATCTGCTGGTCATTTCAATAGGACTATTACCAAGGAAATGCTCAATGTATCTATGGATGATGCTTCTCCCATCCTTTTAGTTACACCTGTTCTTAATAGTTCTTTTGTGTATGTTTACATGTAGATATGTGGGTGGACATGCACACAGCATGCCTTTAATCCCAGCACTTGGGAGGCAGAGGCAGGAGGATTTCTGAGTTCGAATCCAGCCTGGTCTACAGAGTGAGTTCCAGGACAGCCAGGGCTACACAGAGAAACCCTGTCTCAAAAAACCAAAAAAAAAAAAAAAAAAAAAAAAAAAAAAAAAAAAAAAAAAACC
>CM052712.1:24985473-25056024 GCA_028551405.1 Uromys caudimaculatus | reverse complement strand
GGGAACCTTCTCCCCATTTTAACTGGTCAATAAAGGCTAGAGCCTATGATTGGACAATGGAGGGGAAAGATGAGACTGGAGGTTTGAGAGTGGGGACAGGTAGAGAGAGAAGAAGAGGAGAGGGGAAGGAGAGAGGAGGAAGAAGCCATGATGGACCAGGAGGAACTGCAAGTAACAAGGGGTCTTATAGCTGGGGAATAAGTTTATATAGTGTTAGACCTGCCCAATCTAGGCTTATAGTTTATAATTACAACTGGATTGTGTGTTTTTTATATGGACTTACTGGGGTTAGGTAGGGACACAGCAAAAGAGTGAAGGATGGAATTAAATAAAACCGTCCAACTATCCGATGATTTACCCTCAACTAACAACTTGCCAGATAAGATACTGCACTTAAGGGCAGTGATCAAGAGAAAAAAAGTCTAGCTATGACAGGACTGAAAGCTTTTGCAACAACCCTCAGAGGACAGAATTGCAGAACAGTAAAAGGCACCAACACTTACTTCTCTTTCTGTAAGAAGACACAGTGATCATTTTGTAATTCAATATTGTCATCCAGAGCAAAAGGAGCCTCAAGCTTGCTGGTCATATTAGGACTTAAGATCCTGTGTGTCTGTGGATCCCGAAGAGGTGTCTGAAAAGTCACCTAGTGAAAGGTGAGGAAAGTGCACATGCTCCATGATACAAGCCCTCACAAGCAAGCCAAAGTGCTACAGTGCAAGGTTCCCAGAAGGACAATCCCAGAGTACCTGATGAGTACTCACATTACAATCTACACTTACCTTGGCGGCTTTAGCCTGGTTCTTGGGCGGTACATTTTCTTTCTGTGACGGACGAAGAACAGAGGATCTTCCTGTAAGTTCTGGTGGTGAAAACAGGAAGTCACAGCTTTCTGAACTCTTTTCATTGGGGACATTTTCGTCATTTAAGATATGCAGACTCATTCTGGGAAAACAGTATGTTTTAGTCACTAGGAGGTCAATGCTGCTGTAGCGCATGTACAGAAATGCCCCCCAAGTATGGCAGGGAGCTATTCTATTTGCAGACAGGTGGAGCTAGTATCCTCTACAGCTATAGTTAATACAGCAAGTAAGTGTCATTTTCCAGAGAGCACCTCCAAGTCCTTTGTATTGCATCAGGGATACTGCTACCTCCTGAGCCAATTGCTCAAAGGGTTCAGGTAGAGAAGGAAAGAGAACCAGGTGTTTAGAATGACTCCCATTAATGTATTACACTGTAAGGCAAGAACTAGGGGATATGATTTTGGTTTGAAGCAGGTTGGTAGTGGAGCACACCTTTAATCCCAGCACTTGGGAGGCAGAGGCAGGGGACCATGGATTCTTGGGGGTGAAACCTTGGGAGCTCTGGTTGACGAGTAAGGAGAGGTACTGGGGAGGGAGGTCATCAAAAGAGAACCTATTATTGACTCTGCTTTAGGAGCCCTTGAGGAAAGTTGAGAGAGGGATGGAACCAGAGGTTCCCTTAGCAAAAAAGAGAGGTTGACTAGGTTGCTCAGCAAAGTACACAGGTCATAAGGTAAAGAGAAAACAAATCAAGAGCAATGTTTAGGATTTTTGGCCAGAAAACACGGGGAAAGGGCACTGGAATGGCTGTGGAATTTACAAGCATAGGCTCTGGCTGTACAGCCTTAGATGAAGTCTTTCAGGCAAGAAGGCAGAAGAACAGTTGGTTCAGCTTTTGCTTAGGATGGGATTTTGGGTGGGGTAAGGTGGGGGTGTTGGTACCTGTGAAGGGGAGGTCAAAGGTTGACATAAGGTGCTTTCTTCAATTGTTCTTCTCCTTGTTAGACTAACAGAACCCAGAGCTCACTAATTCAGCAAGACTATCTGGCCAGTGAGCTCCATGGATCCTCCAGTATGCCTGCCCAGTGCTAGGATTGCAGACAGGTGCAGCCACACCACACAATATTTAGGTGGGTGCTAAGGATCTGAAGTCGAGTCCTCATGCTTGTTTGGCAAGCATGTTACTGTCTGATCCATGTCTCCAGCTCCTGGAGGGAGTTTCTGGGGTCAAAACTTGACAAGCCAGGTTTGGGTTCTGATGTTTTCTTGGTGCAGGAGTGACTATGGGGTGGGACAGGGAACATATGGAAGTTTTGTTGCTGCTGCACCTGTCCTTCTGAGATCAAGCATGGGGTCAAGGCTCCTATGGGAGATGATAAAGCTGAAGTTGACTGATGCTCTCCCAGGTGGAGTTTGGGGACTGAAGAAGAAAGAAGGATGAAACATCTCCCATCTGGAACAGTGTGAGTTGGCAGGTGTGTACAATCAAGTGATCATGACGGGAAATATGCTTTTCTGAATCAAATTGTATAGGTATAGGCATGAGGTCATCCTGGTAGCTAGGGTTGAAGAAAAAGGCCTTAGCCTTAAAGGACTCTGTTCAGAGAAGGATGCTATAGAGAAGGGAAACTTATCTGAGGTTGTGGACAGGCTGTACAGAAGGAGGACTTAGAGGCACAGACCCAGGAACAAGAAATATCCCCTGGGACAGGGGGTTCAGAAGGACAGATGACAAAACAGTTTCGCAGAAAAGGTGAAGAGACTTGGGGCGAAGGATGTCCTCTGAGACGCGAGTCTCATACACAACACACTCGACTGGAACAGGAACCTGGAGCGGCCTCTTTGGAGGACATCAGCTGGGTCAGACCGAGACCAGTGGCAGGCCGGCCTGCAAAGCCCAGCCCGCGGGTTCCAGTCTTGCCTAGGAGGCTAGGTGCATCCCTTAGCTCAGAAAGAGGAGGCTGGAGTGAGGGGTGGGTCCTCAACAAAGGAAGAGAGCGAAGCAGCGGAAGAAAGGAACAACTCAGCTTGTAGGAATCCAGTTCCGTCGGGCTGATCTCCACCCTGCGCTGGAGGGAAATAAGAAATCGCCGTTTACCTTACCTGCCTACGGCTGCCGAGCTCTGGGCCCGCGCGGATGCCCACCGCAAGGGAGGAGCGCCGTATCTGCTCCGCGCTAGAAAAACAAACTAGAGAAAGCAAGCCAAAGGAACCCCAACAAGCTCTGCTCTCGCTGTCCGTGAACGTCGTCCGCTACGCCCGCCCCAGATTCAAATACCGGGAGTTGACGTTCCTCAGCCAATCAGCGCGCTGCAGAAGCGGCCTCTGTATAGCCGCCGGCGGCCAATAGCAGGCCATATCGGTCCCGCCCTCCATGCGCAGGCAGTTCCGCTTCCGGGACTGAGGGCACAGTGGGAGCGTGGGGGCGTATGGGAACTGTTGTCTAGCATCGCAGGCCCAGTGTGCTTGTTGGTAGCCAGTGACCGTGAGATCCACCAAGGCCTAGACAATCTCAGGGTCGGTCGTGAATGCGGTTAGAGAGCAGTTCGCTCTGGCTTGGCTTTTCTCAGCTGTTAAATGGAACCAGCTTCAGTGTCTCCTCCGAACTGTTTGTAAGGGAGAAGCTGAATCTATACGGGGTTGTCTGGGCGGCTCACAACTTGTGGGTCAGCGCGGGATTCCGAGAATTCTCCACTCAGAATGCCGGAGGCGGCCTCACGAGACTCTGTCTCCCAGGGTGCCCTTCGGGTCACCTGATAGGGAAATTGTCTCCCAAAGTGCCCCGCGGGCAGCCTGAGGAGGGACTCCGTTTCCTAGAATGCTTTGCAGGTGCCTTGACAGGGGTCTTTCAGACTCCCAGAATGCCCCACGGGTAACCTGATTAGGACTCTGTTTCCCAGAGTGCCTCTCGGGCGGTCTTGCGGTGGCTGTGGCTACCTACCAACTGTCCAGAACTGGTCGCTCTTGCTTCTGCCTGGCCCGGTGAGCGGCGGCGGGATGGACAGCCCTGAGGTGACCTTCACGTTGGCCTACCTGGTCTTCGCAGTGTGCTTCGTTTTCACGCCCAACGAGTTCTACTCGGCCGGGCTCACAGTGCAGAATCTGTTGTCAGGCTGGCTGGGCAGCGAGGACGCCGCCTTCGTGCCTTACCACCTTCGTCGTACTTCCGCCACACTACTGTGTCACTCACTGCTGCCGTTGGGTGAGCCTCCTGTGTGCGGGCCGGTGGTTGGCGCTTCACTGGGCGCATGGAGACTCCAAGGGTGAGGAGGCTCCCGCCAGAACCGGAGCAGAAGCCGGTCAAGAGGAGGTGCAAGCGAGCGGGATCTCTGCAGCCCTGGCTGTGAGCTGAGCGCTCTAGGGCACCATATGCTCTTCCCAGTTGGGAGGCGGCAGCCCAGGCGCTATCCTGCGAGTGGTGCTCGGGTGGGGCTAAGCTCCAGTCTTTGACATCTCTGCGGCTGGAGTGCAGAATCATTCAGCCTGTTTGCCATTTTGGGCGATTTCTAGGAAAGAGCTCTTGTTGATTCATTACAACAGGGGTTGGAGGGCTCCCAGGGAATGTGGGTGTAAGGAGAGCAGGCAGAGATGAAGACGTTCAAGGTTGGGTATGTTAATGCAGAGTCTTCTTTCCAAGGCAATGGTATATGGTGCCCCAAGTGCTGGTGGGACCTCTTGAGAGGCCATCTGTCTGTCTGGGGGAAAGGTTGGGAGAACTGCTGGGATACAGCAGTGATTGAAGTCTGGGATCCAGATGAAGGAGATCTTTGAGGGAAAGATAGGTCTGGGAGAACAAATGTCTGATGGCCTGTCATACTTGCAGCTCTGGGCACAGGAATGATTGGGGTAAAGATGCAGCAGCCTAGGCTCCAGGGAGTCGGAGGCAGATGTGGTAACAGAAAGGTCTGTTTTGAGAAGAAGGAAGGTGGAGGAGACTCCATTGGAGAACTGGAGATGGAGCTGGTATGGCCATGTAGTTTGGTTTGGGAATCTAGTACCTGCAAGGCAGATAAAGAAAGTGGAGCTCTGAGGCAGGACTCCTGACCAGGGCATTCAGTTGGCACTCCCGTGCCTGAACAAGGAACCCAAAGTTAATAACCACAAGTCACTCATCGAGGTCATATTGAGAGCTGTCGTCTGTTGCTACATAACCATAACAAGTTATTTTAACATGTAGTGAATTGGCTAAAAGTAAACATTTACTATTGTTTTTTGCAGATTGGAGCCTGCTCAAACAGTACCTTACTTACCATCTGCAGATAATTTTGATGTTCAGGCTGTTCCCTGTTGGGTCAACAGGGCCCTAAAATTGGTTTCTTTGTTCTAGCAACATGCCCTATCATTGGATACTTGCTTACTTTCTTGTACAGTGTCCCAGCTCTGAGATGGGCTATGTTGAATCTGCCTTCTCAGAGGAGGCAAAGTTGAGATACCAAGACACAGCTCAAAGAACTGCCTCAAGTAGGCCAGGCATCAGTTTATGCAGTCATTGTTTCCTTTTGTTTTTCTGGGAATTTTTTGTTTTTCTTTGTGTAGTCATGGCTGTCCCAGAACTAGCTCAGTAGACAAGGCTGGCTTCAGATCCACCTGCCTCTGTCTCCTGAGTGCTGGAATTATAAGCATGAGTCACTACCAACTGGCAACTTTGATTTTTTTTTTCCTCCTTGGCTGTGTCTGTGAAGTTATAGTAGTAAATTGAAAACATTTTCCTCTAATATGTGGTACCATTGCTCTGGCTAAGGGCAGAGGCAGGCCTGCTGTGGAGGTGTAGGAGTAAAAGCAACATGTCCTGGGAGCTAATCATGCCCTAGGTAACCAAGACAAGGCTCAGGGCTGGCAATAAAAAGGAAATAGCTCTTCCCTTCCCCCAGCACAGGGATAGCATTGTGGTCTTCAGATGGGTCACCGTGGGCAGAAGATCCAGCAGCCAGGTCTTCCCCTGAGATGTCTTTTCTTCTGCAGGCTACTACATGGGCATGTGCTTTGCAGCCTCAGAAAAGCAGCTCTACTCCCCTGGTCAGGCCCCAGAAGCCTGGCAGCTCTTTCTTCTCCTGGCTGTGACCCTTCCCCTTGTCTCCTGTACCCTGATCTACTATTGGTCCTGGGATAGGTGGACCCGACACCCACTGGCCCAAACCCTGGCCCTCTATGCCCTTCCACAGTCTGGCTGGCAGGCGGTTGCCTCTTCTATCAACACAGAGTTCCGACGGATTGACAAGTTTGCTACTGGGGCACCTGGTGCCAGAGTGATTGTGACAGACACATGGGTAATGAAGGTGACTACATACCGTGTGCATGTGGCTCAGCAACAGGATGTTCATTTGACTGTGACAGAGTCTCGGCAGCATGATCTCTCACCAGACTCAGACCTACCTGTGCAGCTTCTTACCATACGTGTGGCAAGCACCAGCCCTGGTACACAGCCCTTTGATATTCAGTAAGTACGTGGTGGTTATGGGTCATGCACCTCTTAGGAGATGTTAAGGGTAGAGGAGGCACTCCTGGGGCCTATGTGACATTGGTCACTTGACCCCTTTAGTGTCATCTTCTTTCAAGGTCCATCTTGTCTTCTGCTTTCTTTCTTTTTTTACATCTTTTTTTTGTTTTTGTTTTTGTTTTTGTTTTTGTTTTTGTTTTTTCGAGACAGGGTTTCTCTGTGTAGCCCTGGCTGTCCTGGAACTCACTCTGTAGACCAGGCTGGCCTCGAACTCAGAAATCCGCCTGCTTCTGCCTCCCAAGTGCTGGGATTAAAGGCGTGCGCCACCACTGCCTGGCTGACTTCTACTTTCTTTTTGTTGCTCCTTCTGCTCTATCACTGAGTTGTCCCTATACCTTCTTGGGATGGCTTAGGAATGTAGTTTATTGGTACGTTAGCTTCAGACTCTTCCTATCCTGTGCTGGGGATGAGTTTTTAGTATGTCTTTGGACTTTGCCTTCATGGCCATCCTTAGTGGCTACTTCACTGAGGTGGCTTGTTTTTCCTGGCCCTGCCAGCTTTTGGTTCTGAATGGCTTTAGGTTGTGGACCCAAGGGCAGACTATCTCAGCTCATCCATGCCTCTTGCAGGCTGAACTCATCGGAATATGGCGAACTATGTGAGAAGCTCCATGCCCCAATCCGAAGTGCAGCCAATGTGGTCATCCGCCAGAGCCTGGGTGACCTCTTCCTTGAAACATTTGCTTCTCTTGTGGAGGTCAACCCAGCCTATTCAGTACCCAGCAACCAGGTAGGGGCTAGCTCAAGTGGGAGAGTGGGTGGTTGGTACTCCTAGGACCATCTTGTAGGCCTTTCTGTAACCCCTTTTGTTCCAACTACCTCTCTGTAGGAGCTTGAGGCCTGTATAGGCTGCATGCAAACACGGGCCAGTGTGAAGCTGGTGAAGACCTGCCAGGAGCCAGCAGTGGGCGAGTGCCAGCAGTGTTACTGCAGACCCATGTGGTGTCTCACTTGCATGGGCAAGTGGTTTGCCAGCCGCCAGGATCCCCAGCGCCCTGACACTTGGCTAGCTAGCCGTGTGCCCTGCCCCACTTGCCGTGCCCGCTTCTGCATCCTGGATGTGTGTTGTGTACGCTGAGCACTACAGTATATTCTATGTCTCCACTAGCCACTTATGGGGAACGGCTAAAGCTTCTTGACTTCGGCAAGAGGTTCTAGTTAAAGCACACACTTACTCTACAGCCACTCTCTACCTTGAGTCTATAGTCAGTTGAAGAGTTTTAGAAGAAATTCTCATGGAAATGCCCTATCCCTGGACGTTCAGCATCTTCTCTTCCTGTTTACCTCCAGGTGGGGCTGATATGCCACATAGAATGCTCCAGGCCCTAGGACATTGGAGTTTGGCCCAAGAGCCTTTATTTGGCCTGTTTGCCTTAATTCTATTACAGAGCATACCTGTACCTCAGTTACAAACCAGACCTACATCTGTCCCAGGCCCCGTGGTGTTGGGTAGACACAGTTGAGAGGGTCACCAGGGTGCCACTCTAGTGTTAAGTCTTCTTCTAGGGTATCCTGGTGTCTGTAGCCAGCCAAGGGACCACTTCTCCGTAGGAAGGCAAGGTCAGCAACCTAGGGCCAGGATAGAGTACTCTTCCCAAGTTACTCATGAGGGTTGCATATGCTTTAGAGGGTCTACAGTGCTTTTGATGTCTTCTCTTGCTTCTCTAGTCCAAGGGAGGCCAAGATCTCACTCCTAACCCTAGGGAAGGGTTTTAGGGAGCCAAGGACCAGAGAGCCACAGAAAGAAACTCACCAGGAATGCAGCCCAGGGTTAGCCAAGGCTCTTGTGGGGTGCTTGGATCAGGAGAGGATACCTCAGTGGTTATGGTTCTGATGGACATACTACTCACTTATCTGTGGTACAGATGGGTGGGGAAGAGGCTGTCCCTGACACAAGCGTAGCTGCTAGAGAGAGGAGCTCTCTTTCAGCTTGTGATCCTGAAACACCTACATTTAGTTATTGAAAGCAGTAGTGACAGACCAAGCTAGCCCCTTATCCAGCCAACACTGCACCTAACCCCAAGGATTTGCTACCAGAGCAAACTCAGTTCTACCTGTCCCTAAAGTATAACCAGGAGTCAGCCAGTTTCGAGGGCTGTCTGCCTAGCAGAGGCCAAGTGATTTGAAGTCATTTTATTTTTTAACCACAGAAGAGTTAATTTTATACAGATAAATGTAAATGTAGCTAAATGACACAATATTTAATAAAGTGTTCCTTTTCAAGTAATGTACTTCATTTTGTTTAACCTGGTAGTAAAACCAAACTTTTGCAATATTTTAGTGGCTGCAGAATGTTGAAAAAGTCAGATGAGTATAGTCATAGATCAGAAAACCGTATTAGAAACCAGTGTCAGTGCTTAGTGCAATCAGAAGTACATATAGTTATTACCACCATCCCACCCGCGCGCTGCTCTGGGCCAGATCGCCTCTGTTTTTTTTTTGTTTTTTGGTTTTTTTGTTTGGTTTTTCGAGACAGGGTTTCTCTGTGTAGCCCTGGCTGTCCTGGAACTCACTCTGTAGACCAGGCTGGCCTCGAACTCAGAAATCCACCTGCCTCTGCCTCCCAAGTTCTGGGATTAAAGGCGTGCGTGTGCCACCACTGCCCGGTGCCAGTTCGACTCTTAAGGGAAAGTCATGATTGCCTGCACCATCTAGGACAAATGGGATCTGCAGGGTCCCGGCCTTCCTGCTGGTGACTCAAACACAGAGACAGGGCAGACGGCCTTGCAGGGAAAAAGAGGCCACGAAGTTTGTTGGCTACTAAGGGATATCTTGTACGGTTTTAAAACTATGGGTTTAAACCAGGGGTGGACGCTCCGGGAATGTTGCAGCGGTGGGTAGGAGGGGCCAGTTCAGATCTTGGACTGTATCTAGCGGTTCCGGCCCTCACCGTGACCACGCCTCCTTACTTTGAGTGGCAGTGGCGCGCACTGCCCAATCTCCCGCCAATACCCCTCGGGCCCGCGAAGGGGCAACCAATCAGAAGCCAGCAGCTACAGCGCCAGCCTCCTGGAAGCCCGTGAGGGGGGAGGGAGGTCACCAGTTCCTTTTCTCCTTAGTCGGGCTATCCCATTTTCCCACCCTTCTGGACAGCTGCATTAGGCGTAGCAGTTTAGCTACTGCCTGCAGTTCCGAGCTTAGGTCGGAACCGGGTTCGTCAGCTGAGGGCGCAGAGCCGAGAAGGGCTCCCCTACAGGTGCACATCCGGTGGTTTCGTCTGACCCCGCGCGCGCGCGCGCGCGCGCGCGGGAGTTATTGAGGGGCGGGGCCGCTGCGCACTTAAGGGCGGTTGGGCTAGGCAAGCTCAGACCTCGTCAGTGCAGTCGCCTAGTGAGGTTCTTGCTGCTGAGCTGGCCTTCAGACCGCTGCCGCCATGGCCTGCAGACCTAGAAGCCCACCCCGTTTTGGGAGTCGCCGCGACGGCGGTGCGAGGTAAGTGGGTCATGCGGTCTACAAGTCTTCGGTTTCTAGCGGTCTGTGAGGTACGGTTCCTGGAACCATCGGTGTTTTGGGGCCCCGCCCACTGACCGCAGTCTGTGTCCTCAGCCTGCGATCCCCTGCGAGATGGAGTCTCGGACGGAAGCGCAGAGCGGACGGAAGGGACCGGAAGCCGGAGGACTCCGAGGAAGGCGAGCTCCAGACTGTAGACCATCGACCTGAAAGGTGGGCCCCGACTCAGTGGTAAAGGGTTGGTCACTTGGTGGGTCTGGAGGCAGGCCAAGGGGACCCTCATCCCACGGCACTCGTTTTTTCGAAGCTGCTGGAATAGATTAGGTTACTCTGGAGATTCCCTTCAGTTTTGCTCAGTATTAGAAGCATCTTACCAGCGACTGATAGGTGGCAGCAAAACTGGTTTTATTAGGAGTAGGTCAGCCTTTATATTTTTCACGAATAATGTCAAGGACTACCACTTTGAACATCTTGTTAAAATGTTTCGACCTTCCAACCCTCCCTGCTGCCCCTGTGTGTGTGTGTGTGTGTGTGTGTGTGTGTGCGCGCGCGCGCGCGCGCGCGTGTGTGTTGGGGCGAGAAATTAGGTTTTATCACCTGAGTGAAAGCGAGATACAAACCAAAATTGAATCCCTGGGTTATTCATACTTCTAGTTGTTCCTGGGTCCTTTCCGTCTGATCAGCTTTTGCCAGTGTTTCGTTGATTTTTTTGTTTTTTTGTCATTGTTGTTTTTTTGTTGTTTGTTTGGCTTTTTCCCTGAGGCATTGTGCTGAAGCCAGTGAGGTCCCTTGGTAGCCTGATGGAGGTGGGCCAGCAAGTGAAATAGTAATTCAGAGAGGCCAGGAGTGTTTTAAGAGTAAATTGATGTGGACTCCTCAGGAAAGTGCTTTCTTTGGGGACCTTTGTGTAATGATTCATGAAAAGGAAAGTGGTCTCAGAAATTCATAAGAAACTATACTTTCTTAGTGGCTGACTAGAAGGGAAGATAAGGACAGGGCTGCTAAGCCCAGTAAAGGGACATGGTGATTTAACTCAGTGACTTCTGAATACACAGGCAATGTTGATTACAGTCATTCCCCCACGGTAGCAGCAGCAGTGGATGTGCAGATCTATTTTGGGAGGGAGTCTTGTTAACCTTGGGGAAACTTTCAGGTGAAAATATGAAATTACTAGCACATATTTGAAGATACTAGACTAGTTGTAGCAGTATAGGGAAGGCCAGAGGCCAGTCCTAAGGTAGGGAAAAGGGAAGGTGGTAGTGTTTCTATCAGTAATCTTTGTCATGATCAGGAGTTAGAAGCAAGAAAATCAGAAGTTCAGGTTCTTTATTTGCTACATAGTGAGTTTGAGGCTAGACTATCTTGTGTCAATGAAAACAAAACCAACCAAATGAAAACCTTATTGAGCTGAAGCTTTGAACCCTGTCATGGTCTCATTTATCTGAAAATAAATGTTAGGGTTTATTTTGTGTTTTAAGAGAGGGTTTCTCTGTGTGACCTTGGCAGTCCTGGAACTCACTAGGTAGACCAGGCTGGCCTTGAACTCAGAGGTCTGCTTGCCTCCCAAGTGTTGGGATTAAAGTATTTGTGTGTGTATGAGTGTTTTGTCTGATATAAGTGTACCACATGCGTGCCTGGTGCCTGTGGAGATGAGAAGAGAGTATTGGAGCTCCTGAAACTGGATTTATGAGTGATTGTGAGTTCCATGTAAGCTCTAGGAACTGAACCCATGTCCTCTGCAAGAACAGCAAGCATTCTTAATTGCTGAGCCATTTCTCCAGTCCCAAATGTTAGATTCTTAAATTCTGTAGTCTTTGCATCTAGACTCCCCTGGTTCATAGGTTGCCACATGGCCACTTCATCATGACAGCGATGCTTCAGTGCATTGGCCTTTTTTTTTTTTTTTTTTAAGACTGGGTCCCATTTTGTAGCCCTGGTAAACCTGTAATTCAAGATAGAGGCCACCAGGCTGGCCTTGAACTCAGAGAGATCTTCCTGCTTTTATCTCAAGTGCTAGGATTACAGGAATGTGGGTTATCATTACTCACCAAATCATCTTGTCCAAAGATTTCTTTGACAGGAAACTAAGCCGCTTGATTATATTTACTCAAGTATTGGGGGTATATTTTAAAGATAGACTAATTCTTCTTAGTTCAACCAAAGTTACAACTGTCAGGCTTGGTGGGGAATGTCTTTAATTCCAGCACTCAGGAGGGAGAGGAAAAAAGGATCTCTGAGTTCAAGGCCAGTCTGGTTTACATAGTAAGATTTTATCTCAAAAACGAAAGAACTTTAGATCCACAAGACTCATATTTTCATCCATTTCATACTGATTGAGGTGTCTCTTACGTAGTGAGTCTCATGCATGTGTTTTGTTGGATTCTCACTGTGGGTGAGATAAGCCTCATCAGTTTTTTTGGATTCTGACGGTGAGTTGGTCCCAGTGTTTAGCACTATAATTTGTTTTGCAGCCAAATGAGCACATAGAAGCCAAATATAGGGGCTAACACCTATATTCCCAGCACTTAGGAGGTAGCTGAGGCATGAGACTTTTCAAGACTATATGGTGAGACTCATCTCAGAACATCAAGCCAAGTTCCATAGTAGGTCCCTTTCATGGTACTGACAGATCTAGCACCGATTCATAGTAGGCAGGTAGACTTGTCTAGTGAAGTCCAGGTAGGCTTTGAGAGATTATCTAAACACACCTGTTCTACCAAAGCCATGTCATATTTACTGAGACAAAGTGCTTACGATTTAAATGCAATTTTTATTTTATTGTAGCTTTACAACTCCTGAAGGCCATAAGCCCCATTCTAGATGTTCTGACTGGGCAAGTGCAGTTGAAGAAGATGAAATGAGGACCAGAGTTAACAAAGAAATTGCAAGGTACACATTTGGTTGTGGCTGGACTTGGCTACGTTGTGGGTTCTCTCCCCCTTCACTAGATAGGAGAGAAAGAAGGATAGAGGGGAAGGGGGGTGTCCTTTTTTAATCTAATTTATTTATTCCTTCCTTCCTTCCTTCCTTCCTTCCTTCCTTCCTTCCTTCCTTCCTTCCTTTCTTTCTTTCTTTCTTTCTTTCTTTCTTTCTTTCTTTCTTTCTTTCTGTCTTTCCACACGCAACTGACAACCTCAGCTAACCCTCCTGAACAACCAACAGCCCCCCACCCTGCCTCTTGGGGCTCTAGCATTTATAGACCCTCTGAAAAGTTCTCAGAGTTCCAAGCATCTCACAGTCACAGAAACTATCTGCAGCTGTCAAAACCATGCTTCTGCTAGAGCACAAGGCAAATCATAGCTGCTGCAAAGCAGCCCCATATCTCCATACCTGGTATTAAGACGAAAACAGTCTTGTAATATTTTTGTGGTTTTTGTTTGTTTTTTGTTTTTTCCAGACAGGGTTTCTCTGTAGTCCTGACTGTTCTGGAACTCATCTGTAGATCAGGCTGGCCTCAACTCAGCCTCCTGCTTCTGCCTCCCAAGTGCTGGAGTTAAAGGTGTGCGCCACCACTGCCTGGCTTCGGCTTATTCAAAGAAACCAAAATCCAGAATTCTTAATAAATTTCGTAATATATTTTTTTCCCCAATTATTAACTATATTCATAGGATGTCTTAGAATAATGGGTCTCAAAAATCTGTTCCTTAGAGATTGGTGTTCTTGCTCATTGGTGATGAGTTTGCCTAGCATGATGAATCCCTGAGTTTATTGATCCCTCTATAACACAAAAAGGGAAAACTCTAGTTCTTAGGCCAGCATCAGCATCCCTTGGTAGCTCTTTGGAAACACACATTTGCAGGCTCCTAAGCTGCTAGATAGGGCCAGGTATTTTGTAAAAAAAAAAAAAAAACAACCCTTTGAGTGCTTCCTAATGTGAGAACCCTGTCTCAGTGGTAATAGGTGAGGTACTGTGGATGGCGGTGGTGGTGGCGGACTTTCTTTTTTCATCTTAATGTATGGATGTGCACATGTGCAGCTGTACACGAGAGCAGGGGTTGCCATCAGGTGTCTCCCTCAAGTTGCTCTTACTGAACTCAGACCTTGATAATTTGGATATTCTATCTAGCCAGCTTAGCCTGGGGAGCACATATATCTGCCTCTCAAGCACTGGAATTAAGAGTGGACCACCGCGCCCACCTTGGGTGTTTTGTTTTGTTTTTTAAGTAGGTGGTACAGATTCAAATTTTGTTCTCGGATTTGTATGAAAAAACTCTTATCATGAGTATACTCCCCAAATTCGAGAAGCTTTTTGCTTTTTATGTCGATGCTGAAGGTTGAATCCAGGGTTATGCTAGGGTATGCTTGGTTATGCTTTCTAACAAATGTACTTATTTACTCAGTTGGCATAAAGAAACCAGTCCACATTGTCACCCACAGCAGCCTGAGGAATTGCTTTATCTTTTAGGGACCACCACTCAGGTAAAGCTAGATCCTTGGCTCTACCAGAGAAAAGAATTTTAAGTTGAGCCAGTACGAACCAAAGTTGGAGATTATTAAAAGACATTTCTAACATAGATCTTAAGCACAGGGACTACTAGAAAGAGATGCTGGGGAAGAAAGCAAAAATCTCCAGAGTTTGGATATGGGCTGTCTTAGCCAGGGTTTCTATTCTTGCACAAACATCATGACCAAGAAACAAGTTGGGGAGGAAAGGGTTTATTGAGCTTACACTTCATTCTGCTGTTCATCACCAAAGGAAGTCAGGACTGGGACTCAAGCAGGTCAGGAAGCAGGAGCTGATGCAGAGGCCATGGAGGAATACTGCTTACTGGCTTGCTTGCTTTTCCTGGCTTGCTCAGCTGGCTCTCTTATAGAACCCAAGACTACCAGCCCAGGGATGGTACCACTCACAAGGGGCCCTCCCCCCTTGATCACTAATTGAGAAAATGCCTTACCGCTGGATCTCATGGAGGCATTTTCTCAACTGAAGCTCCTTTCTCTGTGATAACTCCAGCTTGTGTCAAGTTGATACACAAAACCAGCCAGTGCATGGGATTTCTAGAGTAGTCATTTGTTGTCTTTATGGAAGTCAAATATAGTACTTTGGTGACCTGGAATGATTTTCAAAGGATTGAAAAGATAACAGGGTAGTTCTTCAGGTATACCCGAGAGAATTTCAATTAATAGTGTAAAACTAAATTGGGATGGGGAGTTGTCTCGGGGGTTGAAGTGCTTGCGTCACAAGAATGTCGCCCGGAGTTGGGATCTCTAGCACCTTCATGAAAGCTGGGTGGACATGGTGGCTTGCTATAATACCAGAACACTCGGGAAGCAGAAATGGAATTCCCAGTGGCAAGCTGGCTAGATTAACCAAACCAAACCAACCCAAACCAGTGGCTCTGTAGGGAAAGGCACTTCCTGCCTAATGACCTGAGTTCAGTTCCTGGGAACCAGCTCCTACAAGTTGTTCTTGTGAGAGCACACAAGACCCACAAACAAACACAAATAAAAATGTAAGAGTCTAGCTGTACTGTAAACTCTGGGCTCATGCAGAGACCTTGCCTCAGTAAAATAGAAAATGCCTTTGAAAGACAGCTGATAGACTCCCTGGCTTAGTCTGTTTTATAAGATCCCCAGAAAATAGCTGGGTGTAGTTGTACACATCTTTAATCCCCTCATTGAGAAAGCAGGTGGATCTTGAGTTCAAGACCTGCTTGGTCTACATAGTAGGTTACAGGGCTATACCTAGAAGTTCTGTCCCAAAAGAGAAAAAATCTCAGGAAAATCTGGAAGAGTAAGAACCTACTGAAGGTTGTAGCACATAAGCCTTAGGCCTAATTTATTGTGTGGTGGGTGGTTTTCCTGACAAGGGACAAAGTGTAACCTTGAATTCTTGATCTTTCTGCATCTACTTACTGAGTGATAGGATTAGAGTCATATCACCATGCCCTGTGTATATGTGGAGCTAGGGAATCCCATTCAAGGTTTTGTCATACATGCTAAGCAAGCACTATTCAACTAAGCTATATCTAGCTAGAGAAAGGAAAGATAAATATTTGGAGTATTTTTTTGAAGGTCAGGATTAAAACTTACCTGGGACATAAATTGTAAACAAATAGACTTAAAGAATTAATGCTGGCCCAATGAGATAGTTCAGTGGGTGAAATTTGTTTCCAAGCATGATAACCTGAGTGTGACTCCCCAGAATTCAGATGGCTCTCACAGTTGTCCTCTGGTCTCTTCACTTGAACATGAATGTACAGCTGTAACACTGCATGGTGACTCACAGCTGTTGGTAACTCAGACCTCTTGTATAGGAGCCTGTGTGTGTTTTTGTGTGCCCCACATATGCCTGGTGTCCATAGAAGCTAGAGGAGGGCATCACATCTCCCTTTCTCTGGAGTTAGCCACCATGTGGATGCTGGGAATGGAACCTGGGTCCTCTGGGAGAAACGCCAAGTGATCTTAACTGCTGAACCATACATTGTCTCCAGCCCAAAAATGTTTTTAAAGAAAAAGGTAGTACATTTCCTGATCTAAATCAAATCCCTAAAGTTTTTAGTCAGGGTCTAATATAATGAACCCAGGCTTACCTCACACTCAACATTTTCCCATTGCCAGATTATGCTATTCAGAAAAAAGGCTTCATTTTTGTTTTTGAAACACTTCTGTTTGTTTCATGTGTTGTATACTTTCAAAAACAGTAGTATTTTATTCTGTTCTCAGGTACAAAAGAAAACTACTCATAAATGACTTTGGAAGAGAGAGAAAATCGTCATCAGGAAGGTACATGCTGAAACATTTCTAATTTGGTAATGAAAATCCTGAGGGGATTATTGCCCCAGCATTGCTAGTTTGTTCTTCATTATTGGGTATTAGAAATTCCTATAGTACAGATCTGGATTTTTTTTTTTTTTTTTTTTTCAAGACGATTTCTTTCTGTAGCCTTGGCTGTTCTTGAACTCATATCCACCTGTCTCTGCCTCCTGAGTGCTATGATTAGAGGTGTGTGCCACCACCTCCTGGCCCAGATTCTGGATATTGGTAGGATCCCTATGATTTAAAATGGAAAGGAGGGACTGTTTCAGTGATCCTTAAATTCAAATCTTGTTTAATCTTCATTCTTTTCAGTTCTGATTCAAAGGAGTCTATGTCTTCAGTGCCTGCTGATGTGGAGACGGATGAAAGTGTCTTGATGAGAAGGCAGAAGCAGATCAACTATGGAAAGAACACCATTGCCTATGATCGATACATTAAAGAGGTCCCCAGGTAGTGTCACATAGGCCTATCTTAATCCTGTCCCACAACACTGTACCTGTTACGGAGCTGCTTATATCAGACAAACATGCTAGGGAGTATTTATTACTAACTCATAAGAGTTTATGTGCAAACCAAGAATAGATTGGCATCTGAAAGACGGCAGACATGAAGATTAACAAGTAACTGTTTTTACAACTTTGAGTGTTAGATAGCATCTCATCCTCGGGACTTACAAAGTGCATAGTTTTATAAAGTAGTTAGTAAAATACACAGAAGTCAAGTTAAAGAATTAAGTATCTAATTGGAGACCTGGGCATGGTGGTGTTTTAATGATTATGTGCATGAAGCCTGGCCGTGGCCGCACATACCTTTAATTCTAGCACTCAGGAGGCAGAGGCAGGCAGATCTCTATGAGTTCAAGGCCAGCCTGGTTTACAGAGTTCCAAGACAGCTAAGGCTTCACAGAGAAACCCTGTTGGAAAAACCAAAGAGAGAGATTATATATGAATTTTTTTTTTCTTCTGCATGTATATACAGTATACCATGTGCATGCCTGGTACCTCTGGAAGCCAGGTGAGGGTGTCAGATCCCCTGGAACTATAGTTACAGATGGTTTTGAGTGGATACTGAGAGTCCCTAAGTGGAGAAAAAAAAAAATGCCATTACCGTCTTTATTTTAGACTTCACATTCTGCTTTTATTCTCTCTCTCTCTCCCTGTCCCTTCCCCCTTGCCCCGCTCTCCTCCCAACTTCCTCCTTTCCTCTCTTCATTCTCTCTTTTCCAAGACAGGGTTTCTCTGTGCAGCCTTGGCTGTCCTAGAACTCACTTTGTAGACCAGACTGGCCTCAAAACTAAAGAGATCCACCTTCCTCTGCCTCCAGAGTGCTGGGGTTAAAGTCATGTGCCAGCTTTATTGTTCTCTTGAACAGATGTACAATATGGTTGCGTGTGCGTGTGTGTGTCTTTAAAGCAGAATTGGGATTAAAACATTTTCTAGAATGTGGGTTTTAAAGGAAGAGTAAGATTTTTTAAGAAAGGGTCTTGCTGGATACCCTCATTTACTATTCTGCCCCAGCCTCTCAAGTGCTGGGAGTACAGGTTCGTGCCTTGTTGAGATACCCCTTTTAACGGATTTCTTTGTTCATTTCATGGAATCTCAGTTATTATTGGGTGTGGTGGTACATGCTTTTCATCTCAGCACTCAGGAGGCAGAAACGGCAGGATGTCTGAGCTGGAGACCAGCCTGATCTATACAGCAATATGAAAAACTGAAAATGATAAAAAGAAAAAAGAATATGAGTTATTTGTTAAGTGTTAACCCTGAAGTGTGCTGAGGTAATCTTATGTCCTGCAGACACCTGCGACAACCTGGAATTCATCCCAGGACCCCCAACAAATTTAAGAAGTACAGCCGGCGGTCGTGGGACCAACAGATAAAACTCTGGAAGGTGGCTTTGCATTTTTGGGACCCTCCTGCTGAAGAAGGATGTGATTTGCAAGAAATGTATGTCTTTGTTGCTTTCTTTATCTCTGGTCTCAATGAGATTTCCTGGACATTGTTCACCAGACACTAGCCTTCAGGGCTGATGCACTGCAGAGCTGTGGATGCCACGGAGGAGTTAATCTCCTGTTCTGGATTTAGTCTTCAAGAGTTAGAAAACAGTGCAGTCTAGGACAATTGCCTGTGTGTGCACTTCAGAGGACAACTTTGGGTGTCAGTCCTTACTGTTTGGGGCAGGTTCTCATGTTTGTTTTTGTTACGGTATAGGCCAAGTGGCCTGTGAGCTTTCTTTGACTTGCATTCTGGGATTCCAAAATTAGGACCTTATGCCTGTTTTCCACTGAGCAATCTCTGCCGCCATATTTGAGTGGTTTGGTTTAAATTTTTGGAGCTAGGGTTTCTCTAGTCCTGGCATCCCTGGAGCTGGCGGTGTAGACCGGGTGGGCCTTGAGTGCAGAGGTCTTCCTGCACTCCTGAGTACTGGGATTAAAGGTATGCACCACTATCTCCTGTCCTCTATTTTATTCTCTTTTATGCATTTTTTACATATGGGTGCTTTGCATGTATGCCTGCACAACAGAAGGCATTTGGATTCCATTATAGATGGCCATAAGCCACCATTCAGTTTCTGGGACTTGAACTCAGAACCTCTGGAAGAGCAGTTAGTGCTCTTAGCCATTAAGGCATTTCTTCAGGGCCTGTAGACCCCCATTTGATTCATGCTAGGCAAACACTCTTCAAACTGAGCCACATCCCTAGCTGTATTTTTGGTTTTGATCAGGGTCTTAACAGGCTCACCTTGAAGTTCTGACTTAGAAGGTATTGAGGCCCTATGATTCCCCTCTTGCTACTGCTTTTCGAGAATGTTTACAGGGCTAGGAATTAGTTCCAGGACACTCAGAGCTGTATAGATAGATAAACAGAAAGGGATGCCGGAGAGATGGCTCAGTGGTGAAAAGCACTGGCTGCTCTTCCGGAGAACCCAGGTTCAATTCCCAGCACCCACATGGCAGCTCACACTTGCCTAACTCCAGTTCTCACACAGATGCAGCAAAACACCACTGCACATGAAATACACAAAAACAAAAAACCGGAAAAAAGGATAGTTATGGGTGTATGTGAATAACAGCACGGCTTCTCAGACCAGTCCTCGGAAGTGGGTGAATGTTCACTTGGAGCTGCTGTCAGCTTTCTCTGTTGGGTTGATTGGTCAGGAATTAAATTTGACAAATGTGAAATGTTCCTTCGGAAACAACACTGTTGTGGGTAGTGTTTGGCTTTAGCAAGCAAACTTTCTGATTGCAGCAGGTGACTAACAAGCTTGTTATGTTTCATTTCTTAGACAACCTGTAGATCTTGGGGAAATGGAGACAGAATTCACAGAAAGCAGCTCTGAGTCCCAGACAAGTTCACAGGATAACTTTGTAAGTACTTTGGGTCTGTCTCTCAGCTTGGGTGTTTTAAGTCATTTGAGAGTACCCTTCACATAACTGAGGCTAGAACTGGAGTTTGATTATAATGTGTATGAAAAAGACATTTTTCCATCAAGAAATACCAAATTGGGGCTGGAGAGATGGCTCAGCGGTTAAGAGTGCCGACTGCTCTTCCGAAGGTCATGAGTTCAAATCCCAGCACCACATGATGGCTCACAACCATCCATAATGAGATCTGATGCCCTCTTCTGGGGTGTCTGAAGACAGCTACAGTGTACTTACATATAATAAATAAATAAATAAATAAATAAATAAATAAATAAATAAATAAATAAATAAATAAAATACCAAATTGATCACAAACTGGTTCTGAACAGTAGACCTCAATTTGGGCTTTTGGGTCATTCTCCAGTGGTGAGCTCCTGGTGTAGGGATCACCTGAATGCTTCTAAAGGGAATTGTTAGGTGTGTTTGTTTGTTCAAGACAGGGTTTCTGTAACAGCAGTGCCTGTCCTGTAACTCACTCTGTAGACCAGGCTAACTTCAAACTTGGATCTGCCTGTCTCTGCCTCCCAAGTGCTGTGATTAAAGATATGCACTACCACCACCCAGTTTGAGTAATTGGTTTTTTGTTTGTTTTGTTTTTATTTGGGGGGACAGAATCTATAGTCCTAGCTGTTCTGGAACTTGCTGTGTAAACCAGTTTGGCTTTGAGCTCACTGAGGTCCTCCAGCTGCTGCCTCCTTTATGTTGGGAATTGCCTGGCCTAGGGACTAGTTTTTTAAGTTGTGTGGTGGTGCATGCCTATAACCTCATCACTCAGTGATCAGAGATTCACGGATAGCTTAGACTACACAAGATCTGATTTCATAAACACCATGGGTTATGACTTGGGGTGGTGGAGTATTTCAATACCAGCACGCAGATTGAAGGCAATCAAAGCAGAGGCATGCTGATCTCTTTTAAGTTCCAAGCCACCATCTCTAACATCTAGGCCAGCGTAGTGTGTGTGGCAAAATCCAGGCCTGCTGGGTTGCGAGGGCTACATAGTAAGGGCTTCCCTCATCCCCAGTAAACTGTTTGAGCTATACAGAATAGTCTTTTCACTGGTTCAGTAGTTAATGACCTGGTACATTTGTTCAGATCTGTCCACATTTACACAATTCACCTAAAAAGATACCTTTATATTTGTGAATAAGACCTTCACTATATATATAATACCTAGGTTCTGAAGTGGCAAAACACAAAAGACTTGAAACACAAGCAGTTCTAAGCTGTTCTTACTAATTATGGCAATGAACAAAGGTGCATTGCCTTATTCTGGCTCCCATCTGTGTCACTTCAGGTGTACTCAGGTTTATTGATTTTTTTTCATAGTGTACCATGGTTGTGACAAGCCGGAAGTAACATGAATGTACACTATAATAATGTCAAGATGTTGGTCTTTTTGGCTTTGTCTTGCTTCTGGGCAAGTTGACTTGTGTTCAGGGTAACTAAGGAAGCCTGTGTAATGGATTGATGTGGGTATAACTATCTCTATTTTCTAGGATGTGTATGCTGGCACACCTACCAAAGTCAGACATGTGGACTGCCAAGTGGAGGATGAGTTTGATTTGGAAGCTTGTTTAACTGAACCTTTGAAAGACTTCTCTGCCATGAGTTAACTGCCACCTGGTGGTTACTGTGAGAAATATTTGGCTCTGCCTGGCCGCCTAGAAGGCAGGAGTTGCTGTGCATTTGTATTTGTTTTCTCTGTTAAGAGTTTATTTTCTCATGATAAATTTTTTTTCTTGCCTTATTTTTATGTATGGTGAATGTGTTACGCATGTTTTAAATTGTAAATGAGGCTAACTCCAGTGAAGACTTAACCCTATTATCTTTCTGCCCCCAAAGTTAGACAACAGGATACTTGTGGTTTTCCACAAGAACTTGAGACTTCAGTTGCCACTTTTCAAATGGGTTGGCAGTGGATTTTAACCATGTGTTTATGGGACCAATTTAGAATCAGCTGCCTCTTCAGGTAACTGATAAGAATTCTCAGTCAGGCAGCTTCAATGACTTTGTAAAAACTCATTTTCTGGTCTTTTATCAATGTGAAGGTAGTTTTCCCTCATACAGAGCTCTGAACAAAGATGTTAAGCTATTAATGGGCTTTATGTAAGTTATATAGTCTTAATTTGGATCTTGAAATAGCATTAGTGTGAGGTAAGTATCTTAGCACATGCTCTGTGAGAGTTGAGGCAGAAGAGAGGGATTTAGAAAGAACTTTGTTTTTTTAATGATCAGTTAATTTACCATGTAATATTGCTGTAAATGATAATGTGTACAGATACTCTGTTCATGTATTCAATTGTAAACTTGTCAATATTTGCATTTCTATTGCTTTTGTATGGAATGATAATTGCAAAAATAAAGATGCTTTAACTGATTTGTAACATTGCCCTATACTGTGTGGAAGGTCAGGACAAGCTTTTCTTTTGTACCTGAAGCACTGGTATGGCATATGGGAATGGTATCTATCTCCCTTTGGTGGGAAAACCATGCCAGAGCTGGTGGGTAGCGATACTACCAAGTACAGACACTGCTGACTTGTTCTGTTCCCATCCATCGATCTGTAAGGGGACTTTGATGATTATGATGCTCCAACATGGAACCTGTTTACATATCAGTGTAATGCTTCACCATTATGTGCCTAAGCACATAATGTATACTTGACATCTGTCCACCTTTGGGTTCTATGTCAGCCACAGTAGTGGCCCTGAAGACTTTTATAGTGGGTTTGAGACCATCAGGTTGAGATAAGTGGTAGGTGGCATTTGAGTCATGCCTTGAAAGGCAACAAGTACAAAGGGTAGAGCTGTAGATAAGTTTGACTATATGAGCCTAATGTGGAGGCTAGGAGGACTTGAAACAGAGAAAGCTGGAGAAAAGTAGGAAAACTGTCCTTGTGCTGGAGATATTTCTCTGTGTGTGTGTGTGTGTGTGTATGCGCGTGCGCGCGCGTGTGTGTAGGGGGGGCAGGACCTCCTGGCTTCTGCCCTGAATAGTGCAGTTACCGATACGTTCAAGGAAGGCCTGCTGAATCCAGAGGGAAATCTGTTACTTCCTCTCCTGATGTAAACAGTGCTAAAATTAAATGCATTCCAGAATACAGAATTTCTGCTAAAGGTAAGAATTAAGATTTAGAAAACTGAGACCTCTAATCATAGCACTGATGAGCTTACCAGCCTGTCCCCAGGAGAAGCCCCTGAAAGATACTTCAAAATCACACGCATACAATAGGTTAAAAACAGTTGATAGTTTGGCAGAAATGTTACAGGCTAGGGTGATGGGAATGGGCAGTGGAAGTGAAATCAGCTTTTTTTAGGCCTGGGAATCAAACAGGAAGCAGGCTTGAGACTCCAGCAGCACACAGGGTATTCTCCATGGACAAGAGGGTGTATCCAGCCACCTAGAGTCTGGCCCTTGGGGAAGAGCTGAGCCCTGCTTAGGATTGCTTTCATGGCATGTACTGATGGGATTTCAAGATTGCTGAATTGCTATGGGCTGGCTAGCACAGAGCATGTCCCTTCTAGTATGCAGGCTGTAAATTGTGGAGGCAGACAGGCTTGTCCCCGGGTCTTGAGCTTGCAAAGGAGCACAAGAGCTCATTCCCATGACTTGCTACATTCATACCTGATGACCAGCCAGCCACAGCAGTATGGTACCTGCTTTACTCTGAGCGGGATGGGCAGCCAGGGGAGCCTGGAGCCCAGAGATAACTCCAGTCTCAAGTCTAGCACTGCCTGAAGGAAGCTACTAGACTTGCTATGAGTTCTAGAAATGCCTACACACACACACCCTGCCATTTTTAAAGACAGGATCTCTGTAATAGCTCTAGCTGGCTTGATAGTCTAGATAGACCAGGCTGCCCTCAAACTCACATCAATCCACCTCCTTAAAGGGTATAGCTTTACACCTGGCTCTAAATTTTTTGAATGTTCTTACACAGCAAGAAAAATCATAGTCTTCAGGCTTTAGGCCCTGCCTCTCAATGCTGGTACTATAATCTAGTATTTTCTAAATGAATTCCTATTTTAGTAACCAATAGGCTAGGGACTGAGTTATCTATGTGTGTGTACACTCTGTAAACATTTGCCATTGTGTACATGTAGAGGTCAGAAAAAACTTTCAGAGGTTGATTCTCTCACTCTGCATTCCTGAGACTGAACTTGGGTCAACAGGCCTGGGCAGCAGGTGCCTTTACCCCCTGAGCCCTCTTGCTGGCCCTAGTTGCCTTGACTGTTTGACATAGAGACAAGAAGTGTCAGGACTAAATTAAGTTGGTACCAGCATGATTAATTCTTCACAATCCCAGGCTGATTGCTATCTCCTCCCTATGTGTCTCAGGGTAGATGGGTCAGCTTATCAGGGTTGTCATCCCACAGCCTCTGGCTGGTGCTCTTTGTTGTGAAGCTGTCCTTGTTTCTAGCTGCTGTCAGGATCCTGTCTTTTTAGCAGTTCTGCTGCTGAATTGCTTTGATGGGAGGCTGTCAGCTGAGATCAAAGGCAAGTAATCAACTCTGCCTGAACCTAAGGAGTTTCTGAGCTCTGAGCAGCTTTTCTGGTGAGCTCGTGGGGCCCAGGGTCCTCCCTGTCATTGGCAGGACATATTGTCATTGGCATGGACATATGACATCCCTTGTAAGTTGGCATGTGAGTTTGTCTACTTTGAGTCTGGTGCACTCTGCATTCCTCAATATATTTAAGAATGCTGAGGGGTTTTTTCCCTTTGTTGTTTCATCATTGCTTCATCATCGTACTGCATGTCTGTCTGTCTGTCATATGAATACAGCACGCTCAGAGGCCAGAAGAGGGCATCAGGTCCCCTGGAACTGGATTTAAAGATGGCTGTGAGCTGTCTGCCATGTGAGTCCTGGGAACTAAACTTGGATCCTCTGCAAGAGCAGCCACTGCTCTTGACTGTTGAGCCACCTTTCCAGCCCCCGCTGTTTGGTTTTTAATCTTTGGACTTTAGACATAGCCACTTTATAAAAGTCATACTTCAGGGGCTGGAGAGATAGCTCAGTAGTTAAAGCACTGACTGCTCTTCTAAAGGTCCTGAGTTCAATTCCCAGCAACCACATGGTGGCTCACAACCAGCTGTAATGGGATCCGATGCCCTCTTCTGGCGTGTCTGAAGAGAGCAGTGGTGTACTTACAAACATAAAAAAAATAAATCCTGAAAAAAAAAAAGCCATATTTCAAAGTTGTATAAGAAAGCTGGGGGTGGGGGGGTTCATGTCTGTAATCCCAGCACTTGGGAGGTGCAGGGCCTGTCAGGAGGTCTGGGTAAGTTTCAGATTCATTAGACCCTTTCTCAGTAAAACAACAAAGATGCCTTGATATTTTCAGAAAACAAACCCTCTAAGTAGGAGTGTGCAGGAAGCGAAGCTTCAGATATGGGTCTTAAGGGCTTGATGGCTAAGGGTCCAGTACAGACTGACTGCTCTGTCATTAGGGTCTGTGACCTATCATACAGGGGAGCTTTCAATGTGGCGAGATCTTTCCTCCCCTTCCAGTTCTGTGTCCTTATGGCTGCATAGCTTGCCTTCAGAACTACATTTATAAAATTGGCATAATATAATCTCCCCCTCCTGGGAGGTTCCAAGGATTAAATGGGACAGTGAATGCCATGGAGTGATGAAGCCCAGAAGGGCTACACTGGTGCCTCTGAAACACCATGCTCCTGAACTCAGAACACTGGATTGTGGTGAGCAGCACTCCCCAGGCCTCCTTTAATGTGCTTTGTCTTTACAAAGACTTTGCTGGTATGAGCACTCACTATCCAACCGGAGGTAATGCGTGCTAACCAACCACAGGAAATAGGCTTCCACTATGTAAGTGGTTGCTCATGTACCACTACCACCTATCTGCTACTAACCACTGTGAGCACTAGGCATGTATGTAGTGCACGTGTGTACATGCAGACAAATTTATACTTACAAAATTAAAAAACAAAATGACTTAGTGAGACTGAGAAGCTAAGGCAGCTGCATCTCTGAGTTTGAAGCCAGTCTGGTCTACATAGTTCCAGGCTAGCCAAGAATACACTGTGAGACTCTGTCTCAAGAGAAAACAAAGTTCATATTTAAGGTTGTTTTTTGGAGTTGAGGGTGGTGGTGAGACAGGGTTTCTCTGTGTAGCCCTGGCTGTTCTGGAACTCACTCTGTAGACCAGGCTGGCCTCGAACTCAGAGATCTGTCTGCCTCTGCCTAAAGGTGTACACCATCACCCAGTCCCAGCCATGTTGTTGGCATGATGTTATTGTAATCTATATAAAGATTACCCTTGTATTATTCAAATGCTGATTTTTGTGCCCCTGTATCTGGCTGCAATCTAGACGTGGCATTGTAATGCTTAATCTAGGACTCCAGTCTCAATGTTGTGTAAACATTGCTCCCCAACTATCTCTGGTTCATTTAAAAAGCTGATCAGCCAATGACTGCGCAGAGGACATAATAGGGCAGGACTTCTGATCCCAGTCAAGGAAGGGGTAGAGAGGGAGAAGAGAGGATTCACAAGGGGGGAAGAGGCAACCTTGAGAACACACATGGAGCACTGAGAGCCAGATCAATACTAAAATGCAAGTAGTTCAGGGGTTCTGGTTGGGAAGTAGCTAGGTAAGAGAATAGATTATTATCTGCTCAGTTATAGTACCTTAAAGCCAGTTGAATAAATCCAATAGTCTCTGTCGAAATTATTTGGAAGATAGCCTAGTTAGAGGGAAAAGCTGCCACTTTTAAATTTGCACTAATGCCATATTTAAATGGTTTTATTTTTTCTCTTCATGTTAAGAACCATACATACATATGAGCTGGAGAGAGCTCAGCAGTTAAGAGCACTGACTGCTCTTCCAGAGGTCCTGAGATCAATTCCCAGCAACCACATGGTGGCTCACAACCATCTGTAATGGGATCTGACACTCTCTTCTGTGTGTCTGAAGACAGCTACAGCGTACTTGTCATATATAAAATAAATATCTTTAAAAAAAATCCGTATATACCTATGATGTCTGTTCTGGGTAATTCTATACTACTCCGAGTCTGCACTACACCCTTCTCCATCCTTCTGAGCCCTGGGGTTGCATCAGTGGTCTCTTTGGTCCCTGAATGATTTAGACAACACCTGGAATGCATATCAAAGCAAAGAGGCAAGGAAGGCTAGGCATGGCCTTTTGTGGAAGTGGTGTCTCATCAGGGGGCCTGGTAGCTGCTTTGCCTCCAGTCCCTTTGGAGCTGGTAATAACAGGAAGCCTTTCCCTGTGGTTTCTCCTACAGTTGAAAGTGTTCTGTGATCTTGACTTTAGGGCTCTATGTATCCTATCTCCTGGATTTTTTTTTTTTGGATATCCAGAAATGTTGTTACGTGCCAAAAGGTATCCACGGTTTCTGAATCTTGTGAGTGAGGCCTTATTTGATATGTTACTTCCCTAGTGACAAAATAATTGACAAAACCAATTTAAAAGGAGTTAAATTCCCAGTACCCACCTGGCACCTCACAACTGTTTATAACTGTTATATTAGGGAACAGAACTGACAATTTGAATCTATATCGATCTCTATCTATCTATTAGGGACTTATTAGAATGGCTTACTGGCAGTGGTGCAAAATGTAGTCCAAAAGTGGCTGTCTGTCAATAAAAAGTCCAAGAGTCTAGTATATTGTTCAGTCCATGAGGCTAGATGTCTCAGCTGGTCTTCAGTATACACCAGAATCATGAAGAAGTAGTCTCTAATACCAACGAAGGAATGGACTTGCTAGCATGCAAAGAGAGCAAGCTTCTATGTCCTTTATATAGGCTGCAGATGTGACCCAGATTAATGGTGAATCTTCCATTTCCAACGATCTGGATTAAAAGTGGGTCTTCCCTCTTCAAATGATGTAATTAAGAAAAATCCTTCAGGCTGGAGAGATGACTCAGTGGTTAAGAGCACTGACTGCTCTTCCAAAGGTCCTGAGTTCAAATCCCAGCAACCACATGGTGGCTCACAACCATCTGTAATGAGATCCGACGCCCTCTTCTGGTGTGTCTGAAAACAGCTACAGTGTACTTACATATAATAAATAAATAAATCTATTTAAAAAAAAAAAAAAAAGAAAAGAAAAATCCCTCATGGGTGTACCAGCTACTTGGGTTTTAGTTAATTCTATATGTAGTTAAGTTGACCACCAAGGATAGTCATCACAACTGTAGTCCAATAAAGTACAGAAGTCTTTTTGAAAAATTAAACAAACAGATTTATCTTGGCTCAACAGTTTCAGAGGGTAGTCTTTCATGTCAGGATAGGGATGGGGGCTGGTTCAGCTCTGTCCTTGTCAGTTGGAGCTAGCACAGCTTGTTCACATCTCTGCAGATCATGAAGCAGATACTGGGCCAGAATCTAGGTTGTATCTTTCAGATATTGCCTATGTCTGCCAGCTGGGTCACACGTTCCAAAGGTTCCATAGCCTCCCAAAATAGCAGCACCAGCTGGGGATCACTAGCTAAACAATCCTGTAGGGACTGTTTTTTAGATTCATACTGTGTTTGGGGAAAGGGATTCTTTAGTGTACTCTAGGAGCTTGAAAATATTGAGTTACTCAAATAACCCCTTAAATCCAATAACCAGTATTCTAAAAATAAAAAATAAAAAAAAGGCCAAAGGGGCTGGAGAGTTGGCTCAATAGTTGAGAGTTTACTGCTCTTGCAGAGGATCCAGTGCTCAAATGGTGGCTCACATCTCCAACACTCATACACAAGGTAATTTTTTAAAAATTTAAAATATCAAAGAGGGAAAAACCAGTCCGGAAGAGAAGTCGTAGAGGAGAGGAGTCAGACTGAAGTGACAGGGACACAAGAAGCTGGAAGAAGCAGGTAGGACCATCCCAGGACCTGAAACAACTCCATTTCACAACTCCTGGCCTCAGAGCCACAGGAGAATAGGTTTCTGGGAGGTTTTCATTTTATTTTGTGAGATTGGGTCTTGTTCTGTAGCTAGGCTGGCCTTGAGTTTACAGTTCTCTTTCCTCAGCCCCCAGAGTGTAGGGAGACCAAGCACATTCGGTAATTGTTTCTGTTGAGTGTTGTCTCTTGTAGCAGTTTTTTTTTTTTTTTTTTTTTTTTTTTTTTTTTAATGGCAAAACCACAGAAAAATAAATTACTGTCATGTAGGATATTCAGCATCTTTGGACAGAAGTTTGCATGGGGTCTTTGCATATTAGCCCAGAAATATCTGACTGGTGCAGGTGACAACCATTATGTGGAGGGTGGCACTGGCCAGCTGGTTTGGCACAGAGATGTCATGCATTTGGGGTACTTGTCAGCTTACTACATTCCCTCTGGTTTGACCAGCCTCAGATGGGAGGCAGGGGCAATGTCCAGCAGCCTGAGGCCTTTCTTCAGACCACCCTCCTCATCCTAAGCACCGTGACATCTAGAGTCTTAGATGTGCTTAGGTGTGTTGGGGTATGCTAGAGTCTGTGGCGGTGATATGGGTGTATTAAGGTGTCTAGTGTGTTGGGATTGCTGAGATGTATTGGGTTAAGTAAGCTGTTGTGGACCAAGGTGAGCTAGGGTCTGTTGGGGGTGAGTTGAGGTGGACTTAGTTCCTTTGACACCCATCCTTCTTGAAGCTGTGCCAGCAAACTCATGTCCTGGAGTCCTCTGGGCTGTCCCAATGCTCTAGTAGTATATACCACTGAGTAGTGGAGGTTTGGAGTTAGGCCGTCACTGTCCTTCCCCTTGGCATGGCCCAGTGAGGGCTTGGCTTCTCCCAGATTGGTGCATGTAACATTCTCAGAGGACTATGGAGGCAAGCATTGAGGAGTCAGGCTGGTGACCTTGCTACTCTCTGTCAGGGAGGGAGAGCAGCCCCTTGGTGGAGTAGCAGCTAATCTGTGAATGAAGGATGTTTTTAGTACCTTCTCTCCGCTGATCACCAACACTGATGCTGGCACCTGTCCTCAGCATCATCAATGTGGCCTAAGTGGGACCGTCACACAATGGGTGAGACTCTCAACAGCTGGCCCGCAAGTCATTCCCTGCAATCTGATCTGCAGGAGGGTTTGGAATACTTTTTGGTTTTATGTGAATTCATCAACTCAATGAACATTACCCTAAAAGGGTACATGCTGAAAGCCTTTAGGAATTACTCAAATACAGCTGAGCTGTGTGGTGTATGTAACTTAATCAGCCACAGGGCTTGGGAAACACAAGGTGACCGTGGTGATTTGAGAAGGCCACCATAGGTCCAGATCTGCCCAGGGAGAGTGGGGATGAGGACTGTTCTGGGCAGAGTTCCTCTTAGGCACAGGTGCCTGCCAGATGTCTCAGTCCTTATCTGGCCTCTGCCTGCTGTGATCCAGGTCACAAATCCCGTCCTCAAGAAACCTGGAGGAGGATATTAAAGGTCTGTCGCAGGTCATGCAGCAGGTGAGGGCATTGATTCTAGTCGATCCCGGCCTCAGTTGGCAGGACCTCTGAGCCTGTACAGGACTGGACTTACTGGGCCCATAACCTGTGGCAGCCTGGCCCAACTCCTGGTGTGCCTAGCATCAGCCCCAGGAATATCCAGTGGCTTTCTAACGTCTTCCTTTTTAGGTCTTATTCCAGATGCTTTCAGAACCACTCCATTTTCTACATCAAGTAGCTGTATCTAAGCCTGCAACCTTCTTTTACTTTTTGTTGTCTGGGAACAAGGTTGTCTATGGGTTACAGGCATGTGGAATTACAGCCTATTCCTAGTCAAGTCAACAGGCATTTTCATTTTGCTGCACCTAGCCTCTAGCACCCTGGGAAGTGCTCCATCCCAGTCGCACCCACCTTAGAGTGAGCCCCTATCTGCAGAACAGCTTTCCTTCAGAGCACCAGTGCCCAAGTGCACAAAAGTGCCTTCCAATCACACTGTAGGTCCAGAAGTGAGAGCCTCAAAGGGCAGGGACTTGCCCAAAGACACATTACCAGCAAAAGTCAGGGGAAGCTGGGCGTTGGTGGCGTCTGCCTTTAATTCCTAGGCTCGGAAGACAGAGGCAGAAGGATCTCTAGGAGTTCGAAGCCATCCTGGTCTACAGTCCGAGCTTCACACTAAGATTTTGTTATAAAAGAAAGAAAGAAAAAGAAAAAAGACAGGGAGATGAAGGTGGTCACATCGGACTTTGGAACCTAGGAGCCACTAGAGCAGTGCCATAGGCACTACTGCGGGCCTTCACCACCCCGCCCACACCCGTAGGTTAACGTCACACTCGGCGCGCGCCAGCTCTCACAAGGGGGCGGGGCCAGCGGCGGCGCACAGTGCCCGTGGGAGGAAAGTGAAAGGAAACGGGGGCGTGGCGTCACGAAGCCACGCCCACAACAAGCCGGGCTGTGACGTCGCCCACCTAGCGGCGCGGCGGAGGATCGATTGCTTGCGGCGGCTTCCGCGGGCGGGTGCGCGAGCGGACCGCTGACGGCTCGGGGCGGTGGAAGCTGCGCGGCGACCAATGAGGGCGTCCGGAGGGGGCGGGGCGTCGGCTGCGGTTTTGTTCCGCGGTGGCTGAGGCGCACCGTCCCCATGCGCGGAGCGCGGCCTGCGCGGCCGGCGCCCTGCCCAGCTACGGAGCCCGGTGCTCACCCGCCGCGCGGAGAGTGCTCTGTGCCGTCGTTCGCCTGCCCATCGCTAAGAGCTCCAGCCACCGGAACGCCGTGTCCTTGCGCTGTGAGCCCTGTTCTCCGCACGTCGGCCGGCGCCGCGCAGCCGCACGTCGAGAGCCGGGTGCATCGCCACAGCGCGCGGAACAACCTCTAGGGCCGGCCGGCGCCTCAGCACCTTAAGGTCCCCGCGCGACCCGGGCCCAGCACTGTCTTCGTGTCCCGTGTCCCCGACATCCTAAGGTCCTCGGGGACCCAGCATCTCAAAGAACCCTGGGCCCCAGGTCCCTAGAGTCCCCTGGGCCCCAGCTCCCCGAACTCGTGGCGAGTCCCGGGACCCCTCCAATTAGGCCAGGCCCCAAGCACTCCTGTTGTGCGCTCTCCTGCACGCCGGGCGGTAAGGCCTGCCCGCTGCGCCTGGGGCGCGCTGCCACTTGTTGAATCACTTTTCATGTCGACTTTGAGACCTGTTGTCGCCATGCTGAGCCCGTGGGCCCGTGAGCCTGTTGTTGTTGAGACTCAGTGATTGTTATTTTGTACTCAGGAATCAGGAAATTCGACGAGATATGATGGTCCTTTAAGGGAATCCCAAGAGCAGATCCTCCCCAACGACCCGTGGAAGGTGACTTGGAAGTGTATTCCGAAGCCACTTTTCTGCGTAGACTTAAGGGTGTGTAAGTCCCTTTAAGACTTCCTGTGTGGAGGATGGGATGTGCGATGTTCACAATGTATTTTACCGCTCCGAATGGCAATATTGCCTTTGTACGTTGGATTTTATTTACCCTTAATCTTAATTACAGATCTGTGGTTATATCACTCCAAATTAAAATCACGGTTTAATTTTTTTGCACTTCAAAGTATTTAATCATTAGATATATCTTTAAGTATGAATCAAAGCTTCCGTAACTTTTTTTTTTCTGGTGTTGGGACTCTAACCCTGGGCCTGGCATACCTACACCTCCAGCCCCACTACTTAGGTTTATAATAATGTCTCAACTCTGAGAATTTTGAAGATGGATTAGTTTGACTTCAAGAGTGTACTGTAATTTTTACACTAAGAAATTTGACTTGTGCTTACTAATGCTGCTTCTTCAAATATATGGTCATCTTATGAAGATGGGTCTTGGGAGGAAGATCAGCCTCTCACTCAGAAGGTAGGACTGAGAGTAGGTTTTCCAAATTCTGAATCTTACTCCAAGATAGAAATTGAAATTGACTATAGGAAGAGTAGATCTTTATGCGGGTTTGTTTAGTGCAGGACTGTATGTTCTTTCAGATGACTCCTGGCACCTTGTTCCCCTCCTTACTTCTCTTTGTGTACTGGGCATAGCAAGCCTGGTCCCTTCACATGGATTGATAAATGATTCTGTTAGCTCTCCCTGGAGCTTAGATCTTGGTTCTGGAACTTTTTCCTCTGGTATTTGAGCTTGTGACTTGGACTGGAGCCATACCAACTTAGCATACCAGCATGGCCTTTCAGTTCTTCCTCCCTCAGGTTGGATTTGACAACCATAGAGGAGACAGTTTTAGTTGTTGCTCTGAGACAGAAGATGCTGAACAATCCTTTTTTCTTTTAAAGATTAAAACTTTTTTTCATGGGTTTGGATGAGTGTTTTGCCTAATTGTGTGTCTTCATCACCACCTGCATGCTTGGTGTCCGTGGAGGAAAGAAGAGGGCATTGGTCCCACAGAACTGGAGTTCTGGATGGTTCTGAAAGGTGGTTCTAGCTATCTAACACCGTCCTCTGCTAGAGTAGCCGTGCTCTTACCCACTGAGCTATTTTATCCCTGTAGCCCAAACAGTCCTTTCTTTTTCTTTTCTTTTCTTTCTTTCTTTTTTTTTTGTTATTCAAGACATGGTGGCTTCTCTGAGAACCATCTGCCTCTGCCTCTGGGATGCTGGGACTAAAGGTGTGGACCATCTCTGCCCAGCTTCCCCTTTTTTTTCTTTTTTCTTTTTTTCTTTTTTTAGTATAGAAATAGAGTTTATTTAGGGCATGGGGAGGGGAGTTAAGACGGTAGTAGAGGCAGAGAAGGGCAGAGAGAGGAAGAGAGTAGAGAGGTGGAGGCCGGCCATGACCACTTGGAGAGAGGGGGGAAGGGAATGGGGAGAGGTAAGAGATAAGAGATGTAAGAGAGAGGCAAGAGAAAGAGATAAGCTTTTCTTTTTTTTAAGTAGTACTTCCAACTTCTAGTTACAGAGATTTTGTGTGTGCCCCCCCTTCCCTTTCTCTCTCTGGGTTCACAAATATCAAGAGCTCCAGTCTGAAAATGAACCTGATTTTATTGATACAGAGTGAAGAAAATCCTTAGGTATTTTCCACTGGTGCTTTGGAAACACTGAAAAAAAAATTTTTTTTTTTTTAATTAAGGAAACCTTTACTTCCTAGGTGACGATGGCAGACACCTTCAATGCCAGCACTTGGGAGGCAGAGGCAGGCAGATCTCTGTGAATTAGGTCAGCCTGGTCTACAGAGTGAATTCCAGGACAGCCAGGGCTGTACAAAGAAACCCTGTCTTGAAAGACAAAACAAAACAAAAAACTTTTTACTGTTTTTGAGACGTGGTATTTCTATGTAGCACAGGCTGGCCTGAACGTTGTAAACCTCCTGCCTCTGCCTTTCAGATGCTGGAATTATATGTGTACACTACAGTTTCTGGGAATGCTTTATTTTTGGGAGCAGTTTTAGGTTTACAGGAAACTGAACTCTTTTCTTTCCTCTCTTTATCAATATCCCTATTAGAGTGGCATATTTGTTACAGTTGGTACTGAACTTTTGTTTTTATGTTTTAAGTGTTCTGCCTGCATGTATGTATGTGCACCCTGTGTGTACCTGGTGCCTGCAGAAGTCAGAAAGGGATGTCGGGTTCTCTGGAATCGGAGTTGTGGATGATTTGGAGCCATCATCTGGGCTGGGAATTGAACCCTGCTCCTCTGCAAGAGCAGCAAGCACTCTTAACCACTGAGCCATAGCTCTAGCCCAGATGCTATTCCACAGTTACTTTGTTAATTCTTTCAGATTTTCTGTAGATGATCCTGTGGTTTAATTTCTTCTCAAGCTGTTAGCCTTTTATTTTCCTTTCTTTTTCATTAGAACTAACTAGAACTTGTAGTATGACATTGGAAAGCGATGGGGAGGGGACATTTTTGCTTTAGTCTCAGTGCTTTGAGTTTTTGGCTGTCAATTAGGAATGTTAGTTGTTGATTTTTTTTATTTTTGTTGGTTGGTTGACTTTTTGTTAAGCAGAATCTTACTTTTATCAAGTTCTCATTATATACTCTTGACTGGCCTAGACCAGGATGACCTAGAATTTAGAGACCCATCTGTCTACCTCCTCAGTGCTAGGATTAAAGGCATCACCATGTCTGCTCTCTAGTCCTCACAGCGTTTTGCTTTGTAGCTCTGTCTGTCTTGGAACTCATTCTGTAGACCAGGTTGGCATGGAACTCGGAGATTCCCTTGCCTCTGCCTCTTGAGTTCTGGGTTTAAAGGTGTGCACCACCACTGCTACCTGGCTGTCTTTTTGTGTTATTTAATGGGGACTTTGTTGCATAGGCATGATTGAGACAAGGACAACCATGTTAAATGGGATTGGACACAGAGAGCGGTTTCATGCTGACAGTCTCCATGGAAGCCACCCATGCCTCTCTTGAGCACGTGGGCAGGGCCAGTTCTCAAGGGGGGATCTTTTTTTTTTTTTTTTTTAATTTATTTATTTATTCATTTATTTATTTATTTATTATAAGTACACTGTAGCTGTCTTCAGACACCCCAGAAGAGGGCATCAGATCTCATTACAGATGGTTGTGAGCCACCATGTGGTTGCTGGGATTTGAACTCATGACCTTCAGAAGAGCAGTCGGCGCTCTTAACTGCTGAGCCATCTCTCCAGCCCTCAAGGGGGGATCTTGCTATCTACAATTGGACAAGATATAATCTAAAGGCTGGGCAGTGGTGGCGCATGCCTTTAATCCCAGTACTTGGGAGGCAGAGGCAGGTGGATTTCTGAGTTCGAGGCCAACCTGGTCTACAGAGTGAGTTCCAGGACAGCCAGGGCTACACAGAGAAACCCTGTCTCGAAAAACAAAACAACAACAACAACAACAACAAAAAAGATATAATCTAAAGAGAACTTAATATTAGAGTTTCTAATATTAAGTTATCTTATTTGGGAAAAGATCTTAGCAGGTGAGAGAGGTCACAGAGACTGCTTCCAAGCCCTGTTCTAACATTATACTAATAACTTAGATAATAAGTTGGGAAACCTGAATGAAAACTAAACTATATATGTAAAGCATATTACACTGTGTAGTTATAAAAAATGCAAAGTTATATTACAATTCTGGAGGCTGGGAAGGTCAGAACAAAGAAGTCAGCAGGGTAGACCATGTTCCCAAATGAAACTTTGCTATTGCATCTTCTAGATGGAAAAGAGGCTGCATTCTCACCTGGTGGGAGCGAGGAAGGCCATGTTGTCATGGGGGGGGGGAAGGGCCATGGACTTACGAGGTTTAAGACAGGAGGAAGGCTGCCTTCCTGTGGTGGGAGGGAGAAGGCTTTGCCTTTAATGTGAAGAAGAGGCACGTCCTTTGTGCAATGGACGGAGAAGGCCATACCTTTACATGGTGGGTAGAGGAGGCCATGTTTTCACAGTGCGATGGAGACAGGAGGCTGTGTTCTCATCTAATAGAGAGCAGGGAGAAGGTCATGCCTTTAATGTGGTAGGAGAGAGAAGATCATGTCCTCACATGTATTGGAGGGAGGAGACTGCGTCCTCCTGTGGTGGGAGAGGCAGGAGACCATGCTTTCACGTGTGATAGAGGAGGCCATGTTTTCATGTAGCGTGGTGGAGGGAGAAAGGCAGTGTCTGTCTGGTGCAAGAAAGGAGGCATGTCCTCACATTAGGAAGGAAGGACATGCCATTTTGTGATAGAATGGAAGGAGAAGGCTTTGTCCTTAAGTGGAAGGGGAGGGAAAGACTGTGTTCTTATAAGAAGAGGGGAAGCCCATGTCGTCATGTAGTAGTAGGCAGGGGAAGACCTTGTTCTGGGGTAGAAGGGAAGGTTATGTCTCTCTCTCTCTCTCTGTCTCTCTCTCTGTCTCTGTCTCTCTCTCTCTCTCTCTCTCTCTCTCTCTCTCTCTCTCACAAATAGGTTCTTTGCTGCATTTTGTCAAATGCTTGGCATCTCTTGATTCCAAAATGTGATGTTTTTTTCTTTCTTAGCTTGTGCGTATGAGGGAGTACAGGATTGGACTTTTACTCCTGGACACGTTTACATAAACATCCTACTGTCCAATACAGCTAGTTACAGGTTTTAATACTATCAAGATGTTGATTTGTTATGTCTGGGGAGGTTTTGTCCTTTCCTCATTTTGTTTTGAAAATGAGTTTCAAAAAAACTTGCCGGGCAGTGGTGGCGCACGCCTTTAATCCCAGCACTTGGGAGGCAGAAGCAGGCGGATTTCTGAGTTCAAGGCCAGCCTGGTCTACAGAGTGAGTTCCAGGACAGCCAGGGCTATACAGAGAAACCCTGTCTCGAAAAACCAAAAAAAAAAAAAAAAAAAAAAAAAAAAACTTGTACAATTTATCAGTAAGACCAGCTTTGTGGCACCCAAACAAGGCTTTGTTCCAGGCTTTCCAGAACCAGTATGACATCTAAATGTAACATTTCTTAAAAAAGGATTGAGCTTCAGCTGATCAGTGACTGCCAAAGGACAGCAATCTTAAGTTGGTAGTCTGTACTGCTTTCATTTGCATGCCTTGTGTGGCACATGAGATTCTAACCCTCCATCTTCCCTGGTTTCCTGTAGGAGTGGTGACTGGCCCCAGGAGAAGAACAGGGCTCTGTTCTGTGGATTAAGTGCCATTGTTTGGGTTACTCTGGCAGCATAACAGATTACCTCCATAACTGGTATTTGGAAATCATTGATTTTTGTCCATGCTGGGGTGTGGAATTCTATAGCAGCTTAATGGGGTAGCCCCATGTATAGGGTCTCAGGCGGGTTGATCAGGTGAGTCTGGCTAGACCTCACAGACATACAGGGATTCCCTAGGCCATTGTCAAATGTCTCCTAGCATGCTGCCTGTGGGGTTTGTCTCCATGAGCCTGGCAGGTGGAGTACCCTTTTCACTTTGTCTGTACTGCCTAGCTTCTGACCACTGTCAAAGTGCTAATAGACTCTGCTTTTCCTGAGAGGAGTGTAGGTTTCTTAGGCATGTTCTAACGCCTCTGCTCATGACTTGACAGGTATAACTGATGTGCAGTCAGATTATTAGTTATTTTTCAAGTGCTCTACATTAAAATTATTTTGTGTGTGTGTGCACGTGCGTGTGTGTTTGTGTGTGTGGTGACAATTCTGGAATTTTGGTTTCTTTTAAACACAGAAATAAGTTGATTGTGGTGGCACACGCCATTGAGCCTAGCATTTTGGAGACAGGCATGTAGATCTCCGTGAGTTTGAAGTCAGCCTGATAGTTCCACAACAGCCAGGGCTACACACAGAAAACTTGTCTTGAAAAATAAAAACAAAAACCCACACAGAAATATTGTTTTCATTTTAATCCCAGGTGTGGGGATATGGTGCTGCTTCAGGCTCTCTGCAGCAGCTGACTGATTTGCCTTTGTTTAGCAGAGGTGTGGTTTTGCCAGCTGCAGATAAGTTTCTGTGATTGTGTGACATTTGGAATTCTGGGAACTTTTCAGAGGGCATATAAATGTTAGAACCAGACGAGGTGGCGGGTTGTTGGTCATTCAGGGAGAAGGGGTGGTTGGTTGGTTGTGTTTTGTTAGTAGTCATGCTCAAAGAAGAAAAAGAAATAAATTAGATTGGGAGATCTTTCTCTCCCCTCTATCCTTCTTTCTCTCTTACCTAGTGATAGGAGGTGACGGGGGTAAAGGTGGGAAAAAGAGGAAACCACAAAGTAGCAAAGACCAGCTACAAGCAAAGAAGAAACAAAATAAATGGATGTAGGGATGGATCTTTTCCTCTTCTCTGTTCTTTTTCTCTCCTATCTAGTGATAGGGGTGAAACCAGGATGGGGAGGGGTGGTGTGATAGAGGGGGAAAAGGAAGAGCCCAGAGAGGGGCAAGGACTGGCTGTAGTGTAGGAGTCAGTTCTCTGCCATTGCAGTTCTAGGGAATCAGACTCAGGTTGTCAGACTTGGAGGTAAGCTCGCTGAGTTATCTTGCTGGCCCTCCTACATTTTAGCTTTAAAGACTTATTTGTATGTGTGAAAGCGTTTTGTCTGCCTGTCTATATGTGTACCAGTTGCGTGCTTGGGGCCCTGAAGAGGCCAGAAGAGGTCATTGGAGCTCATGAAACTGGAGTTACAGATAGTTGTGTAAACTGCCAAGCAGGTGTTTGGAATAGAACCCAGGCCCTTTGGAAGATTGGCAAATGCTCTTAACTGCTGAGCCGTCTTTCCAGTCCTGTACATCTCTGTATCTACCTATATCTATATCTGCATCCATATCCATATCTGTCTATATTTTAAGAGATGAAACTGTTCCCCAGGCCAGTTTCCAGTCACTAGACTTGATACTTTTCCTGCCCAGCCTCTTGAGTAGCTGAGATTTTAGGTGTGTACCATTGTGCTTAGATGTTTTTTTGAGAGAAACTAAAAAAAAGAAAGAAAGAAAGAAACTGAAAACCTGGCATTGTATGCCTGTGTGTTAGCTGCCTATTGCTTCTTGAATTTGGGATGTCTTTGGTTTAACAGAACTAACTGGTGGGCTTCTTTGTTAGAACTACCTCAGGCTATAGTGCCTTTGTCTGGGTAGTAGGAGCAGCATGATATAGATAATTCTCTGTTGGCCAGCTTTTGTGATTTAGGCTCTCAGTTTAAGCAGGACTTAAAAGCTTTTCTCCCTATGTACTATGTTAGGAGATGGGGTAGCTTATTGAGCTTAGATTTGAACTTGGTGTCAAGGTCTGTGTTGGCTGGGTACCTGCTTTGAGCCTGCTGCTCAAAGGTGACTTTCTCCACCTGTCTATGCTATTTCCAGACTGATCTGGAGCCTGGTTGTTCACACAGATCCTATTGTGCTGCATGCAAATTCTTATTAAATTCCCTGTCAGGTGGCCTGCCTGTGGGAGTGTCAGGATAAGTTCTTTCCATTCAAAGGGGTTGTAAACCTGCGAGCCTGAGACCCTCTGCAGTATGGTGGCAATGGTGGCTTCCATCTCATAGTGTAAACAGAATGCAAGATGACAAACATCAGGAAATTCCTGCCTGAAAGCCAAGAAGTCTAGGAATGTAGAGAAGTAGTGTAAAAGGTTAGGTGATGTGTAGGCAGAGAAGAGTGACAGACACCACAGCAGCAGAGAGGAGGAGGCACTGTGGAAACCAGGCACACTGGGTGCATGTATGTTATGAATCAGAAAACTTTGAGGATGAAGCTGTGGATGGCCTCTAGAAAGTAGAACAGTGGCAATCCGAAAGATTGGAGAGGTGGCAGGAGAGACAGATGAGTTCAGGGGTCTGAATAGGACAGTCTGGGACCATTTCCAGAGAAGCACCGAGGGCACTCAGTAGCCATCAAGTATCTGAGGCCCCAAGGGACTTGGAAGATACCTGAAGTTCTTGCTCATTATTCTAACACTAAAGAGAAAAGATACTGAAGCCAGACAGGAGCCAGAGGTGTAAGCTTCCTGGGAGCAGCAGGAAAGAGAAGCTGCATGTTTCAGGGGCACCATTCCTAGGAAGCTGCAAGATGAGTCCAGTCACAGTGCGTAAGAAAGCACTGCTTCCCAAGACAACATGGGTAACATCTATGAGGCAGTAGAAGTTAGCCTAAGAGCTTTATAATCTTGCTGGAGACTTGTGGGGGAGACTTTACTAGGCAGAGACATTGTATTTGAAAACAGAAAGGACTTAGGGGCAGACCTCAATATGTAGTTTAATTGTACCATTTTTCATAGGTAGTGTGGTGTTGAGAATAGTTTACTGAAAATGTTCAGAGGAAGCTGGCAAGATGGCTCAGTGGGTAAAGACACCTTCCAACTTGATAACCCACGTTCAAGCACCAGAACCCAGTGTGGGAAGAGAGAACCAACTCCTGCAAGTTGTGTTTGCTCTCTACACGTGCTGTGCATACATACAAAATAAATACATTAAAACTTCATTTTATGTATGTGAGTACTTTGCTTCTGTGTGTGTGTGTGTGTGTGTGTACACCACATATATTCATGATGTCTGAGGAAGCCAGAAAAGGGTGTCAGATTTGCCAGAACTGGAGTTCCAATTGGTTGTAAGCTGCTATTGTGAGTTCTCAGAATGGAACCCAGGTCCTCTCCAAGAGTAGCAAGTGCTCTTACCTCATAAACAATCTCTTAGCTCCCAAATAAATAAGGAAATAAATAAATGTTTTTTAAAAATGTTAAGAATGTTCATAGCCAGGCATGGTGGCATATGCCTATAAATCCTAGCCCTTGGGAGGCAGAAGCAGGTGGATCTTTGTGAGTTCAAGGCCAGCCTATAGTCAGTCTATAGAGCAAGTTTCAGGCCAGCCAGCTACATAGTGATCTTGCCTCATAAATAAATAAATTAGTAAATAAATAAAGTGCACTGAGTCCTCAGGAAGAGAAGCATGGGCTGGCTAGTACAGCGGAGCTGGTGGCTAGTGTAAGAAGTGCAGTTACTGATACAGGGAGGGGGCCACTGGTATAAAGTGAGGATCCTAAGTCTGCAGCTTCTCACTGCTCCAGTGTATCAGTCCCAGGTCCAGAGCTGAGGGGCACAGTGTATCTGGAGAAAGGCTAGTGGGCAAGTCCTTTTCAGGTTTAGACACACAGTTGCATGGGCTTTGAACCTGCACCATGTGATATATCTTGGCAATAAAATATGATTTGTTATGGTTTAATGGACTATCCCCAATTTATATGTGGAAGTCTTAACCCCAAGACCTCAGAATTGTGAACTAAGCTTAGAAATGGGGTCGTTTTACATGTGGTTTATTAAGTCATGCTGATGTGGGATGGGCTCTAATTCCAAATGACTGGAATGTTCTGTGCAGAGCGGGACATTGGACACAGAGATGTGGGAACATGGAGGTTGTGAGCCAGAATCCTGAACATATTCACAGAGCCTGGGGAGGGACTGTTCAACAAAGGTGGGACTCTTACTGCAGCCAGAGGACACTGAGTGTTGTCATGCAGTGTCCTGTCAACACCATGTGATAAACTGAACTAAACAAACAAACAATAGAGAACCTACTTTGATGCTGTTTTTGAGGGTAGTTCCCCAGGTCATGAGGTCTCTGCCATTGGTGGAACTGAGTTGGTGGGCACTCCTTTGCTGCCTGTGTGGAGTACCTGCTCAGAGTGTGCCAGTTTTGGAGTGCTGGCCTGGCCACAGTTTGGGATGAGAAGATCTTGGGCCAGTGTGAGGACTTTGTATCCTGGAGCCCAGGAAGGATGACTGAAGGAGACTGGAGCACTAGCATCACCTGCTGGGGCCAGGTCCATGGCTGCCACATGGGTCAAAGGACTGCCTTAGGAGTCAGCAGTCACCAGGCTTGGAAGGCATGGTTGAGTAAGGAGGAGCAGCAGGGAGCTGGGTAGAGGGTCATCCAAGCCACAGGCTTACTTGCAAAACAGTTTTGGTAAATGTAGAGGGAAAGGAAATGAGCCTGTCCTTTGTGGCTGCTCACTCTACATGAGGAGTTGACATTCAGGAGGGGTGGATGTGGGACTGGATGTATTTCCCTGAGTGCCTGAGTTTGCAAGTCCTTGTCATCAGCTCTCATCAGAGCACCTGTCCCTCTGTCCTGGGCAGGGCTGGTCAGTTCCATCATCTGAACCAGGTTTCTCTGATTGGGCTGTGTTTTCCCTATGTCTACCTTGGTATCAATCTTGGCCTTTGTTCCCCTCTTCTCTTGCTTAACACCAGAGAGGCTTCTCTGACTGCCCCTCTAAATAGACCTTTTGAGCTGTATCTCATATTGTGCATTCAGGTTCCTGTAGGGGGAGATTCACTTGGCATTGTGGGTTGAATTGAACCCCCCAAAACTATATTCAAGCTCTAACCTCTGGATCTGTGAAGCGACCTTATCTGGAGATTGGGTCTTTGCAGGGAAGGCTTATGTATAGCACCTGGCGAGTTCATTCCACATGTGTGCTGCAGTTTGTTTTGCAATGGTGGGGATGGAGCTCAGAGCCTTGAGCATCTAGGGACAGGTGCTCCCACTGAGCCACACCTTAATTCCATGAGCTGCTTTTGAGTTGCCCCGTCCTTGTGACCTGTGCTGCACATGCCTCCCTCAGCAGTTTCCAGCAGCCTCTTTGTTCCACGTTTTAAACATCTGTGATTATGACAGGGTGTCATTCTATACTTACTTATCCATTCCCCTATTAAGCAGCATGCAGAACTTCCAAATATCCACACCTTGCCTCACACCAGGTCACTGATAAAAATAGAAAATAATGCAGTAATATGTCATCATCTAACGGGCACGAGTAAGACTTTGGGTGCTGTCTCTTTGAGGGTCATTATTGCACATTTTGGGCCCTTTGGCCTGGGAGGGGGCCTTGCTCTGCTCTTTCATGACCCAGCTTTTATTTAAAAAATTTCCTGGGAGGATTTTATTTTTGTTTTATGTTAGGGGTGTTTTGCTGGCAATATTTCTGTGCACATGTGTGCATTGCTTGTAGAGGTCAAAAGAGAGCGTCAGATCCTCTGGAACTGGAGTTTAGAGAAGGTTGTGAGCTGCCCTGTGAGTTCAAAGGCATTGAATCCAGGGCCTCTGGAAAGAGCAGGCAGTGCTCTGAACTCCTGAGACATCTTTCTAGCCAGATGTACTGCTTCTAAAGAATCTGTCAGTTATTTTGTTGTTTGCCTCACTGGGTTCCCCTAACATTTCCTCCTGATTAAATTGAGGTTCTGAGTTTTGTGAGGAGCCCCACTGTGGGCTGTGATCTCCTTAGTGTCCCCTCAGGAGTCTTATGGTGTCTGTATGTCCTGGCAGTGGTTATGGTCACTTTGGTCCTGTGGTTCAGGCTAGTTTTGTTCTTTTCCTTTGTCTTGTGAGAAGATAGAGACATCACATACTCTGTTTACCTTTGGAGTTCACAGATGATCCTTGATGGATATTTGTTGTGCAAGATATTTGTAAAATGGCAGATTTTTAAAATTTTCTGTTGTAACTCTGTTGGTAGTTGTCACTGTGCTATAGGGAAGAATTGCACTTATGTTGACTGATTTTCCTCAGATATTGACTCATTCAGGTAGATTTGGGACTCCTGCTTCATTCTGTGGGTTGGATTAAAAAAAAAACTTTTTAAAAAAAGTTGCATTATACTTCTGTGGCCTTTCTACATTGATGTGTGTACTTTGTGTGATGAGGTAACAACAAGGTGTGAGAGGACCAGAGAGAAGGCTTGGGTTAAGAGCAGTGGCTGCAGCTGGGCGGTGGTGGCAGCAGTGCTGTGACGCCTCCAGCACACACCTTTAATCCCAGCACTGGGGGGGGGGCGGGGGGGCAGAGACAGGGTGGGTCTCTGTGAGTTGGAGCCACCCTGGTCCACAGATTGAGTTCCAGGACAGCCAGGGTTACATAGAGAAACCCTGTTCTGTACCAGTGGCTCCTCCTCTAGAGGAACTGGGTTCAATTCCCGGTGCTAGCATGGCATCTAACGCCTGTAACTCCAGGTCCAGGGCATCTGACTCTCTGGCCTCACTGAACGCTGCATGCATGTTGTGCACAGGCATACATGCAGGCCAAATACTCACACACATAAAAATAAGTAAATCTTAGAATAAAAAATGACAACAAGGCGTTTGAGAGTCCCTGTGGTAGGACTGTACTTATGGATGACCAGTACTTCTATGACATGACTGGTTCGGATTTAGGTTCCTTTATTTGAAAGAAAGAAAAACAGACAGGCTGTCCTTGCTCCGGCTGCTGCTCCTCTCTGGTGTAAGTTGGAGATGGCGTTCACCATGCTGGGATTGAGTATATTAAATGCTGTTGTCTTTAGGCATGGTGGATGGGATTTCAGGTCAGATAGACTAAACAGGAATAGTACGTGACTGGTGTGGTATACCCCTGGCCGGGAACAGTCCCGTGTGTTGATGGCGCCTTTTATTGAACTGAGCTCACATATGTGCCTGGGCTGGGTACCTGCTTCCTTCGTCTGCTAATGGAAACTCATGCCAGCTCTAAGCTAGCCAGTGTGTGCTCAGTATGCTGTTGGTGACACGTGGCCCTGATCCCCGTGCTTGCTACATGCCAGTCTTGCCCTGTTCAGTCACATGCTGGCTTTTGAGCCACATGTTTCAAAGTCACAGAGGAAATATTTGTAGTTTCAGTTGACAGAATGTATATATATTTTCAAGAATGAAAAGTTGGTGTTTGATCTTTCTAATATCTGTAAGAATATCCATATGATTTTCTCCCCCCCGTTGACATCCTTAGGCTTGGGTGCATTCTGTTGGCCAGCATGATCTCTGCCAAGCTTGTGATGTTACTTCCAGCTGGTGTGGATGTTGTGGTCATGCCCAGTGATCTTGGGGCAGACACTCCAAGGATTGCTCCTTTGGAGTGCCTTACTGGGTGGAAGGAGGCGGTTTGTACCTCAGGGTGTTGCTTTGCTTGTGGACACGCCCTGCAGAGGCCCTGAGGTAGTTCTGTTGGGCTGACTCGCAGGAGCGCTGCTCTCTCTCTTCTGATCCATCTTTTGAGTGATGTGCGTGTTCTGGTGTTGCATGACAGCGCCTCGCCACGTTGAGGCGAGGCTGACTCCTGGGATGTTTCACTTCTGTAGCTTTTCTTTGCAGTGTGTGATAGCACCCAGGTCGGTTTTTGCAGTCTAAGCAAGTGTTCACCCCTGAGCTCCCAGCTCCACATGCTGTTAGCCCAGTTTGCCATGTTTTCCTACCCTGTGTTTTGGGTACTTTTGCTTTCTGACCTGGCAGCCCTTGGCTCACACACCTGCAGTGAGACACTGAGAACTAAGCTGCACACACACAGTAGGATGGCAGCTGCAAAAGGCGCAGGACTTCTCTCATGCTCTCAGATGCTCACTTCCGGGACTGGAAAGCTAAGACCCCATGGCCTCCCTTTTCATCATTGCCACTGTGATCCTGGTCCCTTGCCTCAGGCTGGACCTAGTGGAGTAGAGTTCTGTGCTTGCCTCTGGCAGCCCACCCTTCATCTTTTGTGAGGAGAATACCAGCTCCAGGTGCTGGAGTTAGGGGGCAGTTTGGTCAGCTGCAAGAGCAAGCAGGCCTCTGGTGTGGGGCCGAGCAACTCACCTTTGGTGTTCTCACTGGGTGGGCTGCTGTTGTTTCTCTTCACACATTCATTGCCCCTTGGGGACAGAGCCTGCCAGAGGCTTTCTTGCTGCTTCAGGAGAGGCCTCAGAGGCTGGTTCTGATAAGCACCTTACCCTCTGGCCTTCTCTAGAGCAGTGCTTCTTGCCTTCCTGATGCTGTGACCCATTACACTTCCTTGTGTGGTGACCCCAACCATAACATTATTTTCATTGCTACTTCATAACTAATTTTGCTACTCTAATGATTAATAATGTAAATATCTATGTTTTCTGATAGTCTTAGGTGACCCCCGTGAAAGGGTTGTTCGTCCCCCAAGGGGTTGTGACCCACAGAATGAGAACCACTAGTCTAGAGATATTGCTAGAGGTTTCAGGAAGGAACATACTTGGTTATCTTGGAATTAGGAAGGCATTTGTCAAAGAGGGATATTAGGAACATTTTTTTTTTCTTTTAACACAGGATGTTGTTTATAACAGAAATATGGACTGAAGCGTATGGTCATGTGGCAATTTCTCTTTACAGAGACAAAGCCCTGAAGAGTCTGGAAATGGGTCAGCATCTTTAAGTCAGAGCTATAACCTTGAGTTTTGGCTCAGACCTGATGGCTTGAGCCTGCTGATGTCCAGTGTTCTGGAAATCCAGTGCCCATAGATGTGGACTAAGGAAGAGCCCCGACCATGGTCACTCTCATCACGGAGAAGCTGCAGAACCAAAGTTTGGATGACCTTACCCGCAGGGCCTGTGAGGCTGGCCCGGTGAGTCAGCTTGGGAGTCAGAGGTGGGCACGGCCCACTGTGCAGAGCCAAAGGCATGAGGCGGTACACTGTAGGGTGGAGGCAGAACTGAGCTGAGGGCATTGGACAGAAGCCAGTGTCTGTCATGAACATCACTATAAACCAAATCAACTTCTAATACAAAGCTGGCCTACACAGAATTCTGTGGCCTGCTTACCAGATTGGCCAGAGTGAGTAAGTCATCCTGTGATTCTGTTACCCCTTTCCAGGAACCTGTCTCAAGATTTGTCAACACAGATTCATTTACCTGCTTTAGGGGGTGGGTCTTTTTATTTTTTATTTTTTATCATGAAGCCATTATTTTACTAATTTATAATTAGTTTAGTAGGTGTGTTGTTCTTGTTTGAGACAGGGTTTCACAGTGAAACCATGGCTGGCATGGAACTAGCTGTTTAGACTAGGCTGAATTTGAACTCACAGAAATCTCCCTGCCTCTGCCTCCTGAGTGCTGGGATATAGGCGTGTTCTATCACATCTGGTGGTTACCTATTTTTAATATTTGTAACTTATTACTTCTTGCCAGATTCACTTTAATGTTTAGTCTTTGTGCCATGACTTGAAGCTAACAGAGATACACTCTGAGTACAGCTAGGGATTCCAGAAACACAAAGCAAAGTTGGGCAGAAGTCATTCTATATTTCGGTGTTTATTCTTTCCAATCCATTTTTCATAAAACTTATTCTTAGAAAAGTAGATTCGATTTTTTAAAGCTATCCTAAACACAATTACCAGTTTTCTTGGTTTTTTGAGACAGGGTTTCTTTGCATAGCTTTGGCTGTTCTAGAACTTGTTCTACAGGCCAGATTGGCCTTGAACTTACCTGCCTCTGCTTCCTGAGTGCTGGGATTGAAGTGTGTGTTACCACCATCCACCACAGTTTTCTAATAACAAAACTGAATATAAATTTTAAAAGTAAAATTTCAAAGAATTAAATTTTAATAAAATTAAAAGTCATTAACCATCAGTGTCTCCATTGCTATGGTTGTGATGTTAGCCAGGGTTGTTTGTGCTGCCAGCTTGATCCCCCATGTGCTGGATGGGGACAGCTGGATGGGGACAACTTGTAGTGGCAACAGTTCTCGTACTTGGGCTACCAGATTGATCCAGCCTTTGAATCCCCTTTATGCAAGGGACCTCACCCAGTCTTGGAGCTCTGTTGGGGACAGTATCTGACTTCTGACATAATGGATTCTGTCGTCATGGCCTCACAATGTGTGCCTGGTCCTGTGCCTCTGGCCCTTCTCTGAAGCCAGTGTCCTCCGGTCGTCCCCTGACTCAGCGTTCTTCCCATCTCTGCTATCTGTGTTAATTTTATGTGGTCACGTGGGCCCCTCTTTTCCCAACTTATACACCCTGAACCTGAGGCACACCCAGTTTTTCCTAGTTTGCCTTTTTGTACTTGGAGGATAGTAAATAGTTAGAGAAAGACCTGGAAAAATGAGTGTTTATACCTGACTCTCACTGCTACCTCAAGGGAAGAGAGGCACATGTGGTTTATGACCCTAGGTGGAGGGTTGGTGAGTGCAGTGGGCCCCTGTATCCTGGACTGCCGGAGCCACAATGAGGATCTGTGGTGTGATTTAGAGTGCACGTTGAAGGTGGGAGGAGTGAGTGAGGGGTTTGGGGCAACAGGAAGCAGCAATTGACAGGTAGTGGAGTATCTTCAGACAGCAGGGGACACTGGGACCTGAATTTTATATGTGCATCTCAGTTGTGCATTGAGGTTTTTGAAGTAGAGCTGGAAAACTGTTTACTTACCTCTAGAGAGGCAGGGGATAGGAGCCAGTGTGGCTGGAGGATGTGGACAGCGAGGTGTGTAGAAGTGCTTTCGCTAGATCATATGCTATGCTGGTTGGTTTTGGTCAGCTGAACGTAAGTCTGGACATATCTTGGAAGAAGTCGTCTTAATTGAGAAAATAAAATTCTAGGCATTTTCTTGGCTAGCGGCTGATGGGAAGGGCACAGCTCAGTAGGGATAGTACTGCCCTATAAGAGAGCAGGCTGAGCAAGCTGTGCAGAACAAGCCACTAACTAAGCAGTACTCCTCCGTAACTTCTGCTTTAGTTCTGCCTCTAGGTTTCTGCCCCAATTGAGTTCTTGCCTTGGTTTCTTCTTGGACTGTGACTTAGGATATGTAAGTCAAACAAACCCTTTCTTTCCCAGGTTGCTTTTAGACAGGGCATTTTATCATGATAGAAATGCCAAGACATATGCCTCGGTCCTGGGATTTGACTCTTAGGTGCCAACGGCTTGAAGCAGAAGGACCATGATTCGGATCAGTGTAGCAGTCCCCTCTAGCTGTGGGAGAGGATAATGAGGCCAAGGGAAGCAGAGAGAGAAGCCAGCCAAGACCACCACCACGAGTGTTGGTCCAGGATAGAATAAAAGGCTGAGCGGAAGAGAAGAGAGGACTGTGTGATGTGGCTGAGCTGGGAGCAAGCAGCATGGAGTGTCAAGCTACTGTCCAGTTGGTTGGCTTGGAGCTCCCCAGCCATGTCCATCAGTAAGAGTCTGCTACCTCAGCACATCCACTTTCTTACCTCCTAAGGAGGCTCAGCAGCCGCCGTGTCTCAAAGCCCTAGGATGTGGTATGATATAGAGGCTGCCTTGCAAATGGATGCACTCAGCGCTCAGCTCTCTTGCATTCCACCTGCTGTCCTGAGTGTGCGCCAGTGTCCTTGGGCTGGTCACCTGCTCATCTCATCTCTCAGCCAGCCAAAGCCCTGTAGATAACTGCTGTGAAGTGTCTGTCTATGCTGTGCCAGTCCTTGAATGTATGCTGAGTGCATCTTGTTAGATCCAGGCTCCCGGCCCCTCAACCTTTCCAGGAGCCATTTCTTTCTTTTTTTTTTTTTCTTTTTTCTTTTTTCTTTTTTTTTTCCGAGACAGGGTTTCTCTGTGTAGCCCTGGCTGTCCTGGAACTCACTCTGTAGACCAGGCTGGCCTCAAACTCAGAAATCCACCTGCCTCTGCCTCCCAAGTGCTGGGATTAAAGGCATGTGACACCACTGCCCTGCTCCAGGAGCCATTTCTGTTGGAGTGTGTTGTGTTCTCATGGTGGATGTATTCTTATGCCCACTAGGGATGCAGGCCTGGGGAGGAGGCTATGAAAACAGTGCAGGTACTTACTTGCTCTTGGGAAGTGGTTGGACCTCAGCAGGAAGACTGCTGGCTGGAGTGGCTATCGGCCAGATGGAAGGTGAAACCAATATTCTGGCCTAGAGCTGGGGCATTTGCAGGGTTTCGAAAGGTGCGGGTAGCTCAGTAATTATGCATGGTGGTATAAGGGCTTCCTGCCATGTGCAGTATCTATGATGCAGCTTTCTCTTTCCATTTGAGCCTGAGGTTGTCCAGTTCCCACAGAGCCCAGGCTGGTCATGTGGTGACCAACCCCATTCAGCTGTGTTAGGGGAAGTATAATCCACTGCAGAGGAAGACCTTCTGTCTCTAGGCAGAATGGGCACCTGCTGTTGAATGGGCACCCTTTTCTGAGTCTCAAACTCAACTTGTAATTTTCTTTCTTTCTTTCTTTCTTTCTTTCTTTCTTTCTTTCTTTCTTTCTTTCTTTCTTTCTTTCTTTCTTTCTTTCTATCTATCTATCTATCTATCTATCTATCTATCTATCTATCTATCTATAAGGGAGTTTTACCTAGCCCACCTGGCTTTGAACTTGCTATGTAGCCATACTCCTGGTTCTTCTGTTTCCATCTCTGTTGAGTCCCAAGTGATGGATTACAGGCATGTGCCACTATACTTGTCTTGTTTATTGATTGATTGAACGGGGTCTTGCTAAGTAGTTCAAGCTAGGTCTGGAACTTGGAGTATTCCTTTTGCCTTGGCCTCTTTGAATGTTGAAATTATAAATGTGTATCAAACACCTGGCTTTCTCTCCGTGAAGCAACATTTCCTGCTAATCTCTGAAACTGCAGTAGCTTATCTACCTTCCTAGGGCGGGTTACCCTGCTGTCTGGACCCTTCTTGGGACTGAAACCGTTAGGCTAGGGCGTGGATCCTATACATGGGTTGTCATGAGCAGTAAAGGACTCCTAGGTCTTGGCTCAACCTTTTTTTCTTTTTAAGTCATATTTATTTTTATTTTCCACGTATAAGAATTTTGCCTAAGTGTATGTGCACCTGGTGCTCAAGGAGGCCAGAGGAGGACATCAGATTCCCTGGATGGTTGTGAGCTTCTGTGTTGGTGCTGGGAATTGAACTGGGACCCTCTGAAAGGTCAGCTGATGCTCGTAACTGCTGACCTATCTCTCCAGCCCTCAGGTCTTTCTGAGAAGTAACTGTGTGGTGAGGTTTGAAAGACCATTAGCACAGGCCATCCAGAGGAAAAGGCCAGAGCTTCAAGAGCAATGCGAGGAACCTGCAGTGGCTCCGGATGATGTCCATTTGTTCAGCTAGATTTTGTTAGGTTTAAAAAAACTTGTTCTGGGCCAGTAACATGGCTCAGTGGGTAAAGGCATTTGTTGCCAAGCCTGACAACCTGAGTTTGATCACTTGGTGAAAGGAAATAACCAATTCCCTAAGTTATTTCTCGCTTTAACATGTTCACTGTAACATATGCACAACCCACCCTCTATACCACACCACACAAAATAAAGGTTTTTTTTTTTAAATGTTAATTCTTCTCAAGAAAAGGTATTTTCCAGAGATCAGTGCTTTTAATTTTAAACACCAATGGAGGTGTTAGGGAGAAATAGCATTACTGTGGTAAACTCTTGAGTTTTCACATGAGTACTGAGACTTCTCTCTTGTCACTTTTAGTATTCTGCTGAGAAACTGAACAAAAGTGGCCATTTGTTCCCTTTGGAGATTGGCGGTAAGTGTCTCAAGCCCAGGGAGGGTCTTTCTAAGACTGAAGTAGCTGATGATAGAGCAAGGTGGATGGAGGGAGCTGGACTGAGTCACATGGTCGGAGAAGGGTCAGGGAGGCCTTTGTGTGACCTACATGTGGGGCAGGAAGATCATGAGCCACCACCCTCGCTGCTCATAGGCCAGGAGTCAGAACTGGTCTCTGAGCAGGATGAGCCAGGGCCAAGGCTCAGCAGAGCCTCTGCTTTTGCTGCTGCTGGTGATGTGGGAGGAAGCTGAGGACTGTTACCTTTTATGTGAGACATGGGTCTACTTTGTGGCTTCCTTCAGCCATCAGAGAAAGGATGATCAGGTAGTCTGTGGTTCTGGCTGCCGTTCTGCTGAGGTACACACTGGCTGAGTGAGACTCCTGGACCTGCATAGGCTTGCACTCACCCTGACACATTGCTCTTGAGCAATTAGAGAGGACAGTGGTCCCTAAGTGTGGGGATAAATCCAAGCAAAGACCCTGGGGTTGGAATCACTCTGTGTTGGTTTTGACAGTTGGAATACCTTACATGGTAGAACCATGTCAGGTTCACCTTACTGACTACCAGACTACTAAAGTATTGCCAACCTTTTCACAAGCAGCTGGAAGTAAGAGATGGAAGTCTCCATCTGGTTCCCACCTCACCAGGTCTGTGCCTTTACTCTCACTTAACTTGGCTCCTCCAGTCTGTCAGATGAGACCACATTAAATACCTCAGTCCCTGCTCAGAGTTTCTGAGGGCTTCTATGCACTCCTTTCTTCCCTTCTACCCTCACTCTCTTGTCTTACCTTCTTGCTGTCTCAGGTCACCCTAGGGCCCTTGATGTATCTTTCCCCAGAGGTGACCTTGGCTGTTTTCTATTGGTCTCTGTGGCCTGCACTCCAGTGTGTCTTAGCTTGTCAGTGGTTGGAAGCAGCAGGGAGAAGCTGAGTGACCTGTTGGATGTTCTCCCATTAAGAGTGTCAGAGCATCCTCTGGTCAGGTCATTGGATATTTGAGCTTTATAGCTGGACTGACTCCGTTTGAAGACACCCATATACCTGACTTTACACTTCTGTGAGGGAGGGCTGCCCTTAGAGCCAACAAGAGGAACGGGCTGGGGCCACGGCAGCTCTGAAAAGCTCATGTAGGGTCTGGGTGCTAAGTTGTACTGAGTGGTCAAGCTGACCAGAGGAGAGCTGGACTAGTCTGACCAGGTATGTGGAGAGATGTCATGTGGGTTATGCCCTGGGGGAAGTAGATTTGTATTAGCTCCTAGGGTGTTGAGTCTTGTAAGCTCAGTCTAGGCTCAGATGTTTTATGGACTCCTAATCCTCAATAGATTTGATGGAAGAGGCAGAGGAAGCATCCTTGTGCTGCTCTTACCTGTGATGTCTTGGGCACGTGGTTTTACAGGATACCAGCCTCCAAGGCACATTGCCAACACCTTGCTTTAGGGCCGAAGAAGTAAAGGGTTGAGGATGTCAGGGAGGTCTCTGTCCCAGTCCACTATCCCAGGCGATGTCCAGGCCAAGTCTGAGACAGGAATTCACTATGTATCCCAGACACAAAGTAAAACTCAAAACTTGCCTCACAAGTACTGAGATCACAGGGGTGAGCCACTACATCCAGGCTCAGCTGAATCCTCTATCTGTAAGAAGATTTGAGACTGGCTGTCCACTTGGGTCATTAAGAAATGAGGCTATTTCCAAGAAGTAGCTTTGTTTGGCTCTTGGTGGCAAAGGTCTGCCTTTAGAGACTGGCCAGGGATAGTGGTAAAACACTATAATGATACAGTGTATTAATGAAACGGGAGTAAGATCAGAATCAGATTTTTTCAGGAAATAGGTAGAGACAACTCCTTACGACCAGGTGAAGCCAGGTTTGGTGGTGTGTGCCTTTAGTCCCAGAACTCAGGAGGCAGAGGCATGTGGTCTACATAGTGAGTTCCAGGACAACCAGGACTGCATGGAGAGGCCCTGTCTCAGAAAACCAAAAACATAACAGGAAAGGACCAGGTGAAGCCTGGCGTTCGGGTGCCAGTGTGAGCAGTGGTGTTTTTGTCCAGATGTGTCCAGGGGCCTGGGAAGGGAGGCAGCGGGTGGGTCCCGATTGCTCACCTGTTTCTTTCCACACTTTTGTGTTTCCTTAGTGGATAAAAGTCCCTGGAAGGCCTTACATGGAGGATGGCCCATTGGAAGCCAGGCAGCCTCAGGGCCCTTCTCAGTGGGCCCACATGGTGTGTCTCACACCGAAGGTCTCAAGTGGCAGCTGGAATCCCCAGGACCCATGGATGTGGGTCGCTTCCTGGACTTTCGTGAGAGCACAGGGCCGCCTGCAGCACCACCAACCAAGCGACACTGCCGGTCCCTGTCGGAACCAGAGGAGTTGGCTCAGTGCCGCTCCCCATGGCGCCCTGGTAGCTCCAAGGTGTGGACTCCCATCTCTAAGAGGAGGTGCCACAGCGGTGGGAGTGCCACCCTGCAGTGCTGCAGCGGCCTGGGCAACCCTACCCTGCAGTCCAGTCTAGCCCCCGGCCTACTCAGGAGGCCTACCTCACCACTGACGCCCCGGCCATCTTCAGCCAGCAGTGGCTTTGTGGATGGCAGTGAGGGCAGTACAAGCTCAGGCCCACCCTGGCTTTCTACAGGACCCTGCCTGTTTTCCTCCAGACGCCGCCTGTCCCTCTCACAAGAGCACCTTGTAGATGCAGGCATTTGCCTGCCTTCAGCCAGCAGCACCCCCACTTCCACACCTGAGCTAGGCCGGCACCATGGCCTGCTCCGGTGCCGCTCACAGCCTTGTGTATTGGATGGGAGGAGGGTCCGGCGCAAGCGGAGACGGGAGGAGGATGCCAGGTGGACGCGCCCATCCTTGGACTTTCTGAAAATGACACGGGTGAGGCCACATCCTTGTTTGTGGGTGCTTAGAAAGCCTATGTTTTGCCTTATTTTGGTCTTGGAGTGAAGGTGGTTGTGGCCAGCACTCCTGTAATCTGACTTGACTAGTTTCTTCTGAGCCTAGATGCTGTGATAGGCCAGCTTGTCAGGGAACATGGCATAGCTTGGTGGTAAGGGTGGTCTTTCTCAGCTGACCTTACAAACCTCAGCCATACCCCACAGGCAGAGCCCCCACATGTGTGTCCTGGACCCTCTGAGAGGACAAGGAGGAACAGAGTGTGGATTTTCAACTAAGCTGTTTCATTTGATTCAGCCTTATCTCTTGGGAGCCCTAACTACAATGGGGGGGGGGGGGGGGAACAGTTGTTTATAAAAGGGGGAAGCCATTCCTGGAGGCTGACTCAGAGTTTGGCACCACTGAAAATGCAATCTCTTGGCTTGTGATGGCTACAGGAGCCAGAGCTGTTGAGCTGTGCCTATTCAGAGACCAGCAGGTACCTGGGTGTGTGAGCTCTCAGACCCTGACACTCCTGGCACATCCTGGAGGTGTTTGGTTTTGAGGGAAGGTTTTAGCTGGTGTAGTAGACCACTGTGTCTGGCAATACCACTGCCTGCTCTCATGTGGATCCCAGAGAGGTGCTGACTGCTGGCAGTGGGGGAGAGAATAATGAGAGGGATCTCACTGTGGCTAGGAGGGCATGTCCCTCGGACGCATCTGGAACCTGGGCAGGGTTTCTTAGCCCCTCTGTGAACTAGCGTAGGGCCCAGCAGCTCTGCTCCCCTCTGGGTTGTCAGGGAGGAGCAGAAGTAATAGACCCCTTGTGCTTTTTCCCCAGCCAGGGTCTCACTATGGAGTCTTAGCTGGTTTGGAATTCATATAGACCAGACCAGCCTGGCATTGAAGTCAAAGATTTGCCTACATCTGCCTCCTGAATGTTGGGGTTAAGGCATGGCACTCTGGTAATTTTGCAGGAACCAGGACTGTGGGTATTGGGTGTTGTCTCTTCTCTGGGTGACTGGCATTGGTAGTTTCCAGGCTTCCATTGTCCATCCCTGTGCCAGGGCTTTCGGCCTGACTTGTTTCCTGTAGGCATTACTATGGATGCATGTCAGACTCAGAGTTGTGGGTAGTGCCAGGGCTGTCCTGAGCAGAGCTGCTTTAGTGTGTCTGTTGAGTCCATATTGGGGACAGTGCAAATAGGTCAGCCACTGCCACCAGGTTTGGGAGAAGCCTGTCTGGCAGCCCCAGTCTTGTGGGAGGTAGCCCGGCTCTGCTGATGTGACTGTTGACTCTGTCTGACAGGTTTTCCAGAAGCTTCTTGCTGGTGGTGTGACTGTAGAGAGCTGACAGGAAGGACGTGGTGGTGCTTTTAGTGTGGTGCTGACTGTTGGGAGTTGGCAACAAGTCTGGACACCCAGGCTTTCCCTGCTAGCCGGTGCTGTGGGTGTGGTTTGTGGCATCACTGTGTGGTGGTAGCAGGGGACAGCAGCTTAGGATGAGGTTGCCAGCAGAGAAGTCTTTGACTTGGTGCTTTTGGGGACAGGGATGGCTCATAACAAAGATGGGCTGATGACCAAGGGTAGTGCTGTTCTGGAGATGCTGTGAACATGCTGGGCTCCTTAGGAGGTCGAGGAAAGTAAATCTGGCCAGGGTGGTGCTGGTGCTAGGACATTGCAGATGGGCTCGTTGTGGAGGTAGGGTGCCCAAGTGGCCCCACCTCTTCTCTGCTCCATTATTCAGGCCTCCTCCTGAGCAGTGGCCGTCACTTGGGTGTTCTCTGGTCTGTCCCTTCTCCCTCCCTTCCCTGTCTGCCTCAGGACTCAGATGCCCTTTGTTCCTGACATGGACGCTATTCTTGTCAGCCTCCACTTTGTCCCCATATCACATTGTAACTTAAACTCAAAGGTCAGAATTACTGTATAGTTAGCTGTTGCTGGCTGACAGGCGAGCCCAGTTGATCTGGAGGCATTTGAGCTGTGCTGCCTCTCTGTCCCTTCAGGTCATGGGACAGGAAGCTCAGCAGGAAGGTTCTGGTCATACTTGGCTGCAGGACCTGCTTCCCAGCTCCCTTCTGTGGCTCCTGATCATTGGCCTTTGTGGGACACATAATGTTCTTGATCTTTCCAGAGTGGATAATGTGAAGAGCTGCCGAGGAGACACTGCAGTGTCTTGTGGGACCCAGTTTCTGTGAGTTTAATTCATGTAGTCCACATGCAGCACACTGACCTGCCTAAAGGACTGCCTTGCAGTGGCTGTGGTAAGCCCTGCATACTGAGCAGGCACTGGCTCAAACACCTGCAATTATGCAGACAGGTGGGGTTTGTAGGGACAGGGCGAGTAGTAAGGCGGCCAGGTGAGAATAGCATTGTGTTTTTTTTCTATATTTGGGGATATGCTTTTATTTTTATTTCTGTTTGTATTTATGTGTGGGTGTTCCTGTGAGTGGTGCATGTGGAATACAGAGGTCAACCTTGGTAATGTCATCTACTTCATTTTTTGTTTTTGTTTGAGACAGGGTTTTTCCGTGGATCCCTGGCTGTCTTGGAACTAATTGTGTAGACCAGGCTGTCCTCAAACTCACAGAGATCTGCTGCCTCTGCCTCCGAAATGCTGGGATTAAAGGCCTTTGTCTGCCTTCCACACCATTTTTTATTTTTTAATTTATTTTTTCATTTTTGAGATTATAATTACACCATTTCCCTATTCTCTTTTCTCCCTCCAAACCCTCCCATATGCCCCTCCTTGCTCTCTTTCAAATTCTTGACTTCTTTCTCCGTTAACTTTTGTTATGTGCATGTGTGTATGTGTACACATATCCCTGTAGTTCTTCCTGTAGGCTTGAGGCCTCGTGGTCTTTGCCTGGTTTGCTCTGGCGTGGTGTTCTTGTTTAGCTCATGTCCAGACAGTCCTGTGGGTGAGAGAGACTTTATGCCTTCTGACATTGGTAGGAAACAGTCTCTCAGCAAACTTCCTTTGTCTTTCACGGTCTTTCTGCTCCACCTTCCACAGTTCCCATTGTAAATGTGTCCACTGAGCTGGGATCCACAACTCTGTGTATTTGATTGGTTGTGATTCTCTATCTGTTGTAGAGAAGTTTCTTGGACGAGGGGTGAGGACTACACTTACCTGTGGGTAGAAGGGCAAATATTTATGATACAGTTAGGGATTATGCTAATTTAGTAGACACTTTTTTTTTTTTTTTTTTTTTAAATAGAAACAAGGTTTCTCAGTTTCTCTCTGGGACCTGGGCTCACCAGTTTGGCTAGGCCAAGTGACCAGAGGCCCAGGGACCCTCTGTGTCCCCAGTGCTGGGATTATACTCATGTATCATCATACCTGGTTTTTTTGTTTGTTTGTTTTTTTACAAAGGTGCTGGATTTCAAACTCAGGCCCTCAAGCCTGTGTGGCAAGTGCTTTACCGACTGAGACATCTTCCCGGCCCCCAAGCGTTCTTTCTTAAGTACCCCCCTCACAATGACTTTACACTTTTTTCTAGATTTTGATCAATTAAGATGTCTTGGGAGGTCGGGCAGTGGTGGCTTACGCCTTTAATCCCAGCACTTGGGAGGCAGAGGCAGGTGGATTTCTGAGTTTGAGGCCAGCCTGGTCTACAGAGTGAGTTCCAGGACAGCCAGGGCTATACAGAGAAACCCTGTTTAGGAAAAAAAAAAAAAAAAAAAAAAAAAAAAGATGTCTTAGGGTGGAGTCAGTTCCCTGCTCATTAGGGCTGAAACTCTGCTTTCTGCCTGACAGGCACGTGGCGTTTCTGACATCGACACATTCTCAGTGGCAGACTCTTGACAGTGCAGCCAGCAGTGCAGAGGCACAGGCCTGTGTATTTGTATTGTTGAAGCTACCATCTTCTTAATCTTACCATCGGAATCTTTCAAATTAAAATAGCATCTGAGACTACTAAAAAGCAAAGTAATGAATGTTTGTGCTTCCCTCCCCAATAATAACACTTTACATGCCTTCTTTAGTTGCCTTTTTAATGAACAGAGTGGCACTGGGACCTTACGGGGCCAAACCCTGCCCTAGTTTGGGTCATATAGTCTTGACAGCTGTGCAATACCACAGGGGCATGATCAGTCATCCCTACCCGTTGTCTATAGCACTATTAGTGTTCGAGGCCCTCAGTGTAAACATTAACCCCCCCTCCCCCCGCAAAGGATCCAGCAGGCAGGCTGTATCTTCAGACCTGACACCCATGGGTGACCATGCCCACCCACCTCACTTCCCTCACCTGTCTGTGTGAAGCTGCCAGCTAATGGTTCCCACACCTCCCCATCCTTGCCTGCTAGCATTGACTTTAGGATTGTCTGCTAGGTTTTGTTTGTTTGTTTGTTTCACAGTTTAAGATTGTTTAAACTGTGTGTGGTGGCACACACCTTTAATCTCAGCACTTGGAAGGCAGAGGCAAGCGAATCTCTGAATTCCAGGCCAGCTTGGTCTACATAGTGAGTTCCAGGCAGCCAAGGTTGGTTATGTAGGGAGAGACCCTGTCTCAAAAAACTAAGGTGGAGGTGGGGAGATGAGTTGTAATGTATTTCACATTTTGTAGAGTGAGGTTTCTGCACAATGCCATGGCACCAGTGTGTTGGATTTTATGAAGCAGCAGCTCATTGCAGGACAGACCCAGTATATTGTTCACCAAGGACCTGCCTCTTCCCCTGTCTTTTGCTCATCAGTGCTGGTCTCTTGTGGCCACATCTGACCCGTGTGTGGCTACCAGATGCTATTACCTTGTTCTGAAACAGCTGTTCCACCCAGGAAAGTCCTGTCCCATCATCTTCCCTGCAATAGCCAGTAGCTGCCTTGTGTTCTGTGGGGTGTGGCTGTGGGTAGGGTACCAGGCTTGCCTTTCCCCAGTGTGTAATGGGGTATTGTGGATCACTATGTCCAGTGGTCAGTTTCCTGTGTACCTGTGTGGAGTACTCCCCTTATATCCCCTTCAGGCCTCTCCCATCTTCCCGAGACCTTGACCAACCTTGTGTTTCTGTTGCCTGGTGGCTGAGCATCTACTTCTGGCATGACCCTTTTGAATTTCCAGATTGTTGGCTCTGTCCCGTCCTGCCTGTCACAGCACACCGCACCCTCTCTGTTTTATCCAGCGGTGCTGAGGCGCTGGGGCACCCCTGAACCCTTCATACCCCTTCCTGCCTAGTTGGTGTTGCTCTGATGCTCCAGTGGTGCCTTTGGAGGGCTAGGGATGTCTTAGCTCTGTGGACACTCTGCACCTTGTTGGGAGAAGATGGACATTTTGGGGTGGAGGAGCTCCTATCCTTACAGCTTGCTTCCTCCCGTGCTTATTCTGGTATGTCTTCAGGTGAGATGTTTTCTCTAGTGTTTGGCAGAACCTGCCATTTGCTCCTGTTTGACACAAGAGTCTGAGCACACCCCATCCTTGAGTTTTATGGTGTAGGCTGGTGTTGGGACTCCTGTGTTTTCTGGCGAGTTCTTTAGCATCTGAGTCCCTGGGAAGGCTGTCAGTCTCTGCCGAGAGTGGAGTCTTCTGGAGCCTGGGCTCTGCATTTGGGGTACAGGTGTTTTCACTTCCCTTATCCCCACTGTTCTTAAGATCCTTATCCATTTTTGAAATTAATTATTTCCTGAGAAAGTAAACCTCTCTTCTTGGGCAGAGCTGGGGGCAAACACTGCAGGGTGTCTTTGTCACCTGCCATGGCATAGATGCTCCATGTATCCCTCAGGCCTCTGTAACTTGGCACAGGGTGATCTTTCCCCTCCCTGACACCCAAGGAAGGCCCTCTTGGATGTGTATAGGTGTCTGTTGGTGTTTCTTGGCCATCCTAGGGTTTTGACCTGGCACAGACACACACATGGCTAGGCTCTAGGCATGGCTTACTCCACCTGGCTCAGACTCTGACTCTACCTTGGGCTGTGTCAGCTTTGCTGACAGGAGGTAGAGCTTATGAACACAGGTGTAGGTGTCTTTGTTTGCCAGGCGGCTTCCTCAGCACATGGAGAAGGAAGCTCTTGGATGCCTATTGTCAGGATAGCTGTAGGATGGTGGTGTTCTAGAGTCCCCCTGGCTTTATCATGGTGAGGAGGTTTGCAGCGGCAACTGGGTAGATACAACAGAATATGTCACTTTCACTCAGCTCAGAAGATTCCTGGCATGGATAGCACCCTGACTGGCCTGCCTGCCTTCTTTTCTTTTTGTGGCAATAGGTGCTGGGGCTTCCCTTGAGGCATGGTGTCAGTTCAAGTCATGATAGGTGTGGGCTGATTGATGGTTTTCTCAGGGATGGTAGTTTTATGTCAGACTCTTTGTTGAATGGCAGTTATTTCTCTGCGAATAGAGGAAACTGTCAGAGGCCACTGCTTGCTGTTGAGCTGACCCAGAGGCAGTGGGGTCCAGCAGTGTTTTCTCACACATGTCAGACCAGTGCAGAAGTCCTGAGGTGAAGGCAGGCATCTGACTGCAGACCCAGGTATGTCTTCTATTGTTGGGACTGCTGGTGCATGCCTATAGTCTACTGTTGTGCATTTGGATATTTCCACTGTTATCAGGGCCACAGGAAATAAGCTGCAGAGTCTTCTAGCTAATACAGTGACAGTCAAATTCATCTTGATTTGAGTAAAAAAATAAATTATTCTTTTTCATTTTGGGACCAAAATCTAGCTGCTTATACCTTTAAGGATTTGGTTTTTGGAATATTGCTTCTCAAATTGGTTGGCTGGCTTTGGTTTTGTTTTTTTGAGACAGGGTTTCTCTGTGTACCCTCCCAGATAGCCTGGGAATTGAGATCCTACTGCACTGCAACTCCTGAGCACTAGATGACAGCCGTGTGCATGGCCGAGTGCCATATGCTTAGCAGAGAGTCACTTGCTGTAGATGAGCAATAAAAACAAAATATACTGCCGTTTGTCTTGTTAAGACAACTACTTCCTGTAAAATTACAGCTCTGAGGAAGAAGCTCTGTTCTCCCTTGGGCTTACATGTTTATGTTCATTTGTGATGAGCCAGTTTCTAGGGATCTTCTAGTCAAAAAGTAGATTTTTTTCCAAGAGTTACTTAGCATATGTCTGAAACTCCAGCATTTAGAAGGTAGAAGGAGGAATATCAGAAGTTCAAGGCCACTCAGGTACATAGCAAGTTTAAAACCACCCTGGACTACTTTGTTTGTCTGTCTGTCAGTCTGTCCTTATTCCATTTAGACGAACTTAGGATTTTTTTTTTTTTCTGTTGTTTTGTAGCACTGATAAGCTAATGTTTTGAAGGCCAGTGTGGCTTACATGGCCTGTGTCACTTTCCTGGTATTCATGTACCTTCAAGAGTCCTCATAGTGGCACACGGAAGAGGCACAGTTTAAAGGAGCCTGGTGGGGATTGTGGTGAGGGCATAGACAGGGGTGTGTGAAAGGGACTGAGCACTGTAGGAGGGCAACAAGGTCACACCAGGGAAGTGGCAGCGGAACAAGGCCTAGCCACGTCAGAGGCAGGTGGTCTGTGTAGCCCTAACATATGTACATCTCAGGACATGGGTGAATTCCACGAGACATGTGCAGCAGTCTAAGGTTGTGGGCCAAGTGGACCATGCCACCAGATGGAAGAACTGGTAAGGTTAAGTGAGCCCAAACTCTGTGAATCTCAGAATTGAGAACGGTAGGAGTGGGGCCCACTCCCTGCCTAATTCTCCCTGCTCTGGAACATATAACCATGACACCCCACTGAGAGGACCATGACAGTCAGGTATTTAATCCCTGATTCACCCTGAGTAAGGTGTATGTATCCACATTCACCATCAAATAAACCAGTTTGAACAAGCAAGGATAGGCTCTTCATCAAGAATCAGCAATGGATAGACCTTCGTAAAGAGCAGCACCTAAATCTCTCAGAGAAGGCCTTCTGTCTTCCAGCCCCTAGGTACTCTCAGCACTCACTTGGAATCAAACTGGGTTCCGCTCTTTCACCTTCTACTTCCTGCCTGGCTCATGGATGCCCTAAGGGGAAGCGGACTAGGGCCCCCACCTTCCCAGCTCCCAGTGGTACATCAGCAATACCTGGGTACACAGGAGACTAGGAACCACAGCAGTTGTCCCAGACACTGCTGTTTCCCACCCAGGAAAACACGGACTGAGGACTCCCATTATAGACTGCATTTTGCCTCCCTTGAGCCGGGTGCCCACAACACTCCAGGCACTCCACTCACAAGGCAGGACGCAGCCCAGCATAAGAGGTCCTCTGAGTGGGCAAGCCTTTTTCAGTTGGAGCAGAGACTGGTAGTTGAGTTCACAGAGGACATGTAGACAGCACAGCCTCTCAGCTGGCTCTGATGGCTCTGTGCCTTGGGTATGCCTTGGGTAGTGTATGAGAGAGGCAGCCTAAGATGCTGGCGAGGCTCAGCATGCATGCCTGGACAAGGGTAGTTGGAGGCCCCTGCTGTGTGCTTTTGATGTAGAGGTTTTAAAATGAAGAGCTTTCCACATGTTGTATTGGAGAAGAGAGTGGACGGTGGCAGGAAGGATCGAGGCAGCCAGGGATTGAGAAATGAACCATGTGTGTGTGGGGGTCTGACGAGTTACAACCGGCTAACCTTGCCTGAACAACTGGGTGGTGTTGGAGATGGGGTACATGAGGACTTTCCTGGGTAGTCTGTCTGCCAAGAGCAAGACAGGCTCTGGGATGCAGCCCTCTGTGAGGTCTCTGGTGGTGTTAGGCACTCACACACCTCGTGTCTCTGGGCTTCCCAGAAACAGCCTAGCAGGCACAATGGGAGCTCTGTGGCCCTGGTTTCTGATGAGGCCAGGGATGAGATCCAGAGTCCAGGAAACAGCTCTAGGACTGTGACTGGTGCTTGGTGACTGGGATGGCTAGACACCCTCATAGGCAGGCACAACGTTGTCTTGTACATCACCTACCAGAAATGCCTTCAGCCCATGTGTTTTCTATTGCAGACTTTAAAAAACTCAAAGAGCCTTTGCTCCCTGGACTACGAAGATGATGAGGATGACACCCAGGCGAAGACTGTCGTGTCCTCCCCATGTAACTCACAGGGCCTCGTGGGCATCATCACACCCAGCTCTAGCCCAAGGATTCCCGGGCCTAGCCCTGCCAGCCCCAGTGTCTGGGCGTCTGGGGAGCCAGAGGCCAGCACAGGCGAGGGTGGGAGCAGTGGGGACCCCAGTGACTGGGACAGTGCAGGAGAGGAGGGCATCTTCCCACTGGACCACAGTGACCTGGACTTGGAGCAGATTGAGAACAACTGACTTTGGCTGAGCAGTGGTTGCTGTCTGTCACCTTGGTGCCTGACCAGTGGAAATAACTTGTGTGTTATTTTGAAAATTGAGGCATAATTTTGATTCAGTTTTTCCTAAAGAAGTATTTTGCATTTTTATGGCTTCTACAGTTTGGGAGAGCTTCTCTATTTTGAAATGGGTTTTCAGAGGGCATTCTATTAAACATGATTCTGCCTAGATTCTTTTTTTTTTTTTTTTTTTTTGGTCAGAAGCCTACTGTGAAAACCGAGTGTGATTTGCTGGACAACCTTGGGGCTGATGGCCTGCAGGCTCCCTGGGGAGGGATCACAGCCTGAGAGCGTGGGGTGTTCTGCATACTTGGACTTTGATATCTGCAGTTGGCAAACTGCTGGCTTGAACCACCGGCTTTTTGATGGTGAAGTGCTGGCTGGGTTGGGCTGAGTCTTGAGGCTGCTTTTCTGTAGCCTAGTGAGTGGCTTTGGGCTGCTGGGACATGAAGTGACCATTACCAGTCCCCAAAAGTGATGCTTCTAGCAGCATTGCTAGCATCTCTTCAGGGATTTTAGTCCCTAGGATGTCCACTGAGGGAGCAGCATTATGAGGAAGGTTTTGTGACAACACAGGAAATTATCATCTCTGGGAAAATTATCTCTTTTGTTCTTCCAAGAAAGTTTATGAAAGGTGTCTCAGGGTTTCCATTCCTGCACAGACACCGTGACCAAGAGGCAAGCTGGGGAGGAAAGGGTTCAGTGAGCTGACACTTCCACGCTGCGGTTCATCACCAAAGGAAGTCGGGACTGGAACTCAAGCAGGTCAGGAAGCAGGAGCTGATGCAGAGGCCATGGAGGGATGTCACTTACTGGCTTGCTTCCCCTGGCTTGCTCAGCCTGCTTTCTTATGGAGACCAAGACTACCAGCCCACAGATGGTACCACCGACAAGGGGCCCTCTCCCCTTGATCACTAATTGAGAAAATGCCTTACAGCTGGATCTCATGGAGGCATTTTCTCAACTAAAGCTCCTGTCTCTGTGATAACTCCAGCTTGTGACAAGTTGACACAAAACCAGCCAGTACAAAAGGAGAGTGACATTAGTCCTGCTTCTCTCTCAGATGATCTGGAGCATACATCCAGTTATGTGGGGCTGGCTTTCAGGGTCTCTTACCTTTTTTCCTGTGACTGGGAACCAATGTTATGCCTGCAACCCCCAGTGAGTCTGTTCAGTGGTTCTTGTCTGAAACATTTACTTGCACAGTTGTGACATGACCTTCAAGGTTTCCTTTCTGTTGACAGCCCAGAGGGTTTTTGTTTGTTTGTTTGTTTTGTTTTTAAAATCTGGGCTGCATCTGGAGGCAGGCCTTGGCCCAGCTAGTTCTTATGACCACACCAAAGTTTCTAGTGTTTGGTTCTAGAACAGCCTGGTCTGTTTGATGGCCATCATCACAGTGTGTTATTCAGAAGTCACTCAGGCCAAGGATTGAGCAGTGTGACTTCATAATTCTTCAATCACTTGGTCAGCATACTATATTACCCGAGGTTGATGAATTTCCATACTACCAGGTATTTGGGCTTGTGGCCTAGCACTGAGAACCGCCCCTCTCTGGCTTCTGATCTCAGCCTTATAGTGATTGTCCTGGCTCCCTTGCTGTGGACCACTAGAATCCTGTGTGAGATCACCCATTCCTTGGCTTGTCATCCTGAGGACATCACTCTAAGGCCATGTAGTGTCTCCCATGCCAGTAAGAGCCTCTTAGCCACCTGGCCTACTGCAGGGGGGTTGTCCTCATGGGAGACTATAGGGACAATAGGTTTGCTTTATGTCCCATCAGCATGCCCTAGTGGCTACATGCTTAATCAAGCTCAGATGGGGCTGCCTGCCATGCTTTGCCTGTTTGTTGTGTACCCTGTGGCTTTTCTTTAGTTCTTAAACAGAGAACTCAGACTTCACAGGGGATGCTGGGCCTGCCTACCGTTTCTTCTGTTTCCAAAGCCCTCTATTGTCCCTTCCTATCCTCCTCCCCCAGTTGCCTCTGTTTCCTGCTCTGGGCCTCAGAACTCTTCCCTGTCCTAACTTCTCAGCCTGGATGGGGCCCTCCTGGATCTGCATAGGTGCCCTGTTTCCTGCCCCCTGACTGCAGCTAAGCAGCTGGCTACAACCCTCCCAGACTTCCTCCTGTATCCTCACCTCTGCCAAAATCCACGTGGGACCCCCACGTGGCCTCTGCCTCTACCCCCCAGACCCCTCAGTGAGGTCGATTTCCCAGCATCCTCAGAGTTGCTGTCTGGTAACTGTCCTGCCGCTTTAGGTACACAGTTCAGTGACATCAAGACAGTCAGATGACTTCCATCTCCAGAACTTTCCATATCTTTCTTATTTTTAAAATTTGTCATTTACTTATTTGATGTATTTGTGTATTTTGCCTACCCACGTGTCTGTACAATGTGTGTGCCTGGTGTCCTTGGTGGTCAGAAGAGGGTCTCCTGGGACTGGAGTTAGAGAAGGTTGTGAGCCACCATGTGGGTGCTAGGAACTGAACTCAGGTCCTACTTCAAGAGCAGCCAGTGCTCTTAACCTCTGAGCCATCTCTGTAGCCCCTGAGCCTTTTATGTCTTAATGCTAAATCCTTTTTCCCCAATTGTGGTCCTCACCATTTCCTTAGTCCATTTCTGTCCCCAAAAGATGGCATTGTGTGGGTTTTGTCTGTGACTATATGATGTCTCAGGCATTTATATGTTGGAGTCTGTTAGACTTCTGTTTTTCAAGGACAGACTAGCTGGGAGGCAGGAAGCCTGCTTATTATCCTTGACTCCTGCTGAGGTAGATGTTGGCTCTTACTGCTGTGAGGGCTGCTCTTCTCTCTGTCCAGCCTGCTATGGACCCTGACTCAGCTCAGGCTGCCCAGCTTCGCTGCCTGGCTGGCTCCTACATCATGAGTGCCATCTTCATGGGGGTATCCTCTCATGGGCCCAGACCTCCTCTCTGTCATGTGGGGCTCAGGTGGAGCAGGCCCTGCTGGTGTGGGCACAGCTGTCATGGGCCCAGACCTCCTCTCTGTCGTGTGGGGCTCAGGTGGAGCAGGCCCTGCTGGTGTGGGTACAGCTGTCATTGGCCCAGACCTGTCTGTCGTGTGGGGCTCAGGTGGAGCAGGCCCTGCTTGGGTGGGTACAGCTGTCATGGGCCCAGACCTCCTGTCTGTCATGTGGGGCTCAGGTGGAGCAGGCCCTGCTGGGGTGGGCACAGCTGTTGATCCCAAGCATAATGTGGCCCTTGTCCAGGCCTGGCAGGCACAGACACCTCTGGAGGCTCACTAGAAAACCCGGTCTCAGGCATTCATGTGCCCCACACTATTACCTGACTGGTCCCTGGGCACTCGGTGCTGTTCTCGACTTGTGGGGGAGGCATCTGAGAAGGCATGTTCTGCTCAGGGAGAACAGACGGTGGTGCAAAGGCTCTGGGGAAGAGACAAGTTTGGGGTGCTGGCTACAGCAAGGGGACCTGGACTTCAGAGGAGATAACAGCATTGGGGGCACAATAGTATATTAAAAGTGGGTTTAAACGCATAAGAGTAGACTAAAATCTGCGAATCGGAAGAAACCACAGATGTAGCTGTTCTCAGAAGCTGTAGGCCACGACAAAACTGGACAGACTACAGGAAAAAAAAAAACCAATCTCCTTTCCCAAGGGGGATTCTGGTAAGTCGTAAGGACGAACAGCTCATGTACATCCCCTGGTGATGCTCCTAACAATAGAAAGTCAAAGCATTTCAGGCGTGGGGAAATCTGAGTGGTCAGGAGGATCTGTCAACACGTGCCCAGGGATATTTATCCAGAACCTCCTGACCATAAGTCCATAACAGATACAAAACTTCATTGTAAAAAATTGATAAGAGGGCTGGAGAGATGGCTCAGTCGTGAAGACCACTTGCTGCTCTTCCGGAGGATCTGAGTTCGATCCCAGCACCATATCAGGTATCTACCAATTTGTAATCCTGACTTCTGGCTATGCAACACCCTCTTCTGGCCTCTACGGGCATCCACACAAGAGGCATATAAATGTGTGCATGCACACACATAAATTCTAAATATTCACAAGAAATGCACCTATGTGACTCATAGGTCAAAGAAGAAATAATAGGGATTAGAAAAAACATTTAGAACTAACAGAGTGGGACTCCATGACAGCTCTTGTCTAGACTCCTCTAATGAGGGCCCGGGCAGGGCTAGGCAGTAGAGTACTCACCTAGAATCCACCAGTGAAGGACCAGGGCATTGTTTGGCAGTAAAGTTCTGACCTGGAATCTTCCAGTAAGAGGCAAATGACATGCTTGAAATAGAGTACTGGCTTAGAGTCTACCAGTAAGAGACTTCGAGATGTGGCTTGGTGATTGAGTCCTGGCCTAGAATTCACCACTGAGGGGCATGACTTGGCGGCAGAGCATTTGCCTGGCATGTCCAAGGCTCTGGGTTCATCCCTAGCACCAAACAAAACCAACCAACCAAACAAACAAAATAACAAAACAAGAAAACTTCCAAAAACCAAAACCCCAAATTAAAACAACCATCCACCAAACTCCCCAGAAAATCTTTAGGACTAGGTGCTAGGGGAGAGGTTGCACATCAGAATTCATAAGACATGAAGTTGTGTACAGAAGGGAATTTACAATCTTAGGTGATTGTACTAGAAAAAAAAATCAAGAGTGGAACATGAATATGTTAAGTTTCCTGTTTGAGAAATGAAAATGGGTTTCCTTCAAGCATCAGAATTCTGGTTTTACCATCAATCGGTGCCCTCCTGAGTAGTAGTATTCCTTCTCAACATTTCAAAAATGTGAAAAGCTTGCAGGGCAGTCGCTCATGCTTGTAATTCTAGCTCTCAGGATGAGCAGGTTTGTCACCAGTTCACTGACATGGAGTTCCAGGTCAGCTGGGACTACACAGTAAGATCCTGTTTTAGAAAAAAAAAAAGAACAACAAAAAATAAAACCCTATTCTTAGCCCCTGATCTGTACCCAGGAGACATTTAGCTTAATAGTAGTCATTTGCTTAATGAGAAAGAATAAATCTTAAATAGAGAAAGCTCAAGAGATGGCAAGGACGAGTTAAGCACTGGCTGCTCTTCTAAAGTCCCGAGTTTGGTTATCAGCATCCACATGTCAGCTCACAACTGCCTCTAACTCCAGTTTCAAAGGTTCCAGTGTCCTCTTCTGGCCTCCGTGGGCACTTTACACAAGTAGTGCTCAGACATATACCTTCTCTTCCTCCTCCTCTCCCCTTTTTAAAGATTTATGAGTGCTCTATCTGCATATACACCTGCGTGCTAGAAGAGGGCATCAAATCAGTGTAGATGGTTGTGAACCACCATGTGAGTGCTGGGAATTGAACCGAAGACCTGTGGAAGAGCAACCAGTGTTCTTAACTGTTGAGCCATTTCTCCAGCCCCTCCCCTCACCAAATAAACTCTTTTTAAGGGGAGATAAGATGAGAGCAGAGAAGCCAGAAACTGCCCACCAAGCAGCAGTGAAACAGACCTGCAGGCTATGCCTAGGGGATGAACAAGACAGTCTTGCTTTTATTTCTGTTGCTGTGATAAAATACCCTGAGAGAAAGGTGATTTACAGGGAAAAGAGTTTATTTTAGTTCACGATTTCTGGTGAGAGTCCATTATAGCAGTGAAGTCCGGAGGTCAGAAACAGCTGTTGCATCACATCCAGTCAAGAGTAGAGATGTTAATGCATGCATACTACTCTTCAGCTCACTTTTTTCTACCCTTCCACAGTCAGGACCCAAAGCTAGGGAGTTATCATGCTACCCATAATGATTGGGTCTTCCTAAATCAATTAAGATCAAAACTGTCCCCCACAGACATAATGTTAGGGGCAGCTCAGAGGAGATGGACAAATCCTTGAGAAGAAAGGTCAGGAACTGACTCAAGAAGAAGGAGAACCCACAGATAGTCCTGTGACCATACGCTCAACTGAATGGTAGTTAGAAATATTACTACAAAGAACACTTGACCTGAGCTGGATATGGTAGAGCATACTTGTTAGTATTAGCTCTCAGGCGGAGGCGGGAGAGCCATGAGTTTCCAGCCAGCCTAGGCTACAGAATAAGGTCTTGTTTGTTTCTTTGGGGAGGCAGGGGGGTGGAAAGAGAGCAGTTAAGAGCACTTGTTGCTCTTACAGAGCACCTACATGATTCCTAGCACCCACATGGTGGTTCACAACCATTCCTAACTTCAGTTCCAGGGACTGGCAGCCATGCACTTGGTGCATATACACACATTCAAGTAAAACATTCACAAAGCAAATAAATCTTTTTTAGAAGATAAGCATGACTCTGGGTGATTTAAAAAAAAAAAACTTAAAATTACATTTACGGGGCTTGGGAAGTGGTTTAGCAGTTAAGAGCAGTGGCTGCTCTTGTAAAAGACTTGGGTTTGATTCTCATCACCCATATGGCATTCACAACCATCTATAACTCCAGTTCCAGGGGATCCAGTGTTCTCTTCTGCCCTCTGCAGATCCCAGACATACACGTGGTGCATGGACATATATTCAGACAAAATGCCCATATGTATATGTGTGTGTATTCACACATATATATGTAGCATTTATGTGTTGTGTATGTTCACACTTGTGTGAATATCCAAGTGCATGTGTGTATGTGAGCATTCATATGCACACGAGCCATAGTGGGTGTGTGGAAGTTAGAGGACAACTTGTGAGAGTCAGTTCTCTCCTCCCACCATGTGAGTTTTGAGAACCATACATAGGTTGGCAGGCTGGTGGCTAGCACCTTTTCCTGCTCAGCCATCTCACCCACACTGTTCTGGGTGATTTTTATAGGCCAGGTCTCCCCCCCCCTCTTCTTTTCTCCCCCTCCTCTTCCTCTTTTTCCCCTCCTCCTCCTCCTCCTCTTCCTCCTCCTCCTCCTCTTCCTCCTCCTCCCCCTCATCTCCTCCTCCTCCTCCCCCCATCTCCTCCTCCTCCTCCCATCTCCT
>CM052712.1:24926990-24975496 GCA_028551405.1 Uromys caudimaculatus | reverse complement strand
GGGCGTACTTAGTCCCTACACTGGGCACACTCAGCTCCTGCACTGGGCACACTCAGCCCCTGCACTGGGCACACCCAGTCCTTGCCCTGGGCACACTCAGCCCCTGCTCTGGGCACACTCAGTCTGTTCTGAGCACACTCAGCCTCTGCTCTGGGCACACTCAGTCCCTATACTGGGCATACTCAGCTCCTGCTCTGTGCACATTCAGCCCTTGCTCTGTGCACACTCAGCCCCTGCCCTGGGCACACTCAGTCCCTGCTCGGGGCACACTCAGCCCCTGCTCTGGGCACACTCAGCCTCTGCTCTGGGCACACTCAGTCCCTACATGGGCACACTCAGCTCCTGCTCTGTGCACCCCTCCTGCTCTGCTGCATGGTCACAGGAGGCACAGACAATGGAAGTAGATCAGCCCAGTCCAGTTCTAGATGTAGTTGCTTCCAGGGATGGAACCGTTGTCCTCGTGTCTGCCCGTTCCAATGTGAACTCTGTCACATGGCTGATCTGCTAACTGAGCAGGGACTGGGCAGGGAGGTAACAGTGTCCAGCAGGGATCTGTCTGCCCTCAGTCCTCTGCTCTGCTTTTCTGGTCTTACTTACCTGAGTGTGGTGAGTGGATGAGGCCCTGAGAGAATGCGTGTTGTTTGAAACAGGCAGGGTCACGCCAAGAACCCCAGTGTCTCCGATCCATGGGCCTGGCAAGCCTCCCTGGGTGACACTCAGAGGGATGGCAAAGCCTTCCTCTTGTCTGAATGGGAATGTTGATGGTGTGTACAGGAAGTACCAACCCCAGCTTCCTCCTCTGAGATGACTGCAGCCTGGGACTGCTCCACTACAGAAACACCTACAGAGATTAACCAAACCTGTCTCCTTGTTCAGCTGTACACAGCAAGCCAAACTCCTCTATTCAGAGGTATAAAGTAAAGCCATCGAGTTTCCAAGTTGCTACGCTGTTGATACTGTATCTCTATCAGAAAGCACACAACCCACCTGATCCCAGTTTTTCTGTACATGTGTCTGTGTGCCTGTCTCTTCTTCATTCCTGGTCAGGTTTCTTCAGTCAGTCAGATTTCCAGGACCAGTCCGTGCAGGATGTGGCAGCTGAGGTTGCCTTCCATCCTAAAAAATATTACACCAGCCGGGCAGTGGTGGCGCACGCCTTTAATCCCAGCACTTGGGAGGCAGAGGCAGGCGGATTTCTGAGTTCGAGGCCAGCCTGGTCTACAGAGTGAGTTCGAGGACAGCCAGGGCTACACAGAGAAACCCTGTCTCGAAAAACCAAAAAAAAAAAAAAAAAAAAAAAAAAAAAAAAAAAGACACCAGAAACACTGATTCCTAGTGTAAAGAGTGTCCCTAGTGGCATGAGGGCTCCTGCACAGTCTTGTGCCCTCTCACTCTCTGTCTGCCACGTCCACAATACTTGTGCCATCCTGAAGTTGCCTAGTTGCCACCTGTTATCAGAGTTAGCTATCTCAGTATCTCAGTGGTGGATACTAGGTTTGTGTATCTATGGTGTAAGACACCTGTCAGGGTTTAGAGCCCATTTCCCATATGGGGGACACAGTGAGGAGCAGTGTTGCCTCTAGTGATGTAGTTGTCCCCAAGATCTCCATGATTTCAGGGCAGGGCCCGTTGGTGTGCCCGGTGGCTGGTATGTTGTGTGTGGGCGATAGTGTTGATGACATTTAGTTAGCATTGCTCTCTTGTTGATGGATTGCTGCTGCTTTAGTAACGACGGTGATGGCATCATTACTAAATGTATGTTCCGGTCGTTAGTGATATTGGTATTGAGGGTGGGTGTTGTCAGTCGTCCTGGCAGGAATAGTGGTGTGTCGTGGTTACTGGAGGTGTTAGCATTGCTAGTGGTGGTGGTGGTGATGGTGGTGTGGTGCGTTATTATTGACGGGGGTGTGTTGTTAATGTTTTTGTTGGGTAGTATGATATTGTAAAGATGCTGAAGTGTGATGGTTTATTGGTGGTGGTTGTGTGTGAGCCTGTACAACACCGAGGATTCCACCCTGGGAGGAAACATCCCTGAGGTCCTCCCATATCTAGGATCATCAACAAGGTGAGAGGAGAGACCCGAGGCGGGCCCTGGAGAATATCCTATAGAATATCACTCAATACCAGCTATTGAATGCACTCAGAAAAGATTTGTTATGGAAACAAGATGACACTCAATAACATGTTAGCTTGGAACCATGGAGGCAAGAGATGAGAACCAAGATGGTCATGGTCAGAGGGACTGAAGTTAATCCATGAGCCAGCATTTGTGGGGAGATTTCTTTCCCCTATGTTCAGTCCTATTATCTGTCTGAGTTTGTCCTAAGTAGGACCCTGGATTCACAAGCCAGCCTACTTCCCATGGTTCCCGGCTGGACAAGAAAGGAAAGAGGTTAGGCCATTGGTGTGGGATGATCCCATGGGACCCTGGGTCCTGCCCCACCTTCCTCTGCACATTGTCACAGGCCTCTTCCCGCTGCTCTGACCCACAACAGGGTGGAATGGTGACCTCTTGCCTATATTGGCAGCTGTAGCCAATGGTTAATGTTAACGAGCTACTTGTTGTAAGAAGGTGCTGGGGCTGGCAGTGAGCACATGAGTGTGCCTACCCTCAGACCTGCTGCCCAGGAGGACCCTGGTCTGTTTGAGTGCCTCCGTAGTACTCAGTCTCCTTCTTGCTTTCTGCCCTAGTCTGGATGTCTGGTGTTTCACAGACGTCTCCATCTCTTTATAGAATAGATTTAAGGGCTATCATGCTGTTGCTCAGGACTCACCACTGTGGGTCAAGTCCCAGGTACTCAACCCAGGTCAGTGAGGAGCTGTTGGCCAGGGACCAGGAGCTAGTCTTTACATCCTACAGCTCCATAGCCAAGGGCATGCCAGGTTCACAGCATGACCATACTCCAGCCTACTTCCACGACTCAGAGGCAGAGTACCACCATTACTGTAAAGTTCCAGCCCATAACCCAGACAAAGCAGGGTACCAGGGGACCTGGAGTTCTATGACCAGGTTATCTGGTCTGAGTTTTCCCTCACGGCATTCGGGGCACAGAATTTCCCTAGGCTGGTTTCCCTGGGAGCTTGACAGTTCTTTGCCCACCAGTCCATGTCAGGGTGAACACCTTCCATGTCTACTCATTCAGTGTCAGCACTTTGAGGCCCTGGCTCAGTTCCAGCTAACTCCTTACTAGGGTCCCAGCTGCCCTGCTTGTCACTCAAAGGTGGTGGCTGACCCACTTCTGCCACCTACCCTCAGGACTTTGCTTGCCCTCATCTTTCCAAGGAATGCATGTGACAGTTTTTCTCAAATCTTGCCTCCACCTTCTCAGTGCCTGGTTGGTCTGCCCACTGGCCCACTCCATGCCACGCAGATGCTTCCGGTGTCAGTTTCTGCTGAGGGTGTGCCCTTCCCATGGTGAGGTGACACAGGTTGTGTGCAGAGAACTTTCCTGATTTTCCAGTGTTTCCACTGATGCAGACACCTTTGACCCATGGATCTGCTGTTTCCAATGCTGAAAGAAGGGTGTGTGTGTAGGCAAAGGTGTATCTACATGGGATGCTGGCATTCAAAGATGCTATCTTTCAGTATATCAAGATGATCCCAGGTAACAGGAAGTTAAGGGTCGGTCACTGACAGGCCACTCCAGAAGAGCGGCCAAAGAAGTATGAGTGAGAAGAGACAGCAGCTTTGGCTCTGGAGAGAGCAGCCAGAGACTGATGAGAGCTTTGGCCTCTTCATCTTTGGGAACAATCTAGAGCCTGCGTGAGTGAGCCTTGAGGCAAAAACCAGATGTGGTTTCACACAACTCCTGACAGAGACTGATACAGCTGCGTTGAGTCGGGTGGGCAAAGGGACATTGACAAAGGGACATTTCGACACTTCACTCAGATGGCATAGCACCGGCAACAGAGGACTGTGGTACTTGGTATGTAAGCAAATACAGACAGCAGCAGCCCATAGTGTGCCATAGACTCAAGACACCCACTAAGTCAGCGAAGGACCCAGAACATGAAGAAATTTTGAGAATTTTCTAGAAGGGTCACAGTATCAGCTTTTGGAGTGAACTCTGAGTTCCTATGCGGTTACCATGGAAAGTCATTCTCTGCACGCTGTTAACTGATTGCTGCAGTGCTGTTCTTGGGAGAGTCCTTCCTCACGCCATTAAAGAGCATTAATGTCTTGTCACATATAATTGACTGTATGTGCAGACCTCATGCCTCTCTGTGTCCTCTGTTCTTACCCCTCTGATCTGTGGGCGTGTCTGGATCCTATTGTCTTGATTACTTCCGTGACCCTGTAACCCCTACAGTCTGCATGCACATAGAACCAGCATCCTGTGAGTGATGTCAGGGTCTGCTGTCAGCCTGACCTTAGCTGGGCCTGTTTAGACTCCATAGCTTTAGTGATTCCTAAGTGCCTGAATGGTTGAACCTGAGAAGACACTTCTTAGGCAGCCCTGTGTGACAGGGTGTCTTGGAGATAGCTCTCTTTTCAAAGAAAAGTCTTTAGAATGACCTCATAATGTTATGCCACGGAGCCTGCAGTAGGTCTACCTGGTTTCTGAGATGCCCTCAAAGCATCTTTCCTGTTGTCCTGAAGCAAAATCTTTGGCCCCTCCTCATCCTCCATGCTGAGAACTGAGCCTCAGGGGTGCTAGGCATGTGCTCTATGCTGAGCTATGCTCCTGACCCTTGACTTCTTTCTTTTTTCTTCTTGTTTTAATTACATTTTTTAAAATTCACTTTACATCCTACTCACTGCCTCCCTCCAGGTCACCCCCTCCCATAATCCTTCCCCCCTTTCTCCTCTGAGTGGGTAGGGGCTTCCTAGGTACCAACCCACACTGGCACATCAAGTCTCTGCTGGGCTAGGCAGATCCTCTCCCACTGAGGCCAGACAAGGCAGCCCAGCTAGAAGAACATATCCCATGTGCAGGCAGCAGCTTTTGAGATAGCCCCAGCTCCAGTTGTTCTGGACCTACATGAAGACCAAGCTGCACATCTGCTACATATGAGCAGGGAGGCCTAGGTCCAGCCAGTGTATGTTCTTCAGTTGGTGGTTCAGACTCTGAGAGTCCCTAGAGTCCAGTTTAGTTGGTTTTGTTGGTCTTCCTGTGGAGTTTTTATCCCCTTTTGGGTCTGCAGTCCTTCCCTCCATTCTTCCATAAGAGTCCCAAGCTCTATCCACTGTTTGGCTGAGGGTGTCTGCATCTGTCTGAGTCAGCTGCTGGATGGAGTCTCTCAGAGGACAGCCATGCTAGACTCTTCTTATGGGAAAAAAAAAGGCAACCAGGTCTTCCTTAGCTCAACTTCTACACAGACTGACCAAAGTGCAGGTTTTCCAAGTCTCTAAGTTTTGCCCCTGATTCTTTTTGTGGGCTGGTGTCTGTAAACAAGCAGTGCACAGCTGGAGTGCCTCACATGGCCTGGATGGTTCCCCCGCAGGGAAGCCTTTGGACTTTACATCTCAGTGTTTCAGGACATGAGTGACATGTTTACAACTTTGCCAGAGGATGGCAGGAGTGACCTTCAGCGGTTGCTGATGGTGTTCTTGCTCCTGTCAGAAGCCTATCCAGTGTAGTCTTCACTGGCCACATTTCTGTGAACATTCTGCCCTGAGATCCCGCCAGAATCACCCACTGAGTTCTACTGAAACGTTCTGTGGCTTCTCCTGCCCACATTCCAAACTCTTCCACATTCCTCCCACAAGCCAGTGATTTCTAAGTGCATGGACGGCTGAACCTGGGAAGACACTTCCTAGGCAGCCTGTGTGACAGGGTGTCTTGGAGATAGCTCCAGAGGCCTAAGAACCATGAGATTGGGTTTATTATAAGAGCAGCCCCACTTCTCGGACTTGGTGTCACCATGACCAAAACACCAGACCTGCACAATCTGAGGGAGGGAAGACTTGTTTGGAGGATTTGTTCCATCATGGTGGGAAAGCTAGCTGGGCAGCTCAGATCATGCAGGCAGAAAACACAGAGGGATGTGAAGGGCCAGAGACAGGGTTCACTAAGGGTTCCACCTCCTAAAGCTTCAAGAACGTTCCAAACCAGCCTCAGCAGCGGGAGACCTGGGCGTTGTACCCCATGACCCTGGTTGGACATTTCACACTTAAAGCATAAGAGCAGGTTTTACAGTAGGGGACGTTAGGCCTTTTTTCCTTCTGAACAACAGTTTCAGATCATTCTAGACTTTCTGCATGGCTCAGCAAGTTTTACAAAGAGGCCATTGGTATTTTGATTGGTATCATGTTAGATCTATATACCAACTTAGAGGATAATTTACATCCTAACACTATTGAGTTTTCCATGACCTTTGCCCTACTTATCTGTCTTTAGTGTCTCTCAATTATCACCACAGCATTCTTGCACACAATTGTTCAATTTATCTCCATGTGTCTTTTTGGTGTTAATTAGATTTTTTTTTCATTTTCTGATTGTTTTCTACTAGCTTATAGAATAGAGTTGAATTTTGTCTGTTGAATTTACCTCTACAGTCTCGCTAATTCATTTATTAATTCCAGTGGTGATATTGTGGATTCCTTAGCCCTTCCCCCCAAAACTTATTTTTTAAACAGTTTTCACTATAATTTATTTACCTGTGTATATGTGTGGCTGTGCAGGTCATGATATTTGTGTGGACAGGATAGGACAGCTTGCAGAAGGCAGGTCTCTCTCCTTCTAACATGGGCTCCAGGGAGCTCAGGCTCTCTAGCTTGCCTTCCCACTGAGCTACCTTGCCACTCCCCAGAACTTACTTGCTTAGAACATTGACTGTTGACCATGTTTCTGTGTTCAAGGATCTATGACAGTGCGAAGCTTAACTGGGCTCGGTCTTAAGATCGTCAGATGTGGTCCAGCTATGGAGTGGGATCCAGATCTCATCTGTTCTCTGCAGGAACAAAAGCCAAGGAAATGGCATTTAATGGATCAAACAAGGGTCAGTGTCCCCAGGGATGGCAAGAGGACAGAGAACGGAGGGGGGTATCAGAAATAAGAATCAAAAGTTGGCTTCTTGGCTGGGAAAGGGCGGGGTAGAAGCCCTAGGGAGGATCTTGAGGTGGCTGTCAGGAGGGAAGTGACAAGGACAGAGAAAAAGGGATCTGAGCAGCAGGGTGGGTAGGCAGGCAGGGCTTGTACATATGGTGTGTCCACCTGTATTTCTCCATTCTTGAATATATGTGAGTGTTCGTGCATCTCTCAGATCCCCAGAGTCCCTATTACAAGATCCTTACAGACACTAAAGCCCACAGGTGCTCAAAACCTTTCTGTAAAAGGACATATTGTTTGTGTAGAGCCTGCACATGTCTCTTCTAGACTGCCTACAGTCCATAGTAGAAGGTAGATGCCATGTAAACAGTTGACACACTGACCTGTTTAGGGAGTAACAAGAGTCATCTGTATTCATTTAGTATAGACAGAATTTAAAGATAGTTTTGATTTAAGGTTAACAGAATCTGCAGATATAGAACCCAGAGGCACGCACACACCCACACACACCTTCCCATGTCCATCTATGTGACTGTCTGTCACCTTGAGCTCTAACCCAGCCCTTTACTTCCTTCTCTAACACTTGGACCCCAGGCCTCTGTCCTTATACACTTGGCCATTGGCTCAGCTCCACTCACCTAACCCAATTTCTGTCATCCTCCACACACATGTATCTGAGGCTTGCAGAGCAGGGACACCCAAGTCACAGACAGTTTGCTTTTGTGCTTATGGTCAAACAAATGTCCCTAGACTCCAGATATCTGTGCCCACTTTCGCTGTTCCTCACCAGCCCTCGCTGAACTGTGTTGGCATCAATGTCTTGTGTGTGACTTTTGGGGAAACTCTTGTGATGAAGTCCCATGTGTGGCTGTGTCTCATGGGGTGGTCTAGGCCATGTGCCTTTCCCCATCATTTCCAAGAGTGGACACGTGGGTCCCTGGAAAAAGTCTCCTTAGCCCATGAGCTCAACAGTAGGATTTTGGAGCCTGAGGGTCCACAGACACCCATCTATCTCTCCAAGGTTTACTGTCTGCAACAAGATGGCCTGGGCCTTCTGGGCCTGCCAGCCTCAGGCAGATCTGAGCAATAGTGTCTGTTCTCTTGAGGGCACAGTGTGTCAGGTTCACATCTGTGTGATGCCTGTTGGGGGACTTTTCACAGAAAGTGATCCAGTAGTTCTCTCTTGGGATTTTTCTGACCTTTTTCTTTACTTTTTTTTTTTTTAATTATTCTCTCATACATTAAATCTCAACTGCAGTTCCCCCTCCCTCCTCTTCTTCCAATCCCCCCCCCCCCCTCCACCAGGGCCACCTCTTCCCTGTTTCCCTTCAAAAAAGAGCAGGCCTCCCAGGGATATCAGCCAAACACTGCATAACAAGTTACAATTAGACTAGGCACAAACTCTCATATCAAGACACCACAGTAGGACGAAAAGGGTCCCAGGAGCAGACAAAAGAGTCAGAGACACCCGGACTCACACTATTAGGAGTCCCACAAGAACACCAAGCGACATGACCATAACATCAATGCAGAGGACTTAGCTGAGATCCCAAATAAGCTCTGTGGTTGTCGATTCAGTTTGTGTGAGCCCCTATGAGCCCTGCTTGGTTGATTCTGCGGCTGTGTTCTCCTGGTGGCCTCAACCCCTCTGACCCCTGCAATCCTTCCTCCCTGTCTTCTGAGGGGTTCCCTGAGCTCTCCCTATTGCTTAGCTGTGGATCTCATTATTTATTTATGCATTGTTATCATCATTGATAGCTGTAGAGGGAGTAGATTTTGTGTGTGTACACACACTCGCATGCACACTCGAATGCTGAGTGCTGGCACGAGGCTGACATGGAGATCCGAGAACAACTTTCAGAATTCTTTCCTTCCACTGTGAGACACAGGGATGGAAGCCAGGGGTCAGGCTTGTGCAGCAGGTGCTTTAACTCACTGGGCCATCTTGCTGGGCTGGCCTTGAAGGATGACCTGACCTTCTGATCTTCCTGTCTCTATTTCTGTATGCTGAGGTTACCAGTGTATGCCACTGTACCTGGTTCTAAACAGTGCTCAGGGGAAACCTGAGGTTTTGAACACATTGGGCAAGCATCCTGCCCTGTGCTGTGTCTCCAACCCCGACTTTTCCATCAGTCTCCAAAACGTTCTGATATGCTCTCCCTATAGATCTTTGCATTTGGCCCAGGGAAGGATTCAGCTATATTTTTTCTCTATATAGTAATCTAGCTCATGTTCATCTCTAGGTTGTTTTTTTTTTTTCGTTATTGTTTTGTTTTTCAACACAGGGTTCTCTGTGTAGCCATGGCTGTCCTGGAACTCGCTCTGTAGACCAGGATGGTCTTGAACTCATAAAGATTCACCTGCCTCTACCTCTCCAGTTCTGGGATTAAAGGCATGCACCACCACCACCGCTAGTTTTTAGCTTTTTTTAAAAAAAAAAAAAAGAGAGATTATCAAGGCCTGGAGCTATGACTCAGTGGATAAAGTGCTTGCAGAGCAACAATGGAGACCAAAGTCCAAATCAGCAGAGCCCATGTGAGGGTCAGACAGGTGTGGTGGCAGCTCTCACCTGCAACTCAGAGGCAAAGGCAAGGGTTCCTGGGTATGCTAGCTAGAGTAGGTAGAACTGGTGAACTCTGGCTTCAGACAGAGGCCGTGCCTCAGGAAATGAAATGGAGGGCAATCAAGGAAGACAACTGTTGTCACCTTTGACCCCTACACTCACCCACATACAAACACAAAGCCAACAAACAAACCCAATATTGAACTTCATGAAGCGTGTTTTGAGACAATTGTGCAGTTTATTTTCTCTAGACTCTTGACAATGCCACATTTGCGTGGCATGTTTTCTTTCTTTCTTTCTTTCTTTCTTTCTTTCTTTCTTTCTTTCTTTCTTTCTTTCTTTTTTTTTTTGGTTTTTCGAGACAGGATTTCTCTGTGTAGCCCTGGCTGTCCTGGAACTCATTCTGTAGACCAGGCTGGCCTTGAACTCAGAAATCCACCTGCCTCTGCCTCCCAAGTGCTGGGATTAAAGGCGTGCATCACCACTGCCCTGCCGTGTGGCATGTTTTCTGGTGTGGAGCCTTCTGAAGGCACTCGACCCAATTTGTCATGAAGTTGCATTTAAAATACTCCATTAGATACGGTTAGTAATATCTCACTTAAAATATATTCATCACCAGATATGGTGATCCATACCTGGAATCCCAGCAGTCCAGAGGCAAGAGGATTGAAAACTGGATATTTCTAGGGGATGAAGTGATGATTCAGCAGTTAAGAGCACCTGCTGCATGGCTGGGTGGTGGTGGCATACTTTAATTCCAGCAGTCAGGAGGCAAAAGCAAGTGGATCTCTGAGTTTGAGGCCAGCCTGGTCTACAGAGCGAGTTTTAGGGTAAACAAGGCTACACAAAGATAAACTTTGTCTTGAAAAACCAAAATGAAGGAGGAGGAAGAGGAGGAGGAAGAGGAAGAGGGGAAGAAGAAGAAGAAGAAGAAGAAGAAGAAGAAGAAGAAGAAGAAGAAGAAGAAGAAGAAGATTGGAGACCATCTGGCTACAGGAAAAGCCTCTATTAAAAAGAGAAGAAAGGGCTAGCTAGCTAGCAAGGTGGTCCTAGAACCCACATGGTGGAAGGAGAGAACTGACTTCCACATATGTCCTGTGGCATGTGCGCCCACACACTCACAAATTAATAAATATAAAACTTTAAAAGAAGAAAGTCTGTGATATACAGTCAGACACATGGGAATGTGTGCATGCATGTCACAGCTGTGTGATTATCGTCCATGTGCTCTGCTTTATGTGCTTTGACATCAGGGCACCTTTTGTTTGAAGGCTCATGTCTCTCCAAAAGTCACATCGAAACTTAATCTACAGTCACAAGGATTCTGCCCTCAGGAAGGAGGACTGTACAGAAGGTCTTGAAGAATTGGGCTCCCCTCCACCATGTGAGGGCAGTGTTCAGGAGCAATGGGAACAGCATGGTCCTCAGCAGACAAGGAGCGTGCCAGTGCTGGGGTTCTAGAACTCTGAGGAATGTGTGACTGTTAGTTGTTACTTGCCTAGCTGTGATATTTAGTGATAGCAAGAAAGGTGGAGATGAGGGTCATCCTTTCTCCCCAACAAGGCAGCTATGGCCAGCGTCTTCTTCTTGGAGAACTGCCAGGCAGGGTTTTCTAAACTGACAGAGGACTGGGATGCATATGTGAGACCTCTGTTCTGAGTGCTGTGACAGACAGGATGAAGAGGGCCTGGTCCTGGACAACTGTGGTGGAGGAGAGAAGAATAGGAAATGGGAGCGAACCAGGCAGTGGCGCACGCTTTTAATCCCAGCACTTGGGAGGCAGAGGCAGGCGGATTTCTGAGTTCGAGGCCAGCCTGGTCTACAGAGTGAGTTCCAGGACAGTCAGGACAGCTACACAGAGAAACCCTGTCTCGAAAAAAAGAAAAGAAAAGAAAAAAAAAAAAAAAGAAAGAAATGGAAGTGAAGGCTGGGCATGGTGGGGTGCACCTTTAATCCCAGCACTCAGGAGACAGAGGCAGGTGGATCTCTGTGAGTTAGTCTACAGAGTGAGTTCCAGGACAGCGAGGAACCCTGTCTAAAAAAACCAGAGAGAAAGAGAGAGAGAGAGAGAGAGAGAGAGAGAGAGACAGACAGACAGAGACAGAGAGACAGAGACAGAGAGAGAGACACACACACCGAGAGAGAGAGAGAGAGAGAGAGAGAGAGAGAGAGAGAGAGAGAGAGAGAGAGAGAGAAAAGGAAAAAGAAAAAAAGAGATATGGGTGGTGAACTGTCTTAGCGGGTAAAGGCCCGAAACCTCAGTTTTATCCCCAGGACTCACATGGTGGAAGGAGAGAACCAACTCCCAGAAGTGTCCTCTGGCCCCCACATGCGTGTCATGGCACACACATGCACACATATGCACATAAATGTAATTTAAAGATTATAGAAGGAAGTGGTGAGAGGGCCTGTGGAGGCCATAAAGTGTCACATTCCCTGGAGCTGGCATTGCAGGCAGTTGATAGTCCCCTGTGGGTGCTGGGACCTGAGCTCAGGTCTTCTGCAAGAGCAGTAAGCAATCATAGCCACTGAACTCCCCTCAATCCCTAATACAGCCATTCTTGCCGTGGTGCACCTCAGTGTTTTGGAAGGAGTTTGCTCGGTAGCCCAGGTCGTCTTTTAACTCCCTCCCTCGGGCTCCCAGGGCTTGCGGTCACAGGCTTGTGTCACCATGCCCATTCGCTGGTGCATTTTTGTAGAGGTGTACACATGCTTGTTGGGCATATGTTCTGTGTACATGTGTGCATTGTATGGGTTTGGTTGTACATGTAATTGTGTATGTACTTCAGTGCAAATGTGTGCATGTGTGAACTTGCGGCTTTACTCTGTGTACTGTGCTGATGTGTGCCTGGATCTTTGTAATGTGTCGTGTGTTAGCATGTATGCTGTGCATATGAGTATGCCCACATGTGCATTCAGAAGGATTTGCATTCATGGACATTTCAGCATGTGCCAAGTGTGTAGTTGTGAATTTGGGTGCTATGTGAGTGTGGACAGGTATGCCTCATGTGAGAATGTGTATGCATATGTTTGTGTGTACATATGTGTGTGTGCACATGTGTGTGTGTGCATGTGTGTGTGTGTGTGTGTGTGTGCATGAGTGTGTGTGTGTGACTCTGAGTTCACCTTTGGTAGACCCTGGCTGGGGTTGCTGGTAGGAGCCTAAACTCAATGTCTTTGCCCCACTCCTGGACTCCTCAGAAGGCTCTGTGTGCTTAGGCTCCAGTGGCCCTCTGAATTTAACCTTCACCAGCCAGGGCCATCAGAGGCCTGTGTGACCTGGTGTAAATACAGCAATCCACACTTCAGATAAATACAAGATGCATCAAAAGATTTAAGGCACCTGTTGTGTATTTAAAAGAATTATATCTTGTTTATGGTTTGGTATAAAATGCGCAGCTGATTTATATAGTGGCTGGTCCATCTCGGAGGAAATCTCATTTCAATCATAAATGGCAGGGTTTGATTTAAGAATTCATTCTTTAATGGGTCTGCAATGTTCAAATTTAAACCCATTCAATTCATCAGCCAAATATTCAATATGGGCGCAGGGAACTCATTTAGGCAAACAGAGACTTTTAATATAAATTTTCCGGGAGATTTCTCCATCGATTCCGCAGTTTAGTGCAAAATGATTTGTGCGATACATTCTTGGGGATCAATGCCGCCGCCGGTCAATGGCTCCTATAAAACCGCCTCCCCTGCATGTGGGTCAAGGAACTCTGGCTCCCAGGGAGCAGCTCCAGGGCTTCATATGCCACCCACTGACAGAGGTGCTGCATCCGGGCTTGCCCTGAGAATCTTGTGGAGGGGGCCCTTACCTCTCCTGTTGATTTGTTCTCCAAGGGGCCAGAGACCCTGAGACTAAGAGCTGGTCCCTAGGAGCCACATTCTCTGGCTGATAGGCTATGTTGCACTGCAGAGCTCTTGAGCCTCAGGCCCATCTGTGTCTCAGGACCTAGTGGGGGACTTGAGAGACAAGTACCCTGTCTTCATGTGTGCCAGGGATTACCTAGGGGAGGTCCTATTGGCTTTCCTGCCCATGACTAGCTGGGATCACTGTCCGGAGGACTAGTATAGGAATGTCCTTTGGGGCCAGGGCTGACTATCTCTGTGGCTGTCCTCATGCCCAAACACTTGTTCTAGGATAGATGGGGGTTGAAGTGTTCTCAGCTGCAGAAACCTGGAACCTCCTGGGCTGGGGGCAGACTGATTGCTAAAGGCCAAAGAGTCAGATTAGGATGGATGAGTTGGGTTCTGCCATTTGGGGTCTCTAAGGGTCCTGAGAACAGGGCTCCACATTCCTCAATTCCCAGTTCATGCTGTGCTCCAAGGATAAGCTGACCATGAGAAGCAAGGGCACGCCAAGGCTGGCACGATACACCCAAGAGAGGAGAGGGCATTACCTATGCTCCTGCTCTATGGCAGATACAGATGTGTACGTGTAGGAATTTGTGGGCCTTTTCTGTACTTGTTCACGTGTGTGTATTCTTTCTAGGGCTGGGAGATCAAGGCGGATTACTAGGATAGTTCATGGACCTCATTCTGTAACCACAGATGAGGCCCCAGGGATGTGCCCAAGGTCCCTGGGCAAAGATCAAGGCCCTGTGCTCAAGCTTTTTCCCTACAGTTGGGAGAAGCTAGTCTATTCTCATGAGCCTCGTGAAGTGACAAGGAAGAAGTCACAGGCTCCTCCTATGCAGGCCTGGCTGAGGTCACTTCCTCCTCAGCACCCTGAAGCAGGATGGGGTCTGCCTTAGGTGCATGAAGGGAGGGTATCTGGTCTGTTCCCTCCACCTCCCTGATGCTGCTTCGGGGCAAAGAATGGGGGGGGGGGGTGTTTGGAGCCTGTGCTAGAGGTAGTGTTGGTGGGCCAAATGAGTCACGGTGTTGGGCTGCCAGTCCACTTAGCACTGACATGGGCAGGCTAGGGTGGGATTGGGATGTAGGCTATGCTGGCACAGTGATGGCCTGGGAAGTGCTCCCAGTTTCAGGCCTATGGCCACCTAAGTCAGCAGGGTCATCTGCACTTGACTGCCTTGCCTTGATGTGAGCTGGGAGAAGCTCTTTGACAGGGAGGAGGAAACCTGGCTAGACCTGTAGGCTGTCTCAACACCTGACTAGGGAGATTTGGGGCATCAGTGTGGGTGTGACGTCACCCTGGGATTTCAGGCCCCAGAACCATGGTTAGAAAAGCTGTGGAAAGCTTAGCACCAAAGATTTGGGGGTCATGGGTGACTTTACACTCAGGGAAGCCATAGAGTGTGTGACTTTGCTACCTGCCTGGTTGGGACAGGAGAACGAGGAGAGGCTGATGAGCTATGTGGGATCCAGGCCCCCGGTTCTGCAACTAGGAGAGCAATGCCTGGCATGGGCACAGCCGCACTTCCCTGAGACCTGAGAAGTCTGAGTGCACAGTGCCTCTGTGCTAGGACACAAAGCCGCGCCCATCCCACTTCTCCAGCAGGAGGTGGCTACCACACCCTGCCACTCTCAGGTTGAGTGACACCTGCCCCTGGTGCCTTGTCCCCGTGTCCTAAGTCTGCTGCTTCCTCAGCCTGCCTGGTGCACAAGGGCCCTCCAGGAATGAAAAGCAGAGCCCATATTGATTTCATTTCCAAATTATTAATCAAATCCACAGCTCAATAGAAATATTGTATTGTTCAGCTTGGGCAGATCCGAATGGCTCTCCCTCGGGCAAGGAGCAGGGAGTGGTGAAGGACAGAGGGTGATGAATGGGTGGAGCCACTGGGTGCTGGTGGGGAGGGCAGGCACTTCCCCCATCCCTGCCTTCCCATGGCCTTCCTACCTGCCTCGAGTGCCAAGAGACCCAGGAGGTGGACGTGAGTGGTGCTGCTAGCCCAGCAGAGGCTTCTGTGGCCTTCTAGGCATGGGAGTCGGAGGCAGGATCAGACTCAAGGGTTTAGCTGGGCATCCCCTTGGCCTCGCCTGGAGCTGGAGCTGTCAAGTCTGTTCTCATGGGGCCCAAGTGTTCCCTGTGGCTCCTTACCTGTCACCACTCCGTACAAGGAACCAGGGCCTTCCCACGTGGTGGTTCTGATAAGGAGATGAGTCTACCGCTGCCTACTGTGCCTCCTATGAGTCCTAGGGCAGGATTCTGGGACACACAGAGAGAACAGGAGCAGCAGGAGGTCTGAGTCCCTCAGTGCTTCTGCTTTAGGACACAAAGCCATGCCTAGTCCCCTTCTCCAGCAGGAGGTGTCTGCCATACCCTGCCACTCCCAGGCAGATCGACGATTGTCCCTAGTGCCTTGTCCCCGTGTTCTAAGCCTGCTACTTCCTCAGCCAGCCTGGTGCACAAGGACCCTCAAGGAAAGGCACAGTGATGGCCTGGGAAATGTATGAGAGAACTAAAACCCTTACCACACTGGTGCCTGGAGGGAAAGGGTCCGGATAACAGCCAAAGGTTACCTGGGAAAGAAAGGAAGAGACAGGGCCATTGAAAAATTCCACAATGGCATCCGAGATTGAGCAAAGGGCCTGGGGCAGGACAGGGGCAGGAGCGGGGGCGGGGACGGGGGCAGGTGGAGGCACCGAGTAGGAGTATAGGAAGGATATGGGGGATGACAGAGCTCTGAGTGAGTGGCTCAGTCGTGGGAACTGAGCTGCGCACGTCTTGCGTAGGCTCTGATCTGAGTACACTAATTATGTACAGACACCTAGGGAAGTCGCCTCCTGAGGTAGCCCGGCTGCTGACCATGTGGGCACTCAGGTGAATGATGTTTCTCCTTGCCTCAGAATATATCCTGAAGAAGAGAACAGACAGGAATAACACAGACAAGGCCCCAGTCCTCCTGAGTCAGTGACTCAGCAGTGTCTGGGGCTCCAAGTCTTGAGCCCCTCTGCTCTTATATATGTATGAGCCCAATAGGTGGGCAGGGAACATAGTTCTGTGGCTCCTCAGATCTCAAAACCTGAGACCAGAGCATCTGGAGAGACTACTTTTTTTTTTTTTGATACTTTATTTACATTTCAAATGTTTTCCCATTTCCAGGACTCCCCTTTGGAAACCCCCTATCCCATCCCCCCCCCCTTGCCTCTATGAGGGTGCTCCCCCACCCATCTACCCACTCCCGTCTTCCCTCCCTGGCCTTCCCCTATACTGGGGCATCTAACACTCTCAGACCCAAGGGCCTCCTGGAGAGATTCTTATGCTCCTGTTTCCATAGTGCATTTCCACAGTCCCTGACAGGTGGGCTATCCTGTGCCCCTGAGAAAATGGAGGCCTAGCAAAGCCCAACACATTTGGCCTGACACACAGTTACCTTAGAAACTCTCTCACTCTGATTATGTGAATGCAGACCACATAACCCCCCCACCCCCCCCAGCTTCTCCCTGTTTTCCATTTTTGGTAGTTTTCAGAAAGTGACAAGAGACAACAATTTCTTGTAAAATAGACTTTGTGTCAAAAGAATTCTTCCAGCCAAGAGGCTCTGAGCAAGTTCAGAGCAAGCCAGTCCAGGATGGCCTGGGAGTTACAGGCAGCCAATGCGTTTTCACCTTGTGAAAAGGGTCCTCTGTGTATGCGCACTGCATTTTTGTTTCTCAGCTTTAAAAAACAGAGGCCGTCCTGACACTCATCACAACACTGTCCTGAGGGCGACAAGCAGTCAACAAAGGGCGAGTTCTGGAGGAATCCACCAAGAGGAGACCATAGAGCACTCGGATCTAGTCGTTAGAGACTGGTGAGTAGGTGCTGGGACTGCAGTGAAGAGGAGTTGGTCTCCATGGCGATGGGCGGCGTCTTGGCTTGAAATGATGGGATGTTCTGGGCAGTGGTGATGATATGTAACAGAGAGGAAGTGCTTCTTCAGGTCTTCCAGACCCTGAGTCAGGAAGGGCAATCCCTTCAGAACAGGGACCACTTTCTTTTGCAAAGACTCTGTGGCCTAGAGGAGGCGGGATAGATGTGGCTCCTGCTCTTCTCACTCTCCAGTTTCCATCCACCTTCTTCCCCAGGCCTGTTCTTCTCCCTGTGGCCACCCCCTCTGGTGGTCTTCTCTCCTCCCCATATCAACTTTGGCTCCCACAACGTGTCGTCACGACAGATTTTGTGGTTATGGAGATAGCTCCCAGGGCACTTGGTAAGTCTGGCTTTCATCCCATAGGTTCTGCTTTTCTGGGTGAAATGTTGGCAGGTCAGGTTTTGGCACACCACAGGGTGTGTGGTCTGGTGTGGGGAGTGCCCTGAGTTCTGAGTGATCGGAGAGGCTGATGGGTGTGGCGAAGCCGGAAGAGTGGCCTTGCTCTGATAGGGATGATCTGGCCTTCTGTTGCCAGCAGATACCATGAGCTCTGTTGCTTAAAGGTGCACCGAGGCTCTCTCTAATGGTTACCAGGGCTCACAGGGCCAAAAGAGTGCTGTCCCCATGTCATAGCAGCCCATATAGTGCTTGAGACAGAAAAGAATTGGTGTTGGATGATTTGTCATGTGGCTTCCATCCGATGATGAGATCTAGAAACAATCAGTAGAGGATTTCTGGCAGAATCCCTTATGTTGCTTGTTGGTAGCCAGTTTTATAACCCTGCTGTAAAGAAGGCCCTCTGGGCTGTACTGAAAAAGGTTTGAGATGGAGCCATGGAACCAGGAAAGAGGCCTGTGGAAGAGCGTGGCTACATTTCCCACAGTTGTCAAGGCCAGAGCTCAGGAGCTTACACGTCTCCTGGAGAGGGGAGTGGATGCAATCTGAAGACCCAACTCCTGGCTGTGGGGGGCTAGGATGGTACTTGCTGCTCCAGCCTCCATCAGTGGAGCAGGGAGCAGTTGAGTGCCTTGTGTCTGCCCAGTTGATGAATGAGAAGGCAGGCTGTTCCTCTCCAGTTGACAGGGTCTACAGGAAGGACCTCAAGGCACTCCAGCCACAGTTGGACCTTAGTTGACAGGCCATTGACCCTGAGCCTGACATGATCACAGGTGTGGTGTGATGCCAGGGTCTCCACAATGGTTGCCTGGGAGATGCTGAGAACTTGCCTATGAGCTGCTGAGCAATGAGGGTACTTGGGGTGAGGGGTGGAGGGCTCTTGGTTTCCTTCTGGGCTAGACTTCTAGGATGTCCCTTTGTGACTGCTGGAATAGACTTGTCTGGAGTGGAGTTCAGGAAGCGGGGAGACAGAGGTCCTGGGTGTCCCATGGAAAGGGTTCCCTATGGAGGCACCCCCACATAGTCCAGTGGGTGTGAGCTGAATGAGCTGAGCATCTGGTAAAAAAAAGAGAGTGGCGAGGCCAGGCATGCATGGAGAGCTGGAAACTCCTGGGCCTCTGGGGAACTATCGGCCTTGGGCCCTGCTTTCTCCATAGAGTACACACAGTGGCCTCTCACCAAGCCCCTATGACCCACAGGCCCGCCATGCTCTGTCATGAGCCCCTTCCCTGTCTCCTGGGGTCCCTGTGTTGGGGACCTGGGGTCCTGGGGGCCCTTCCTCTAGCTTCCCTTGACGGTCACCTCTGAGGATCCTGCTTAAGCACACTGCAAGATTGCATGGGAGTGTGGGACAGCACACAGCTGCTAAGCCTGAATGGCAGAGCTGCCCTGGGCTCCCCTAGGTCTCAGGTACCTGCAGACTCCCACTCTGGCTTCAATGTAGTGGCACTTAGTGGGACCTAGGTGTCTCATGGCTAGTGCAGCTCTTGGCCACTCTTACTGCTTAAGGCAGATGCCACCATAGCTTCTCTGAGTCACATAGTAGCTCTAGGAATCTAACTTGGCTCTGAGCATGGATGGGGCACGGGCTATGTGCTGGACACTAGGTAGTGAATGGGCTCTGCTGCCTGGGCCTTGTCTTACTTCATACCCAGCTGGACAGGGAGGCTGAAGCCAAGAAGATCACTAGCCCTGCTATGGCCTGAGGTTGGTGCCTGCAGGGCTCCCAGCTTCCTGGGCCACATTTTAGGGTGCTTCTTTATTTTTTATTTTGGTTTTAGTCTCTTCTTTGAGTTTGGTCTATGGAATGTCTTACCAAAACCAGAAAGTATTCCAAAAATTGTTTCAAAATGATCTCCATGTTGAGCAGAGGTGCCAGGGGGCTTGTCATGCCTTCACAAGTCTGGGCTCTAAAATAAGAAACATTCTGTATGTGGCTCCCCTCCCTCAAGGCTTCCAAAGACATGCATACTGACCAGCGAGTGTGGGGACTCTCTAGTGTTCCTCTAAAAGGGTGCTCTGCTTGCAGGGGTGGAGTACTGTGCATGCTGGACATCCCAGGCTTACACTTTGTCAGCATGGGGTGTGGGACAAAGCTGTTGGCCCCACTGGCTGAGGCCTTGGGGAGGGCTACTCTTGGGTGGCGGAACAGCCAGGGAACAGGAGATGGCCTAGTGGTTTCTGTCCTGTGTCCCAGCAGATGGAGACTGCTGCTTCTTGGGAATCAGGGAGAGAGGAAGATGGCTTCAGGGCTCCAAAGGCAGGAACCTGGTTCCCCTGGGCTCTCAGACTTCCGATCACATTGGATTGGTTACCAGGGAAGCAAATTGAAGGAGGAAGGATTTGTTTGGGCTCCCTGAGAGGGTACAGTTCACCATGTCAGGGAAGTCATGGGATTCATGATGGAGTATCTGAGAAGACTCCTCTGCAGACCAGGAAGCAGAGAGCTAGGGCTAGAGTGGAGCAGCCCCCAAAAGACCCACCCCCCAGTGACCCACTTCCTCTCTAGCAAGGCCCCACTTCTAAGTCCCACAACCTCCCCGATCAACACCATGCACCGGGGACCAAGTGTTCAAACACATGAGTCTGTGGAAGGTATTCTACATCTGTCCCTGCATCCTGGGGTCTTAATGGAGCATCTGTCCCTGCAGAAGGAGAGGTGACAGAAGTAGGTGGAGTAGGGCTGGAGGAGCAACCACAGGGGAGCCTCAGGAAGCAACTTCAGCATCCCAGGGAACCTTTATGGTCCCTGCATCTGTCAGATAGTGGCCTGGTTGGTGGGGTCCTGTGAAAAACTGAGCCAGGGACCCTGGGAAGAGGTGAGGTCAGACTGGGTGTCTGCAGACAGCCTCAGGTGTCCTGTGACCTCAGTCCTGGTATTGCTTTGAGGACCGCCCACTGGACAGTATTTCTGCCTCCTCACCCTTCCTGGGTAGAGCTAGTCCTGTAGAGCCCCCTTTAGCACTAAGGGTGGGCTTGAGACCTTTGGGGTGGCCCACATTCACTGCCATGGTGCCCTACAAGGGGTCTCCTTGCTCAGCCTGGCCTCTCTGTTGCAGCTACAAGGGGAGGTGCAGGCCGATGACTCGGACCGGTGGCCTGAGATAATTCACTTTCTCCCCCAGTGTTGAAACGAGTCAATTTTTCAAACCACATTTGCTCTCTTATTGTTTATTTTCGGGCAGCGGCAGCAATTTTCGAGGCGGCTGCCACTGCCCACCACAGCTATCTTGCGGGTCACCTGTCATTCCAGAAGGTCAGCCGCTCATTCAGAGTTCCATCATTCTTCCCATAAGCAGGCAAATACCATTTCATCTCCACAGCCTTTGCTGGGCCAGAGAACCCCCCGCGCCTCTTTTCTGGCCCAGGATTGACAACAATCGTCATGCCCTGCCCCACAACCAATTAAGGGGTTTCCGTTCTGGCATTTCAGAGGCAGGGCTTGGGACTCAGCTCCTGCAGACCCTCCAGTCCCCGCCTTTCAGGGTGGAATTATCTAATTACGATTGCCCTGCATGACTGGGCTCAGACATTATGACCAGGATACTACCCTCTACTCCCTATTCCCTGTCTGGTCCTGGCATGGAGCCACACCCCTTCCTCACAACACCCTGGCCACTCACTCCTGGGTTGGCTTACCTCTCTTGACAACCATTTCTCTCCATTGAGTATTTTGGACAGAAGGCCTTCAGATTAGACCCCATTAGCAGAGCTGCTGAATTCTGGGATACCTTCAGGAGGTTTCTGTGTCTTACCTACCGTCTCTCATGACCTCATTCATGGAGGCTTGGGATTTGGGCTCTTCTGTGTAGTTTAGCCCTACCCTTACTTGCATTTTGGTGGCTGGTGCAGTACCTGGTGGGATCTCAGCCTCCACTGACTGACAGGTCACAGAGGGCAGCTGGGGGTGATTTTGGTCCTGGAAAGTGGTCTATGGGTCTCTCATTCCTTCTTCCAGACAGTCATTCCACAGGCAGCTGGGCCTCTGAGCCTGAGTTTCTGTTCACCTTTCAGAGAGCACTTAGCATATTGTATGTATTGTCACATGATAGGGAAATGCAGCAGTTCAGGAAGTGGGCAGGGTGGTGGGCCATAGAGCAAGTAGCCTGGGTCCACTGTGATCATAGGCAGACAGGGCAGTTCTCATGGTTACATTGGTGGACCAGATGCCCAGTGACATACATGCCACGCCAGCACACTCACATGCCTGATTCCAGATCACACTGGATGGGTGGGTGTGTGGCTTCCTAGTATACCTGTGGTTCTCAAGATCTGGGGAAGATACATGCTTCAAGGATGCTTCTGGCTGTATTTGGACAGGGTGTTGTGGTTACTTATAGGACAGCTGATGGCAGGGCCACTCCCGTATGCCCCAGGAGGGTAGAGAACACAAAATCCCTATTGCCCAGAGCACTCTAATACTGGCCCTTTCTGAGATTCTGTGTGCATCTTGCCCACTCTGAGCCTGCCCAGACTCTCGAGAGGACTTATGCACAGCCCCGGTGTGAGGAAACAGCTCATTGTCTACCTACCTGCAGGGCTAGCCTCCAAGTGAGAACAGAGGTGGCTATGGACCGAGAGGGAACACAGTGTGTATATGTACAGTGAAAGGAGGTTATGTGAAGGGGCCAGGTGCTGAATAGGGGGAGGGGCAAGAACATGTGGAAGACCACATGGCTGGGAGTTATATCAGGAGGGAAGACCCATCAACACCCTTCGATCTTCAGGCCTTTGTCCTTAAGGGTCAACATTCAAGGCCATTGGCCCCAGGAAGGCTGTGTACAGATGCCCATGGCTTACTTGCTCCTCCTTTCTCTCTAATCTATGTGTTGACACGGTGTTTGTGTGTTCCCATGTCATGTGTGTTTTCTGAGGCAAAGGAGTTGAGATGAGGCAGAGGTGAGGCCAAGGGATCTCGATTATCCAGGCTGAAGCCGAGGAGTCCTTTCAAACATGGGTCCACAGTGCATGTCTTCTTCATGCAGATCACATGTGCTGATTGCCTGGCACTTGGTTTAGCTGGTCCAGCCAGACACCCCCAGGCTGGCCTGTTTCATATCTTACTCTTCCCAAGGCTTTGGAGCTTGATCAGTCACTTGGCACCTCATCTGGCCAGTGAAATGCTTAGAATGTCTTTCTAGTCCTGTTATGGGAGAGGCTGAGCATTAAATTCCTTTAGTAGTGGGCTCTTGGTTGGCTGGCACATCCCCATGGGGTGGCATTTCCCGAACATGCTGGTCCCTCAATGGTGCTCCAGGATGCAATGAGTCAGGAGGTCTGGCTTAGCACATCTGGGTCTGTTGTGTGGTGCTGACTTCCTCCACTGACCTAGGGGTCTTTCTCTATGGAGCTCTGGCCTCTTCCTGGGTACTGCAAGACTCCACCTTGTCTTCCCCTCACATATTTGCTTCTAATAGACTGAATGCTCTCAGCCTTGCAGGAGGCGGAAGACCTGAACCCATAGAACTGGGGGAAGGAGGAGGAACTGAGTGATCAAATCCGAGAGCTAAATGGAAGCAGATGGTATTCAGCAAGGTTGAGACCTGGGGTAGGTAGGCTCCTCAGGAGGAGAAGGAACCCACAGGAAGAAAGCCTCTGCCCTAGAGAAAGGGCAGGGGGGCTGCCTGGTATCAATCAAAGGCTGCCCCAGCCTTTTACATACCTGTATAGTAGCTCTCAAACAAGACTCTTCAGAATAAGTATTCAGTTATCTACCTATTCATCCACTCATCCCTGTATCATTCATTTATCCATCTACCCATTCACCAATCTCAGCAACCAAGGTCCACCTAACCATCTACCTATGCATCTACCCACTCGCCCACCTATCTACCTATCTACTCACTACCAACAATCAATCTACCCCAGCCATTCATCCATCTACTCACCTCTCATTCATCCATCCACATATTTATCCAATAATCCGTCCATTCATCTATCCACCCACCCCGTCTATCCATCCATCTATTCATGCACTCATCCATCCCTATGATGTAACCAGCCATCTACCTATGGACCTACTCACGCATACATCCACATCTATGCATCTTTCTATTTACCTGTCTGCCCAAGCACCTACCTATCCACAAACATCTACAGGACACCAGTGAGATTAGATTATAGTCCTGGAGAGGCCAGAAGGGCTTTATCCTAGGGTCTCAGAGCCTCAGGGGACCGCACTTCTGTATGCAGGGGACAGCATGGTTTAACATAGACCCGCAACAAGGCTGTGTCTGGAGACTTCAACCATGGGCTTGCTGGGGCCTAGGCTAAGACTCCTTAATTTAGTCTTGGCATATCTCCTCTGATACTGCTCCACAGCAGAGCCTTTCTCCCTTGTAGCTTTCTTTGCCTCATTCTCTACTGTTTTATAGCCTTACCCCAGGCTCCTGCCTCCTTGGGGTAGATGTCCACTGGGCATAGGTAGAGCCAAGTGAGGGGATGCTGTCGCTAGGCCTCCTGTCAAAACCCCCAGAGGGCCAGAATATCCTTGGGGTTACCTGGAGCACACCTCACCCCACCTCTGCATTGAAGAACACCCATCCCTGTGTGCTGTTGTCTGCTCCTGCCCAGTGCCAGGCAGGTTTGCTGCAGTTGTTCAGTCCCAGGCTTGGGCTGATCTAGACAGGTTTGTAAACAGCCTGTGGTCCGGGGGGAGGGATGGAGGCAGCAGCATGGGGGGGAGGAGAGGCAGGCAGCCCACATGCACCCCTGCACATGCATGCCGCAGAGAGAAGGAAAGATAACTGATGGGCCGTATTTTAAGGCATATTAACCCAATTACAAGTATATTTTTACAATCGTGGCTCGGGCATCCATCACACCGCGTTTATTAGCCCCCGAGCTGGGCTGTGTCAAATGAAGGCCGTGGAACGGAGTGTTTCATTACGTTCTGCCCGCACTGGCTCCATCCCGTGACTCCTAAACCACATGATTTTATCAAAATCTTCGGAAATTGAAGCAATCACTAAAAGGTGTCGGGGAATTAAAATGTTCTGTCTTGGTGAAAGAGATACACTTCTTGTAACATATATCAGTAGCTCCTTTTTTTTTTTTTTTTTTTAAAGACACATTACTATGCAGAGAAAAGGCATCAAAGGCAGGAGGGGGACTTCCAGAAGGATCTGCAACAGCAATTCTTCATGCTTAAAAATTGTCTTCTGAGGGACGTGCTGCCGGTAAGGGTTTTCCTCTCTCTCTCTCTCTCTCTCTCTCTCTCTCTCTCTCTCTCTCTCTCTCTCAGTCCTTCCCTCCCTCCCTCCTTGTCTCTGTTTTTTGTTTTTTTTTTTTGATTTTGTTTGATTCTGGGGTTGGGGGTCTGATAGTCTCTGCTCTTGGGAAATGGAGTCCAATCATTCAGGAGCAGGGTCCTCGTTCCCATTTGTACCCTTTTAGGTAAGGAAGCTGTCAGCTGTACATGTCTGACCACAATCTTCGGTCTAGTTTTCCTGCCCTCAGGTTGAGGATGTCACAGCTTAGCCTGGGACCTTAATATATGATCCATCCATTATCTGCTCTGCGGTGCAGAGATGCACCCTGGGCTGCTGGGCCCACTTGTGCTCACTGCTCCTCAGCGGTGGGGTGTGGGAGGGGTAGGAGCCTTGTGCATGAATAAACCAGTCATGGCAACTATCATGGAGCATGATATCATGGAACGGCAGTGGGAAGGGAGAGATGACCGCTCTCCAGAGAGCTGTGTCAGGCAGTAAAAGCCCTGAGGCCACATTTCTAGGAATTCTTGTCTATAATACAATTTTAATTAATTAATTACTTTTTAGTTTTTCAAGACAGGGTTTCTCTGTGTAGCTTTTTGGCTGTCCCCAGGCTGGCCTTGAATTCAGAGTTCTGCCCATCTCTGCCTCTCAAGTGCACCCACTACCACTGCCCAGCTTTGATTTATTTTTTATATTTATTCATTTACCTCTGTGTGTATGCATGTGTATGTGCACATGCAGTCGTGCCACAGTGTATGTGCCGAGGTTAGAGGACAACTCCGTTCTCTCATGCCACCTCGTGAGATCTAGGGATTGATGTCCGGCCATCCATCAGGTTTGGCAGGAAGAACCTTTACCTGCTGGGGCATCTTGTCCACCCGAGAATATTTTTTGAATGTTTATTTGTTCACTTACATACTTTGGAGTTTGCATATGTCAAGCAAGCTCTTTACCAACTGAGCTGCATGCTGGCTCTGGTTGGTTGGTTTGTGCTACACGTCTTTAATCCCAGCCCTTGGGAGGCAAAGGCAGAGGCAGTTGGATCTCTGTGACTTTGAGGCCAGCCTGCCCTACAGAGCGAGTTTCAGAGCAGCCAGGGCTACATAGTAAGACCCTGTCTCGAAAACCAAAACAATTATTTTTGTTGTTTATTTATTTTATGTGTATGGGTGTTTTGTCTGTGTGTATATTGCTGTACCTTTTGCATGACTGGTACCTGGGGAAACAAGAAGAGGATATAGGATCTTCTGGGACTGGGGGCTGTGAGCCACCATATGGGTGCTGGGAACTGAACCTAGGTCCTCTGGAAGAGCTCCCAGCAGTCTTAACTGCCGAGCCATCTCTCGAGCCCCTGAAATGAGGGGATCACAGCAATGGAGATAGATTCAAGCCTGAGAAGAGGAGGACACGGTGCCTTAAGGATGCCAAAGGGGCCATGCAGTGGAGGAATCTGTGTCTGGACCAAATAATACCAGTGTCTTGGCTGTGGTGTCCTGTGGTAGCTTACAGGTGTCTGCTGGGGACACCAGATGACATGCACGTTGGCTGTCCATACTGTTTCCCATAACCTTCTGTGAATCTACAATTTCTTCAGATGCAAAATTTAATTAAGAACTGTGTCACAAGTTCTAATGGTAGGATCATGTAGGGGAAACATCCCTCCCATTCACCTGCAGGAACACCCATACCCACATCCCACTCCCATACCCCGAGGACCTAAGTCAGCCTTGGCCCAAGCCAAATGTGCTGAACACATCTAGGTGACGTGCAGGGGCAGCCCAGGGAGAGAAAGCAGCTTCAGGGATGTACACCACAGTTCTGATGGATCAGTACCTGTGGACTCTGGACTTCTCAGACCCTCCCTGCTGCTGTCTGCCTCCCCGTGTGTATTGGGGCTGTGTAGGCTGCAGGGGGTGGGGACAGGCAGACACTGCCTCCACCAATAAGCAAGCTCCAGTGAGGCCTTGCCTTGCAGATGCTGGGCATAGCCTTTATTGGTTCAGTTTGTAAGCATCTTGAACTGGGAAGGGGCCAGACTCCTGCACAAAGTGGATCGAGAGGGTGGGTCAACTCTTTCTTCCGACAGAGGGGGCTGGCCGCTGGCTAGCTGTGGCTCCAGCCTTTACTGAGTGGCTGGGGGTTGTGCCCTCTGTTAGCTCCTGGGGTATGGTTTGGGTGGCCTTCTGTTCCCAACTGTGTCTTTCCACTTACTTTCAGCCTAGCAGAGACCCCACTTGCCACATGGGCAGGGATAGGCCACAGAGTCCCATGTGGGACAGTGGTTCAGGGTGCCCTCTGGAGTTCAGCAAACAGTAGCTTGAGTCTGTGAGGTCTCACCCAGAATCTAGACAACCAAGAGCAGCAGCCTGGGTTCTAGGCCGGCTCTTCTTAAGCAGTGCAAGGGTGTGCCACGGTTAAGCCTAGCTGAGGTCTCTCAGCATGTCAGGGAGGGAGTCTGGGTAGAGCTCTGACCTCCAGGCTTTCCCCTGCCCATCTGGGACTAGGCAGGGAACCAATGGCTCCAACCAGGCTGGGGTCTGCTCTGCTCAGAGGCTCTTTATTTATCTACCATCAAAACCACCATTTCCCACCAGTGCTGGTCCTCAGGACTCCTGCCTGCCCTGTTCCCGATAGCTGTGGGACCTGTTTCTAACCCCTTAGTATCTCCATGCTCAAGATGGGTGGCTCTAGGAGTGAGGTGGCTTGTCCCCTCACAGGGGCACAGTGGGTATGGCTCCCAGTTTTGCCTGAATGTTTCCTCCATTCTCAACAGACAGTCCTTCCCATTCCAGCCTGGGATGTCCGGGTTTCTACGGTCACTGTTCAGTGGTCACCCAGAGACCCAGCCTCCTGAAAGTCAGTGGCCCTCAGGACTCCTTTTGCCTTGTAGAGAGGGCTAAGTGTGATGTCAGAGGGACCATGTTTTTGCAGGTGCCTTCACCTTCCTCTGGACTCGAGAGTCCCATGTCATGTCTGTCCTCTGATCTTCGTTGGGTGCTGGTACTCTTGGTCCCTCTGCAAGCTTGCTTGACTGCACTTCACACTGAGCGTCAGTGGATCACCTGTGAATGAGCTGCTCTCCATCCCTTGAGGGAAGGAAGCAGGACATCCAGCCAAACAGGGCTTCCTCCAGTGGGAATGTGCAGGGCCTCAAGCAGATGATTATGGGGGATGGGGGGGGGCGTTCCTTTAGTCTCAGGGCCCACTCTGATGCTCAGTCCATGTTTTGGCAGGAGTGTGAACTTCTGCATCTCCAACCTTTCCAGACTATTACACTTAGGACCAGGGTGTCTGAAGAGGGAGAGAAAAGGCCCCCACATAGGAATGGAAGTGATAACTGTATTCTTCTCTTGGTTTCTCCACGAACCCTGCACATTCTGGGAGGCCGTGCTCTCTGTAGAGGAAACTGAGGCCAGAAGTGGTTACCTTTGCCCAGTCCTCCCATGGCTAGCACATGCTAGGACCATCCAAGGCCCACCATGTCTTTGGGCTGCAGTACCCATGATGCCTGAGTCCTTGTTCATCACCAAGGCCTGCACCTTGAGGGGGCCAGCCCTGGTGGCTTGCTAAAGGGGGTTGTCCTCAGTGAGCTCAGCTGCCATTGGCTGGCCTGAGGGATGAGGGGTCCCAGATACTCCTCCCTGTCTAAGGCCAGACTTCCCACTCCAGCCTGGGCCCTGTAAAAGCAGGCTGGGTAAATCTCGGCGGTCGGCTGCCTGCCCATGCTGTATTTTCTGCTTGTTGGTGTCACTGACTTTGCCACTTGGGGTCAAGAGTTATCCCACTGCGTCTTTTGTGTTCTAAATTTAATTGTTGCACTCCTTTTCTACCTTAAAAAGATCAGTAAAAACTGTTAATTTGATCAATACTTAATTTTTTCACCCAGAACGCGTTTCTTCTGCTGGCCCGTGATAAGCAGGCAGTGGGGCAGAGGGACAAGTAAATTGTCAGGAGTCCCCCGCTCGCCAGCGGCCACTCCACCACTTAGAGCCCTGTAATTTATACCCCGGCAGTCGCTCTGCAATTACCCTGTCTATTGCTGTCGACAGTATCACACTATCTTTTAAATAGATCCGGCTCGGCTGGTCCAGACGAGCCAACAGGACAAATGACGCCATCCCTCATCCCGCAAGTCCTAAAGAGATAAGTCCCTTAAAGAGGGGACCATTTATCAGCTGATACAAGCTGGATACTTACAAGCCCACTTCTTTGTTTGGGTTCTTTTCAGAATCCAAAGCTATTGATCTGCCGAGGGGGGGCATGGGACAGGGTGTGCAGAACAGCTTTGGGGCTGCCCTGAGGGCCTGGGCTTGCCCTGCACCTCGGAGCACTTGAGAGCGGTTGTGGGACTCCCAGACTGACCTCTGGCCCATGCTGGGCCTGGCTGCAAGTGACTCCCTGGGCCTGGTCACTATTTGTAGATGGGTGTCCCTTCTTGGGACACATGGAGATTTCCAGGGAAGGCTGTGGAGGGCTGACCTCAGTCAGGCCTTGGAGGCTGCTGAACCCAGGAAGGAATGGGCGACAAGCAGAAGGGTCTTGGATGCCACCAACCCCTGACCCAGGATCCCTGTTCATGGCCGCCTGCTCTCTTCCTTGAGCCCAGGAGCCTCCTGGGGGTGTGGGGTAGGCACATGGTGGTGAGCCAGCTGAGGAGGTTGAGATTTTCTAGGGATGGAGCTGTTTAGGGTAAGTGCTTCTAGAAAGAGAAAATGTGATGGTACCCACTTGGGGCTGCTCTTGGCATGGGTGGAGGGTGGCTCCCATACAGGGCACCTGGGCCTGTATCCTCCAGGCTGCTGTAGCCGCAAGCAAGTAGTTAACTCAAGGGCAAGCTGGGAAGATCCCTCAGGTTCCCACAGCTTAAAGGTTCCCATGGCTGCTTCACCAAGCAAAGGAAGGCTGATCCAGGCATCTGGGAGAGCCAGAGACCCTGGAGCTAGAACCTGTGGGAGTCTTCTCAGCATGGCCTCCAACCTGCTGTCTGCCTCTGGGTCACATGGGCTGAGCACAAGGCCAGTGGTCTGGAGAAAATCTGAAACCACAGCACTTGAGTACTGTCTCAGCCTGTGGCAGGTCCCTGCCCCCTGGCCCTTGGTGGCTGTGTTCTCTCTTTCAGGAGAGCTCCTACCTTGTGGTCCAGAAAACAGGGAATTGGTAGAGCAGAATGAACCTAGACCCTTGCAAGAGGTGGCAAGCATGGTGTGAGGCAGGAGGCACTGGGGTCGGGGACACTGGTGAATTCTAAGTGGCCTTCGGAGGACACGTGTGGGAGATGGTAGGAGGAAAGTCACTTTATGTTTTCCTACTTGCCTCCTCCAGCCTAGCAGTGCTCGGGATGCTGGGTTGGACTCTGTTCCTCTTAGGGAGCCAGAATGATCTTCAGGGCCCTTAGAGAGCCACCCCATGGGAAGCCACGTCCTCACAACTACATGGCTGCCACGGGCTGCCTCCTCCTTCTGCTGCCCAGTAGCTGTCACTCTGTCTGCAGATGGATAGGAGCACAGAGGCGGGCGCGGCTGATGGGGCGATACACCGCAGGTCATCTGTTTGGTCTTAATTTAGAAAACCTTCATGAGATTATTACGAGGCATTTTTCCCCACGGTGCCTGATGGTATCAGGTGGACTCAGAGCTCAGCCTTCCCAGTTTATCTCCTTCAGAGTGCATTAATACGCAGGCCCAATGGCCCTGGAGAACTACAAAAACAAATAGAAATGGTCTTTGTGGCGTCTCTCGTTAAAAATAGTGTCCATTTATCATCCCGCCAATGGTGCTGGGCTGTGCCTGAGGTCTGCAATGGCTGGTCAGCTGCTTGGGCTCAAGCCTGCCTCCCTGTTACTTTTGGGTCTCCTGCCTCCCTTTCTGTCCTGCACCTCTGAAATAGAGGCTGTTAGTCTCTTGCAGCTAGGACATGGAGCTATGGTGACCAGCTGATTACTCCCCACTGGTAATCAAGGCTCTGGGCTTCTGGAGAGAACTTCAGCTCAGGGCTCTGGTTTTCTTGCATTGCTATGGTCCCTCCTTGGTCATCTCTTGCTCCAGGGACTCTCAGGCCTGGAGTGATCCTGAGCCCACACCTGGAAGAAGAAATAGGTGAGCGAGTGCCTTAGGCTGGGTCACATGTTTACAACAAACAGTACTCACTTATCCATTCCTCCAGGTTCAGGAGCACAGATGAGGAAGGTACCCTGCAGGAGGCTGAAGGTGCTAAGGCTGAGCATCATCTTGTACCATGGAGATCAGAATAGCATGGTGGCATTCACTGCAAGAATATCGTGGGGCCGGCATATTTCTCTTACCTCCTAACAAGGCCAGGAATCTAACTTCTCCATGTGCATAACAAATCCTGGGGCACAGAACTGCTGAGAGTCAGAGCTTGGGAGACACCAATGCAAGGCAGACTGCTCAACCACTCTATGCCTGGAGAGGGGTGGGACCTTTGCAACTCTAGTAAAGGAGAAAAGGAGAAGAGGAAAAAATGAGACTGGCTGCGTAGAAATTAGGAAACACAGAAGAGGAGGCAGAGACGAACTATGACAACTGACTGGGTGCTGTCACGTGAGCGCTGTGCTGCTGACTGAAGCTGCTGCCGAAGATTCCCAGAAGACTTTAAAGGAAGGGACACAGGGAAACCAAGAAGTGGGGGAAGGACGTCCCAGGCAAATGAGAACCAGAGAAACTCAGGGAAGCCCTCCTTATGTCAAACCAAATGGACTAAGAACAAAAAGAAGAAGAAAAAGAAAAAAAGAAGCCCAAGGGTTGAAAGAGACCATTAGACCTTGTTCAAAAAAGACCCTGGTTCAAAGGAACAAAAGATCGAGAGGATGCAATGAGGGCTGGTGAGGCGGCTCATCAAGGGGTTTGCTGACAAGTCTGAGGACCTGAGTTTGCCTGTTAGGATCTACACAGTGGAAGGAGGGAACTGACTCCTGCAAGTTGTCCTCTGACCACCACGTGTGTGCCAGGGCATGCATGCACATGTGTGTGTATTCCCAATACGATTACTAAATCAATGAAGAACGTATAATCATATATACCTTAAATAGCATAGTCCTAAATATTTACAATTATTACTGAAAGAACATTAGGATAAAACTATGTATTTGGAACTTGGTTGTTTGAGACAGGGAGACAGGATTTCTCTGTGTAGTCCTGGAACTCACTATGTAGATCAGGTTGGCCTCAAACTTACAGAGATCCCCTTGCCTCTTACAATTTCTTATAAAACGAGAATAAACATAAAAAAATATGTAGAGCAACTTGGATTTGAATGCTATAGTAAATTAGTCAAATTATAGCTATTAATTATCATCTGGCACAACCCATAGAGAATACAGATTTATTCAACTTATTATTCACAAGAATGGGCCCCACACCAGGCCACTGTTATGTCACCGGGAGAGGAGGTGGGCTGACCCCACAGCCAGTTCAGTCGTGAGGGCTGATGATGCTTTACATACACTCTTGGAAAAAGCTGGGTTAGCTTCTCAGTCGCCTGTGAGAGGCCAGGGCAGAAGTGGCTGGAGTGAGGGTAGAGGAGGAATGAAACTGTCTGCAGACAAACACCAGGTTATGGAAGCAGAAACCATACAGCCACGTGGACAATATGATAAATGTCAAATTGACATAACACTTGGACAGTCATGGAGAGAAATAAATAACAAAAGACTGTGGAAAATCAGCCAGGCAGTGGGGGCGCACGCCTTTGATCCCAGCACTCGGGAGGCAGAGGCAGGTGGATTTCTGAGTTCGAGGCCAGCCTGGTCTACAGAGTGAGTTCCAGGACAGCCAGGGCTACACAGAGAAACCCTGTCTCGAAAAACCAAACCAAAAAAAAAAAAAAAAAAAGATTGTGGAAAATTCAGATGTTGGGGAAGAAAAAAATCTTAAGCACTAAATAACTCTTGAGTTAGGAGAAAAATCACAAACATATTATTATAAAATATTTAAAACACTTCATGCTAAGAATTGTAGGGTGTACCTGGACCAGTGCCTACAGCAATATCTGCAGCTATAAAGATATTAAAAGCCAAAGGGGGCTGGAGAGGTTGCTCAGTGGTTAGGAGCACTTGATGCTCTTGCAGAGGACCAGCACCCACATGGTGGCTCACAGCCATGCATAACCCAAATGCTCTCTCTGTCCTCTGTGGACACCAGCCATGCACATGGTGCCCATACATACACACGGTGCCCATACATATACACGGTGCCCATACATACACATGGTGCCCATACATACACACGGTGCCCATACATACACACGGTGCCCATACATACACACGGTGCCCATACATACACACGGTGCCCATACATACACAGGGAAAACATACATATACAGAAGAATAAAATAAACAAATCTTTAAACATTTTAATGAACTCAAGGGATTTTACAAAGATATATCGGGGCTCATGAGGGTAATAATAAGGGAGAAAGAATACTGCAAACATCAGGGAATTGGGGAAAGCCTCAGCCAGCAGAGGAAAAGCTGCACAGCCTCTGTGTGCCTTTCTTGTTACTGTGACCAGACACCTAACAAGCTGAGACTTAAGGAAGGGTGGGCTTATTCGGCTCATGGTTCCAGGAGATACGCATCATGACAGGTAAGGCACAGCAGTGGGCAGTGCCTCCCGTGAGGTAGGAGTATGGCAGAGGGCCCAGGCTCTCCTGGAGCTGGAGTTACCGGGGTGAGGGGTGAGTTGCTTGAGGTGGGTTCTGGGAACCAAACTCAGGTCCTCTGCAAAAGCAGAACAGGCTTTAACCACTGGGCCACCTCTCCAGCCATCTGGACAGCTGGTACACATACTTATGTAATTCCAGCATTGAGTGATTGAGACACAAGAATCAAGAGTTCTAGGCCACCCTGTGCTTGTATAGTGAGGCCATGTCACAACAAAAAATATCTGTAAACTATTATCTGACAAGGGGTTAATATCTAAAGTATATAAAGAAAATCACTCAGTAGAAGAGAATAATGTGACTTTAAAACGTATGTAGGGGGACCAGCACGCTGACTCAGTAGGTAAAGACACTTGCCACTGAGCCTGACGACCTGACTTTGATCCCCCAACGCACATGCTATAAGGAGAGCACCAGCTTCAGCAAGTAGTGCTCTGACCGCCACACTTGTCCATGGCACATGCATGCCCACATACACATACATGTGCATTGTGCACATACTAGATACATAAACAAATAAGCATGAAAAAGGGTTTTTTATTTTTTTTATTTTTTTTTTAAATTTTATTTATTTATTCATTTATTTATTATATGTAAGTACACTGTAGCTGTTTTCAGACACCCCAAAAGAGGGCATCAGATCTCATTACGGATGGTTGTGAGCCATCATGTGGTTGCTGGGATTTGAACTCATGACCTTCAGAAGAGCAGTCGGAGCTCTTAACCGCTGAGCCATCTCTCCAGCCCGAAAAAGGGTTTTTTAATGTGTAAAGGATCTGGACATATATTTCTCAAAATAAGAGGCATTAATAGCCAGCAGATGTATGGTAAATCCTCGAAATTCCTCATCACCAGGAAGCTGCAAATTGAAACAGCAAGGGTGGTCACCCACTCTTAGAGCCACCTGTGTGAGCAGAGCTGGAGTTAATCGAATCAGTACAAATATGTAAATGCTATGGGGGTCCCTTGTGCCTTGGTTACTTTTCTATTGCTGTGACAAGGCACGATGGCCAAGGCAACGTTTAGAGGAAAGCATCTCATGGGAACTTACATTTCAGAGAGTGTAGGCAGCATGGCAGCAAGCAGGAAGGCAGGAAGTCATGACCCTAGAGCGGCAGCTGAGAGCTTACATTCTTGATCCACAGGCAGGACACAGAGAGAGTGAAGTGGGAATGACCTGGACTTTTGGAACCTCAGAACCCACCCTAGTGACATATCTCTGAAGTGGAAACTTAAGGGTTCTTTGGGCAAACACCTGAAGGAACATTTAGCTGAAGTGGACACAGGTGAAAGACTAAGGCAGACTCATGAAGGAACATTTGGCTGAAGCAGACACAGGAGAGAGGATGGTCTGCTAAAGCAGGCACGTGAAAGGACACGTTCTGGATTCTTTGCTAACGACACGCATGTATTGGTCTGCCTTACATTGCATAGCTGAGTTCTATTTGTCGGGACTCCATAGAGTTAAATGCACCAAAAATCTTCTGGTGGTGTGCTGCAGTTTCTTGCTGCTTCCTTGGACTTGGGTTGATGAGCAGAGTGATGTCAGCCGAGACAGATGCACATGCTGAGGCAAGACACGTGCTGAGGCAAGATGTGTGCCGAGGCAAGACCCTCGGAGGACGCGTGGTGTTTGGAGTACATAAATAGGACAGACCGTAATGGAGGCGGAGCTAGGCTTAAGCAACCTTGAGGGTCTTGCATCTTTGCTGATCTTCAATTCCCTGAGAGAGACACAGCTGAGAACTTTTCCTGGTGTTCCCCCGGGTCCCTCCTGCTGACTTGTGCAGAGGCTGAGGCCTGGCTGTCTCTGCTAAGTAGTGTCACCGCTGCTGATTCGTGTTTGCTCTCCCAACTGTTGGTGTATCCATGAAGTGTTTGCGAGTGGATCAAACTGCCCCTGCTGACCTGTGAGGTAAACTACCGATTTCCAGACAACACAGAAGGGAATTGCTTCAAAGAACCTTTCTGAACAGCTCCACTTCCCCGTATCCTTTCTTTCCCACTACTTCTTGTGGGTGGTGGGCTACAGGGAGGTTAAAGCATTTAAGAACCATCATTAAGGCCGGCAGTGGTGGCACACGCCTTTAATACCAGCACTTGGGAGGCAGAGGCAGGTGGATTTCTGAGTTCAAGGCCAGCCTGGTCTACAGAGTGAGTTCCAGGACAGCCAGGGCTATACAGAGAAACCCTGTCTCGAAAAACCAAAAAAAAAAAAAAAAAAAAAAAAAAGAACCATCATTAAAATAGGTTTTGAAAAAAATTAAAGTTACATACCTCCTTCAACTAGACCATACCTCCTAATCCTTCCCAAATAGTTCCACCAACTCAGGACCAAGTAGTCAAATACATGAACTTATGAGGCCACCTTGAAAACCTACCACACCTTGAAAAATAAAAATATAACTGCCACATGACCCAGCCAGCTCACTTCTAGGTTGTATGTCCAGATAGAATGAAGTCAGCGACACCCTTCCCTTCCACACTCATTGCAGGTCTGTTCACAGCATCCAGGATATGGACTCACCCTAAATGTCTATTAGTAGATAAATGGACAAAAATGTAATACACAGCCAGTAGAATACTACACAGTCTTTAAGATTTTTTAAATACATGTGTTTTGCCTACAAGCATGTCTGTATGAGGGTGTCAGATCCACGGGAACTTGAGTTACAGACACTTGTGAGCTGCCTTGTGAGTGCTGGGAATTGAACTTGGCTCCTTTGGAAGAACAGCCAATGATCTCAACCACGGAGTCATCTCTCCAACCCCCACTACACAGTCTTCAAAAGAAAAATTCTGTGCATGCTCTTTGTAACCGTGTGGGTGACCCTGTGGACATCAGGTTGAAATGAATGGATCAGATGCACAAGACAAAGGATTCGTGATCTCACACATGAAATCCAAAACAGCCGAACTCACAAAAACAGAATGTAGGAAGGGGTGGCCAGGGGTGACCTGGAATGAGGGGAAGATGCTGGATAAAAGATAGAAGATTTCAGTTAGATAGAAAGAAGAAGTGCAGGCTACCTATGTACAACAAGGCAGCAATAGAAGATAGCAATGCATTCTTTAAAAAATGGCAGAGTGGCTGGGAGTGATGGTGCACACCTTTAATCCCAGCACTTGGGAGGCAGGGGCAGGTAAATCTATGTAAGTTTGAGACCAGACTGGTCTACATAGGACAACCAGAAATAAAATAGTGAAACCCTGTATCAAAAACTCACTACCCCACCAAAAAACAAAACAAAACAAAACAAAACAAAACAAAACAAAACAAAACAAAAAAAAAACCAAAGAAAAATGGCAGAGTGGATTTTAAGTGTCAGTACATGAGGATATATATGTTATTTAGTTATTAATGTTATTTACAATCTATATATGTTTCAAATTCTGCTCTCCCTTGTTTTTGAGACACACCCTCATGTATCTCAGGCTAGCCTCAGACTTACTATGTAGCTGAGGATACCCTTGAGCTTCCTCCTGCCTCCATTTCCTGAGTGCTGTGATTACATGCGAACACACCGTGCCCCATTTCATGTGAGCTGAAACCCAAAGCTTTGAGCATGCTGAGCACTCAGGCAAAGCATTCTTATCAACCAAGCTAGGCCCAACCCTCAAATTATGTGGTGTATGATACATACACAGCATTTATGGTCAGGTAAAAACTAACTCAGTTAATTTTCATTACTGCTTATGGGTTTATTTTTGTATGTGTAGAGGCACACATACCATCAAGTGTGCATGGAGGTCCAGGCAGTGTGCTGGAGTCATTCTCTCCTTACATCATGTGGGTCCTGGGGTCAAATTCAGTTCATTAGACTTGCAGCAAGTATCTTTACCTCCTGTGGTGGATTGCCTAAAAATGGAATGTCACTATTAGGAGGTGTGCCCTTGTTGGCGTAGGTGTTGAAGGAAATGTGTCACTGGGGGCAGGCTTTGAGATTTCAGAAACCCAAGCCAGGCCTAGTAGCTCACTGTCTCTTCCTGCTGCCTGCAGATCCAGATGTAGAACTCTCAGCTCCCTCTCCAGCACTGTGTCTGCCTGCGTGCTACTATGCTTCCTGCTATGATGATAGTGGACTGAACCTCTGAACTGTAAGCCAGCCACAATTAAATGTATTCCTTTATAAGAGTTGCTATGGTCAACAGTCCAGCACCATGAGACCCCTGGGTGAGCAGACCATGCCTGAGACGAGCCCCAAGTCTGGCACCCTGGGGCCTTGGCAGAGAACTAGCCTGAGACAACCCCTGCCTGGTGCCACCAGGCCCTGTGCAAGACATAGCACTCCTGGGATCACTCCTGAGATGACGTCAGACACCCAGAGGCCTGGGACACCACTAAGATGAACAAGTAAGTAGTGGAGAGATGGAAGAGAAAGAGAAGCAGAAGGATGTGGGCACAGTGAAGAGAGGCAGAACTGGAGAGCTAAGAGTAGTGGGGAGCAGCCTGATGTGAGTAGCTAGTGATGCCACCTAAAGCCATGGTGAGGTTCTGGCATGTGCTGCCACCCAGGGCAATGTTTGGGCCTGTGGCACTGCAGCTGTGGGGGGTCTGTTACCACCAAAGATCAGGTAGACATCCCTGATCTGGGCTGCTGCCTGGGGCCATGCTGCTGCCTGGTGGGCTATGCAGAGCTGACCCAACCCCTTGCCTGGGCATTGTGGGAGAGCTGGTTTAAAGGTGTGAAAGCAGGAGAGATGGCCCCACCCCTTGACAGGTGTACTTGGGAGAGTGGAACTCAGTACCTTGCCAAGGAAGCACAGTAGAACTGGCCCTGGTTAAGGGCCAGGTGAGCCAGCCTTGAGGGTGTGAGCACGGAAGAACTAGCCTTGCCACTCATCTGAAGAGATATCCTACCCCAACCTTGCCCCACACCACTTGCTGCAAGTGGAAGGACTGGCCCTGGGGCCATGAGAGCAGAACAGTCTCTGCTCCTCACTGGGAGCACTCAGGAGAGTGGGCCCTGCTCCTCACCGGCAGCACTGGGCCTTGCCTGGGCAGTACAGTAGAGCTGACCCTGGTGCTTGGGTGGGGGTGGGGCACGGGTGAGCAGTCCTGAGGGTATGAGCATGGGAGAGCTGGACCCACCACTTGTATGCCATGTGGTGGCGTGGGAGAGGGAGAGATGCTCTCCCCCATTTCCCCTCTCCACCTACAACAGGTTGGAGAGCTAACCCTAAAGGCATGAGAGCAGTAGAGCTGGCTCTGGTCCTTGCCAGTTGCAGTCCTCGGTGAGCTAGCCGGGGCAGTGCTGGAGGAGAGCCTGCCCTGGTGGTGTGGGTGCAGGAGAGCCATTGGGTTGGCCAGCTCAGCTACCACCCAGGGCCAGATACAGGGTTTTGAGTTGGTCCACCCCAACATCTACCCAATCTATGAACTTCTGGAGAGTGTGAAGGAGCCAGTCTTACAGATTCCAATCTGCAAGATCTCACACCACAGGGCAACAATAGGATATCGGAGAGGAGTCCTGGGGAGGATTGACAGAGTCACAGAAACCACAGGCCTCGAACCAGACCAGTGACTCACTGCAACAAAATATTTGCAAGTAAAGAAGTGTGGACACAAGGGTATACTGTGGGGCACACTGTGACACTACAGCTTCCATGAGATTTTTGTGTGTTTGTTTCTTTTGTGGAGGAGGTTGCAAAGGCGGATGTGAAGGAGCAGGGAATAAGTGGGATTGGGATGCACGGTGTGAAATGCAGAGTCGATAAAAAGTAAAAAAATTTAAAAAATGCCATGCCATGGTCATGATGTCTCTTTACAGCAGTAGAAACCCTAAGACACCCGCTGAGCCATCCTGCCAACACTAAAAAGTAACTAACTTAAAAACTTGAAAAAATAAGTAGACCCATGTCTGCTCTCTTTCAATGAAGATGGGCCTTAGGGACATGCTGGTTTGTACCAGGTTGAATGGTGGTGAATGCCACACGAGGGACCAGAGACAGCACATATGTCTACCTGATTTTGTCCAGTCTGTGGCTCTGGGGTCAGCCAGGACTGAAGTAAGAAATCTGAAAAGCTCAAAACCATCCTATAGAGTGGTCACACATGCAGGGACTGTGCCACAGCCCAGCTGAGCACCTGACCTGAGTAATGGCCATGATCACATGACCAACTTACCCTGGAGGCTGTGGTAAGCTAACTAACCTGTGGCTGCTTCCAGAGGTGGATGCTCTCTCCCCCTGAGAGAGGGGCTTCTTTTCTGGGTCCTCCTGGAAGTCCTGGTGCTCAAACACACAGGCAGATGGAGATGTTTGCTTGGAGCAAAAATGATTTATTACGCAGTCATGGAAACAACACTGGACAGGTCCCTCACACCCTGGGAAAGAGAAGACAGAATCCCTGCTTCAGGCCACATACAAAGGGAAGCCCAAGTGTAAGGGATCAGAGACCTGAATCCTGGGTAATGGTGAAACTGCAGGTTGGGAGGGACAGGGGGCTGGGGAATTTCTCTGTGACCTTGGAAGAAAGGATTTCTCAAACAAGACCCAAGAGAACAAATCATAAGGTGAAGAATGGATGGATTTGATGGTATCAAAATGAAGGATTCTGCTCGATAAAGAATTCAATAGACCATGTTAACAAATGGGCAGTGGGCTAACAGATGGTATTCACAACATCTGAAACTCACGAGGGATTGATAGAATACACAAGCACCCACCACCAATCACCTTGAGAATGACAAGGCTCCCAAAAAAAAAAAAAAATGGGCAGAAGCTGGGAAGTGGTGACTCTCCAGGAGACCCCCAATAGCCAAGTGGCATGGAGTCTCTTGGGATCTCCAGTGGTCAGGGGATCCGGATAGAAGAATATATACTCTGCAAGTGTCAGATGAGCAAAACTTAGAATAATCTACAGTTCTAAGATGCAGGCAAGGGATGTTGTCTAGCCCTCGAGGACACTCCATGCAAAGCCACCTGGTGGCGAGTAGTGGGGTTTCAGTTGCCCACTGAAAAGCCAGCAGCAATGACAGGTGATGTCCTTGGGGGGGGGAGGTTCCCCTCAGAGCCAGGCTGTGTGCTGAGTGATCTACTCACAGATGCAAAGTAAGCATGGCTGGGGGCAGAGCGCTTGGCAGGAACTCAGAGCCAAGTGGAGTCCACGTGAGTATCACACTGGCGGTGACCTGGAGAAACATCCAAGATGCTAGCCAAGTGTGCTAGCACTAGTGTCCCAGACAGGGGCATTGAGTTGATTGGTGGCTGTGGGCTTCACTGATGCTCAAACATGTTCAAGAGAAGCTCACCCTGGCACTGTGAACTTGGGAGGCTGAACTCAAGCCAGAGCCCATGTCTGGGTGAGAGAGGTAGGCTTTATGCAGGGCACAGAGACCGCCACCGCCTTCATGGATCTGAGCACACAGCAAGCTCTGACCATTTTGGCCTTGAGGTACATCTTTAGAATTATGCAGCATTTAAGCTCCCTGCCCCACCCTTGCCTATGTCTTCCTCCTTCATATGGTCAGGCTCCCTGAATCCCTCACTTCTTTGACTATTCATTGCCTCCTGAGGATTTCCTATAGGCCTTCGCAGGGTCTCCATGATCCCCAGGGTCCCTCACAGAGCACACACTCCAGGCTCCTTGTTCCAGGGCAACGCCAATAGCACATGGACTACAGCTTTGTCCAAGCTTCCCAGAGGCAGACCCTGCCCACTGATAGGTTGAAGGCTAAGTCCCGAGGCTGAGAAAGTATCCCTGTGTATCAGTGCTCTTTCTATGCAGTCTGGTCCTTAGATCAGAAGCCTCAAGGTGAGGTCTGGCCCTGCAGGCAGAACCAGCTCCTGCCCTTCGGTCTCTGCCCCGAGGGCTAACCTGAAGGACAGTAGAGAAAGAGCTGGAAACAGTACTTTGGGGTGTTCACAATACATCCTGCCCAGGCAGAGGGAACCACAACTCCAAGGGAGTTGCTCATGCTGGATTAATGGCAAAGTGTTTGGACTGAGCTTGACTGGAATATTGGTGACAAGAAAGTGTGGTAGAAGCCAGATGTAGTGACGTACACTTTTAACTACAGCATTCAGAAGGCAAAAATAGGCAGATCTCTGTGAGTTTAAGGCCAGCGTGAACTACATAGTGAATTCCAGGGCAGTCAGAGCTATGTAGAGACCCTGTCTCAAACAAACAAACAGAGAGAGAGAGAGAGAGAGAGAGAGAGAGAGAGAGAGAGAGAGAGAGAGAAAGAGAGGTAAAGAGCTGTGTTTGTGTGTTGGAACCTGCCAGAACTTCCCAGAATGGACAGAGATGATGAAGGTATTTGCCTCTCACATAAATGGTCACTGAGGCACTCACTGCAGAACATCTCAGCACTCAGGTGAATCGGCCTTGGTCCTGGTGGTGATCTCTCAGCCTATTTATTTATTTATTTATTTATTTATTTTGGTTTTTCGAGACAGGGTTTCTCCGTGTAGCCCTGGCTGTCCTGGAACTCACTCTGTAGACCAGGCTGGCCTTGAACTCAGAAATCCACCTGCCTCTGCCTCCCGAGTGCTGGGATTAAAGGCGTGCGCCACCACCACCTGGCTTCAGCCTCTCTTGTAGTTCTTTTCCTGGCTCTGTGATCAGAGAGCAGAGGGGCTTGGTGGCAGTTGGGTGGGGCCTCACTCAGTGCACACTGACAGTGACTTCTTCACAAGACTGAGGCAGCAGCCATTTGATGGCAGGTGGGAACATGGAAGATATTGTCACAGAGGACATACGACAGACTAGATAGATGTCTTTGTTCCCGAACTGCTTCTCTGGTTGTGGCTTGTGTCCCCATCCTCATGCCTCTCCCTAGATGGGAGCACCCCCAATGGTGGGCTTGGTTCCTATCAGGGGCATGTCACAGAAGGCCATAGACCCATATGGTCTTACCATGATCTCTGCATCTCTGTCATCACGTTGAAGCAGCTGGCCTGATTGAGAGGCGGCTTGGTTAATGAGCCTACTGGGAGACACTCTGGGAAGACACAGGGGAAGTCTAGGCTGCTGTTTTCCCAATCAACATTTGTCTTAGTCAGGGTTTCTATTCCTGCACAAACATCATGACCAAGAAGCAAGTTGGGGAGGAAAGGGTTTATTCAGCTTACACTTCCATGCTGCTGTTCATCACGAAAGGAAGTCAGGACTGGAACTCAAGCAGGTCAGGAAGCAGGAGCTGATGCAGAGGCCATGGAGGGATGTTTCTTACTGGCTTGCTTGCTTCTCCTGGCTTGCTCAGCCTGCTTTCTTATAGAGCCCAAGACTACCAGCCCACAGATGGTACCACACACAAGGGGCCCTGCCTCCTTGATCACTAATTGAGAAAGTGCCTTAGCTCTGGATCTCATGGAGGCATTTTCTCAACTGAAGCTCCTTCCTCTGTGATAACTTCAGCTTGTGTCAAGTTGACACACAAAACTAGCCAGTACAACATTGCAACATTTAATGTCAGGGGTCCCAAGTCAGAGCCCTGCCTCCAGTATGGTCTGTGTTGTTCTAATCTGGCACTGTGCTTCCTTCTTAAAGAGACAGCATACATGGCTTTTGTCTTTACTTTCAAACACTATCTTGGCATACCCTAGACACTGACCCTTTGATAAGTATAGACATGGCGGGCCTGACATCTGCTGGGAAACATACCTCATAAGAGCTCCAGCACTCTGGTCAACTGTTGCTTAGCTGATGTACCACTGAGACATGGAGCACTAGACAGGTGTCCATCATTCCAGTCCCCTCTGACCAACACATGGTGGGAGAGTGCTGGAGTCTGGGCTGGACCACCTCAATGTAATATTGCTATTTTCTCTTCTTCCTGTAGGATTCAGGTGCCTTGCACCAAGGGCAAGCTGTCTTTGAAGGGCAGACAACTCACTCCCATGCATGTGGGTGTCAATGTCACCACATACTAACAGCACCAAAAGGCTGAGTCCCCAGAGAGATGGATTGCAAATGCCTGTTTCCACTACAAGATAGACATGTGTCCTACACATGTCCTGGACCATAGTTGTTCCTGCGAGCTTTTGTCTATTGGTCTTTGAAGTGTTTGCCCCTCTCCCAGGGTGTGGTTTGCTGAGTGAGAGGTGTAGATCCTTTGGTGAAGGAATGGAATCAGGCCATAGAGGAAGTCTCTTCCTCTTGTGATGGCTTGGGTTTGAACTGTCTCCCGCAGGCGTATGTGTCTGAACATTTGGTCCCTAGCTGGTGCTCTAGTTTGAAGGTTATGGAGCCTTTAGTATAGGGAGCCTAGTTGAAGGAAAGAGGTCATTGGGGACAGGCTTTGAAAGTAATAGCTACTTCTTATTCCGGTCTGAGCTCTAATGCTTCCTGGTTAGTGTCATGCATGAAGGCACGGCTACACCCTACTGCTACAGACAAACTCACTCCAGCCACCATGCCTGGCCTCAACCTGAGGTGAATCCTTCCTCCCCTGACTTTCCATCTGCCAAGAACAACCTTGCAGCAATGAGAAAAGTAATGGATACACCCTGGCACCCACCTCCCTGCAGCCCACAGTCCATAGCCCACAGCCTACATTTGACCAGGGCTTAGAGCTGGGCAGGAGCCTTGGCCCCCCAAGCCACTCACTGTTGGCTTGTTCTGGTAATTCAGATGAACAACACCCTTGGCAGCCCCTGGGGATGTCATGTGTTTGGCTGGCTTATCCAGAGTGTCTCTCCCTGTGGTAGCTCCCCAATTTACCTTCACTGCAGACTTGCTCATACTCATGTGTCATGGCCTCTCTGAATCATGGGTGAGGTTCCAGCAGCTATGTCACTTCCAGGAAGTCCAACTTTGCCATGGCTTCTCCTGTCACCAGTTTGGATCTTAGTGATTCTGAGAAGAATCACCAAACTGGGGATGTGCCTTCAGGATGTTGCTTTGGATTGACAGCTGCCTGGGAGCAAGGGTAGTAGGAGCTGGTCTGTTAGAGGTCTTGTCAAAGCTCAGGTTGTCTTAAGGTCCTGGCCTGGATGACTCTGCAGCTGACCCCACCAGTTATGGCCTTTCAGTGCTCATACACTTGTCCTTGGGGGTTCCTAGGGCCTAGCCCTGGGTGAGGGAGTTCTCTGAAGGGAGTCCCTGCCCCAGCATGGCTTCCATTCTTTATGGCCAAGCATCATAGAGGCCATCTGGGCAGTGCATGTGTGTCTGTCCTGCTTGCCTGTTTGGCTGTGCTGAGGTGCCTCTTCCTGCTAACTGCTATTCAAGCTGTGGTGATGTGTATGGCTGGGGCTTGGCAACGGTTCTAGCTCTATAAATTCTGACTTCTCAGTCCTGCATGCTGAGTACCACATCCAGGCTCCAAGGAGTTGATGGCTGTGAGCCCTGTATCATGGTGCCTTCTCCTCTGCCTCACTGGCTCATAGAGTAGGCCACTGCAGAGGACAGTGTAGAGTCACACGCAACAGCATGTAGCTGCTTTCTGTCTCCTTCCTCCTTTCCTGGGCTGGCTGAGGAGGTTGGACTGTCCTCCCCTGCGCTGCCTTCAACCTCCCTTGGTTAGACACAGCAACAACGCACAGGACTAGAACAAGACTCAAGCTGGAATGGAACAAGACAATTGGCAAAATGTTTGGAGAAAATTCAACACTTACAATTCATTTTGATCATTTTCTTCTGCTTCTCTTGGGAGGAGAAGGGCTGGGACCCTCTGGACTGGGCACTGCTGTGCTGTCCCTGCTCTGGGCAGGGTGATGGTTTGAATGGAGGCCATGTGCTGTCAGGGGTGTTGTCTGCTCCATGGAGATGTGCTGCCACCATCACACTGGCCTTAGGCTCTGGCTCTGAGCTGCCTTCCCAACCCTGTGGTCCCCTCCCCCTAGGCTTCAGATGCCTCTAGTTAGATGCATGTTCTCCCTGCTCAGACCCTTGCATAAGGCTCGGGAGGTGGGGTCCCCAGAGCAGGGTCTGATGTCTCCTCAGTCCCAGAACCGATAGCTGTGCCCCACAGGTCCCTGCCAGGGCAACTGTCCTCCTGCCTGGTCTGGCATGTGGCGTCTGAGGGTTTGATTTGGCTTCAGTTTCTCAAGCGCAAGCGACTGGAGCCCAGTTCACACTCTGTCATCGGAGGATGACAGCAGGAACAGTGGGAGTTCATTACAGGGGCCATGAATTGTTGGAGGTAATTTAGATTACAATTTAAAGTTTAATTTAAAAATCTATCAACAAATGTGAAAGTACTCGAGGACCATTTTAAAATGCACTTTAATCTCACCAGCACAAATAGCTTTTCGGGGCTCTAAACATCATCACCTGGAAAAACAGTAAAACTTTACGGCATCTTTAATTAAATTACAAACACAAAGGATAATTAACTTTTTTATTTTTATTTTATTCGTGCCATTGTTTCTCCTCAGAGTCAATATCTTCCAGCTGCAGGAGCGGCTGTTATGAGGAAGTTTACAGCCTCGAGGCCCTGATGTGATGGGCTGTGAGGATGAACTGCCCCGCTGCACAGGGTGGGGGCCAAGCCCTTGCTGGAAGCCAAGGCTCTGCCCTGAATGATCTCTCGATGCTCCCTGCCCAGTATCACATCTAATCACAGATGCCAGCAAAACCATGATCTGGGGGCACAAGGAGTTACCGAGTCTCCCCAGTCCTGTCCCCGCCAGCTTGTTCCTGTGACGACAGGAGGCATCTTGGGGCCGTGTGGGCCGAGCCAGGGGATTGGCCACCTATGTCAAAACAATCCTCACAGTGACTTTTTGAGATGCTGCCCCTTATAAGGCGTGGGAAACTAGGGTGGTCCAAGGCTGGGCAATCAGCAATGGTCTCAAAGATGCCGCATTGCTGAGAGAACACTTAGTTCAGATTTGAGTGTGAACTGCCTTCTCCTGACCCTGGCTTGAGTGCCGACTACATTCCTCTATGCTGGCTGAGCAGTGTGGCTGAGCATCTCGCCATGCAGGCTGCAGGGTGTGCACTGTGCTCCTCTGTGTTGCCTAGCTCAGATCCCTTATGGGCTTGGAGAGTGGTGCCTGACTCCTGGGGCAGACAAGGTGATGAGGTGGTCTTTGGGCACCCTCCTCAAGGGCATCTGTGGTGCTGAGCAGGGCCCAGACTGGCCACCAGGGGGCCCCCTACAGACGTAGCGCTGTGTGAGCCACTGGCTAAGACAAGCTTTGGGGCTGTAAAAAGTGATGGTGAATCTTGGGGCACACAAGGCAGGGTGGCAGGGTGGCAGGGTGGCAGGGCAGAGGCAACCATAGCAGCCAGAGCTGGATGAGATGGGGGTGCCCATGAGGATAGAGGCTCCTGGGCTAGCATTTCTTTGAGGGGCTCCCTGTGCCTCACAGCTGTCTCCCTTTTCTTCCCTCTGCTATCCTTTCCTTCCTGGAGCTATGCTGGGGACTTCCCTGCTGTGTCTGAGCTTTGCAGGTGCTGCAACCAGGGCCTAGCAGGTCTGTGGCGGTGCCACCTGGCAACAGGAGGGTCCTGATCTGCTCCAAAGTATCACTCCAGGTTTTCCCAGAGGCCCTGTCTATGTGTCTCTAGAACCTGTGTTCCCAAACAGGTCCCTAGGTCCCCAGACATCGCCTCAGGACCCCACCTCCTGCCCCACATGCTTCTGTGGGGCTTCTACATTGGGCTCCCTTCCACGTCCATCCACACACTCAATCACACTTGTGCATACACACTTACAGGAGCTGCGGTCCTCAGACCACCACCTGCCTCTTTGACAGTTACCCACCCCCACCCCTGGCTCTGGCATGGGAGACAGAGGGGTGCTGGCCACATGGGTGTGCAGTTTTAGTGTGTTGGCTGCTTAATTATTGGTTAATCTAGCAATTTAGCATGCTTCATTTAATTCTAATTAGGAGAATTAATAGGCAGGCGATGGCGGCTTCAACAGACTGGCACAAAACAAAACCACTGGGGACCCTTTCTGTTAGGGGTGGTGTCCAGGAGCTTGGCATTTCTAGAGATGTTGGAGGGGGTGGGCTGATTTGTGGATGCCTGAAGGTCACAGTTTGGCAGAGTGTTGTGGGTGGGTGGAAGTGCTGGGGGATAGAGCAGGATATGATCATGGGGGTAGAAGCAGGGGTGCCTAGGTGGCTTCTAGTACCCAAGAGTGGCTAAGGTGAAGGTTAGCTGTACCCCCTTGGGCAGCCTTCAGCCCCCTAGTTCCCTGTGCTGCCTCCCTATGCTGCCTGGTGTGTTTGTCTCTGCTCATCAGGCCGGCTCCCTGACAAGGCCCGGACATTGGACAAGGCTGTTCCTCTAATTAAGGTGCTAATTGAATTAAATGGCTGCGGTAATGAGCAGATGAGCGGCATAAAAAGTAAAGAGTCAGATAGGCCAATTAACAAGAGCGAGCACAATTATAACACTGGCTACGCGCCCCGGCTCCAGCATTGTTAATTGTTACCGGGGGATTTATGGTAATTGGCCCCACAACAGGCAGCAGCCAAACCTGCCCAGGGCCGGTAATTAAAAAATGATATTCTACACCAATGCCGGATGGGCTAATTAGGCCTTGATTTACATAAAGGTCTGTGAGGAGGCCTGAGCAACCTTACCTAGCTGGCTGTGGGGGCCAGTCTGGCCAGTCTCAAAGGCAGCCAGACAAGGCAGTGGGAGCCCCCTGCAGGCCACGTGGTGGCACAGCCAGTGCTGGCCTCTGGGACTTACAGGCCACCATCAGCTAACCAGGATACCACCACCACCACCACCACCACCTCCAAAGCCAGACGGACACAGCATAATATGACCAAAACAAACTGAGGAGCCCAGTATCCACCCCTCAGCCCAGACTAAATGTTGTGTAACACTTTTCCTCCCTTTGAAAGACCCCCGAGCTGGGGAGACCCTCGCTCAAGTCTCGGGATGGCGCGACCCCCCAAGAACTCACGAAAGACCGTCCTTGCTGCAATCACATGAGGTTTAATTCGGGGGTGGTGAGAAGGACCAATGCATTGGGGTCGAACC
>CM052712.1:24851474-24926490 GCA_028551405.1 Uromys caudimaculatus | reverse complement strand
AGGAATGTAGCTGGGTGGGATTTTTGCCCGGGCATGTCTCGGCTCTAAGTTTGCTAGGGGTCTTTGCCCGGGCATGTCTCGGCTCTAAGTTTGCTAAGGGCCTAACCTTCCTCATAAGGGGTCAGATCTTTCACCTTCCTTCCTGCAGGGAAGCTTTTTAAACAGGAAGGTAAACAACTGAAAATATCTTCAAGAAGTTCCAGAAACTGACCAGATTCAAGAGGCCGCTCAGCTGCAAAGAAGACTCTGAGACCAGACCAGCTGCCCAGAAGAAGTACAGACTGGCTGAGCTGCCTGGAAGAGATTTAGACCAACTGAGGCACCTGGAAAGGACACCCTGTGACCTGTTGAGCCGCCTGCAGGCTGGGCAGTATGTGCTCAGGTTCCCAGCTTTGTGGTTCCGTGCTGAGGTTGGCTTTGATGATGTAGCCATCTTTGAGTCATTTCTGCACTTGGAAGTAACCCCACAGCCTTATTCCTGTAACTAATAAAACTTACTGGGTCACCAAATTGGACTTTAATGGTGTTTGTACCATGGCCTGATATGGGTTCCTCATCTGGGGTGAGTAGACTTGTTTGTGTCTCCTCAGGAAAGGTGTTGTCACACAATACCCTGTTGAGCTAACAGGGTCCCCATCCACTGTGTAAGCTCTGCCCACCTTCTGGGGAGTAGGAGTCCAGGCACAAAGGCCCCGAAGCCTGGGACCTAAACACTCTGTGATCATGGCTTCCTCTAAGGCTAAGGCTTCCCCTCCTCTTCACCTTCTTACTGAGTACCTCCAGGGAGTTCCCCTGGACCTTGGTAACCGCCAAGGTCCTGGAGCACATGGCCCATTGTACTGAGCTGAGCCCTGTCCTTCCTGACTCCAACCTCAGCAGCCCAGCCCCGACTCTGCGAGTGGATGGGCCCCTACCATACTGCCTTAGTCACAGGGACCAGAGAGAAACATATACTGACCAACAGAGTGACAAAAGGAGGTAGCCAGTACAGAGACTCAGAAAGAGGCTGGCTGGGCCTCCCCTGGAAGGCAGAGAAGATATGGCGTTCATTCATCTATCCTATGTCCTTTCCACTGCTGACTCTTGGTTCCTGATAGGACTGGTTCTATTTTAGCAAACCAGACCTGGCCTCCACCCCTGTCACCACGGTGCCATTATCTCTCAGTAACAGGGTCCTTAACCCTCCCCTGTTTCCCCACCCTGGGTACCTGTAGCGGCACCCCACCCCTGCAGTGTCCCCTCACCCCTCCAGTCCCCTGTCAGCCCAAGGCCTCTGCCGACTCCTTCAGCAGATTTACCGTAACATTCACACTCTGAACAGAAAACTCTGCCTCATTTACAAATGTAATTTCAATTGAGGGTGGCTCTCCAACCTCCTTCCACTTGAGTCCCAATTGAGCCCCTTCTCGTGCTGATGGCATGATTAGACAGTGTGCGCGCCGCGGCAGATTAGTCAAGCGCGGCCCCGTAAATTGGGAAGGATGTTTTATCAGGACACGTCATGGTGCCGCAGGCAGCTATGGGGTGCTCTGGGCTGTCCCCTCAAATCACGGTTATGGAATAATTTAGCCCTCGATTCTCTGCGATTACTGCCGCCACTGATCATGCTGTCACGTTGCGAGTGAGCACTTCATCCCGCGTTTATTCATGCCAGATCTGTTTTGCTTTCGTAATGAGCACATATTACCCCGGCACAAAGAGGATGAAGGCGGCCGTGTGATAGATAGGCGCGAGATTAAATGGGATCTTTATGACTTCTGAAGCCATCAGTTCTGACTGTGCGATAAGACGAGTCGACTTGGGTCCTGATTTGCTCTTTATTGGAGCCAATATTAGCATGTGCTCACCGGTGCAGCGCTGATCAGACCCATTTAAGGTGGAGCCGAGGGCCGCGGTGGGGGATGCTGCTGCAGCGGTTACCAGCCCCGGAAGGAGCCTGTAGCCACACCCAGGGGCTCATCGCCCTTTGGACGGCAGGACTGCAGGGGGCCCTGAGGGGCATAACGGACCTGTCTTCGGCTCTCACTATTCTCCAAGACTATCATTTTTCTTGGGTGCTTTAGTAGCCATCTTGCTCCAACCTCATCTCTTAATATACTCTAGCCCTGAGGGAGATTGGCCCCTTGGAACCCGAGGGCCACCTGGCTGGCTGTGGGATAGGTGACAGACCAGTGTAGCCTAGCTCAGACTCAGTTGTAAGCATGAGATATCCTTCTATCTGCAGTTATGCATGGGGCCGATTTTCAGGCAAACCCCAAGGCCCCAGGACACTGATGGATGATAGTCTCCAGTTCTCCCTGCAGACACCCTCCTATCCTTCTGTGTTCTCTTTCTTCATCCCCCTTGCATCTGATCCCTCAGGACACCTTCCTCATGCCTACTCCACTGTTTGGGATATTGGGGCGGTGTGTGTGTGTGTGTGTGTGTGTGTGTGTGTGTGTGTGTGTGTGTGTTTATCTTTGCCCCACCTCTTTTCGTCCCTGCCTGGGGCAGGATGAGATGGAATAGTGCAGAGTCCACAAGGCCATCCTCTGGGTCAGGGATAGTCAGAGGGGCCTGGATATGGCTGGGACCCAAGCCCACACATCACCTGTCTAAATATACCCAGCTATACCCAGTACCCCCTTCTGGACCTTCCTCTTTCTTAGGAGCCATACTGTGCTCAGGAGTGGACTACACGGTTGTCCTTGACAGAGTAGATGGAACCTGCTGCAGCACCCCTTCTTGCCTGAGATGCCCCTGGTCTCACTTTGTTGGGCTGTTATTTTGCAGGCTCTGTGGTGAAGCCTGCCTTTCACTCATTTTTAACCTCTCTGCCAAGAGTGTTGGTACAGAGGGAACTAGGGATGGTGGTCATTGTAGTCAAAAGGCCGGGCAGCTCATTCACACTCTGTTCAAATCACCCTTGGCTCCTTGGCCGAGCAACCTAGACTCACGGCACCCCTGAGGTCCATGACTGCAGGGTCTTAGGAAGAAGCCTGGGACAGGTTGGGCTGGGGTCCCTGCTACACAATGCCTGTCCTGCAGGGTCAATGAAGATGGGGGCAAGGGAGTCTAGAGACCATCTCTGGGTGAAGAGTCCTGGGCCTCTTCACAGCAGAAGCCAAGAAACACCCTGGGGCTCATGATATGTGTGTGTGTGTGTGTGTGTGTGTGTGTGTGTGTGTGTGTGTGTGTGTGTGTCTGCATGTCTGCTGCCCACAAAGCACTTGCAGCCACTGGCTCAGTGCTGTCCTTGGTGGGAGACAAATGCTAGACAAGCCCAAATGGCACTTAGGAGCAGAGGCAGGTGGATTTCTGTGAGTTCCATGTTAGCCAAGGCTATACGGTGAGACCCCTCTCTTGAAATACTAACCAACCAAAAAGAAACCTTATCAAAGAGGGAGGAGCTAGGGGGAGAGAGAAGCTGAAAGGAGTTGCTAGGGATGGGGGAGGAGCTGAGGAGGAAGGAGGGGCTGGGGTGGGAAAGGGGTAGGGTGGGTTGGAGCTGAGGATGAGGGAGGAGTGGGGGATGAACGGAGAGCTGAGGATGAGGAAGATCTGGGGATGAGGGAGACCTGGGGATGAGGGAGATCTGGGGTTGAGGGAGAAGCTGGGGATGAGGGGGAAGCTGAGGATGAACAGGAGCTGGAGTGGGGTGGCCTTGAAGTTGTCCTGACAGCCTAGGTGGGGAGTAGGGTGAGAAGCGTTTTTTTGAGGAGTTCTGGGATTGTTGAGTGGCATGCAAGTGTGTACATTATGTGTGAATTGCACTGGGGACCCCACCCAGTGCCTGACTTTCTGTGGCTGGGACCTGGCTGCACTATGTATGCCCTCTGTAGTGGGGCACAGTGGTTCATGCTCATTCATAGGTGGGGTTGTGGAGGCCCAGCCCTCACCATGTGGTGGGGCTCTCTAGTGTTTGGGCAGCTGGAGTGGCAGCTCATTACTCTCCCATGATCACCCTCAATAGAAGCCTGTAAATATCTCTACCTGTTAATTTAAAAAGGAACTGGCCGATTATGGACACTCCAAGAATGGCATTTATGGGCCTGAAGGTAAGTGATTATTGACAGTAGACAAAGGGACAAGGATGAGAGCGTCCATTCCAAAGGACTGGGTGATAAGGACAGCCCCTTTCTCATGCTAATTCAGATCTGCCCCACGCAGGAGCTGGAGCGGCCCTTTTCTTCTCTTTTTAAATGTCACTGCTGAGCCTAGCGCTCTTCCCCCTCTGGACGGGGTTGGGGGTGGGAGCCTCAGCTGTTGGAACCCTGGGGTTGAGGGGGTCTCAGCTCTTTCCAGGCAGGTAGGGCAGAGACCCCTTTATCTATCACATGGGACTTCTGCCCACACGGAGTGATTGTTTCAGGAGGAGAACTCTTCGGTTTGGGTCTGAGTTTCCCTCCATTGTGAGTTTATGGCTCACCCTACTATTCTAGGGTGGACAGTGCAGGTGGGAAGGTGCAGCTGGTGCTCTGAGCCACCCACTAGGGAAAGATCAGGAAGTCTTGTTGCCTGCTCTCTGAAGAGCCCTCTGAGCTTGCACGTCTCTGGAGAGCCACATTCCCTGCGCTAGAGGATTTAAGATGAAGAAAGTTGCCTTGGCCAAGCACTTCTCTAGAAGCAGGGATGTTAGTCAGAGGCTTCTCCAGCCTCCAGCCTTTCCTTGTACCTGAGCCATTTGCTCTGTGTAGGTTGCTTTCCCCTTGCTGGGTACTGTTCTTTAAAGTGGCTGTGATTAATCTAACACTCTCTGGAGAACTGCCAAGTGTCCCGGAAGGTACGTGCATGGGGTGTGCCTAACGGGTAGGCTTGGGACTCAACCATTGCCAGCTGTGAGTTTTTGTTCTGTAGCCTGGGTGGACAGGGGCTGGATGGGAGGTATGGGATGGAGAAGCAGGACCCAAGGGCAGATTGGAAACCTGCTATCAGTGACAGGGAGTGAAGGAGGGGCAAACCCAGAGGTGGGAAATCCATGAGGCAGGGCCAAAGATTGCGCAGCCCTTTCTGACTCAGAGGAGAGCCCACCTGGCAAATAGCCAGGTGCAGGTTGCAGTGTCCTATCCCATGTATTGGGCAGGGTTGATGCTCCCCGTTTCCCAGATAGCCTTCGCAGGTGACCTTGAGCCTAGCCTAATGCTGAGCTTTAGTGGGAGGTCACTCACCCACCTCCTTCCCACATCGGTGGCCTTGGCTCCTTGGTACCTTTGTCTACGCATTTGTGAAGTGGCTGAGTGATAGATACCTGCAGGTATTTTAGGTCTGACTCTTGCTCTCACCCTGTGCTGAGAAGTGCTGCTGCGCTCTAGGGGGCTGATGAGTCCAGAGCTCTGCAGTTGTTCAAAGCACTTCACTTACCCAGCCAGAATGCAAAGTGTGTGGTCCAAGAGAGCTACATTCCACATGGGGGGGGGAGGGGTTAGGTTTTGTGGCAGGAACCTTCTGGCATGGAAGAAGAGTTTGGAGTGTCGGTAGCTGAGCAGGTACACAGTAGAGTCCTTGTCCTGGAGTCAGACCTCACCTCCAAGTGACTTTCAGCCAGTGGGCCCCGCAGGCTGGGTGAGGGAGGTAGGCTCCATGTAGTCAAGAACATAAGAGGCCTAGGCATGCAGAGGCTCAGGAAGACATTAGGATTGTGCTTTTCCTAGGTTCTGGCCTTAATCTCCATACCCCTGTGCCTCCCAGCAACGGTTCAGAAGACGGGAAGCTGGCAGACACCTCACTGTGAAGCAGGGTGTGGGGCCTGAGGTTCAGGGGGATCCACCAGGCTGCACAGAGACAGCTCAGCCACCTCAGGAGGTGGGCTCTCCCCTGAGTCAGAAAGGACACCACAATCTTTGGCCCTGCCTCACGGATTTCCCACCTCTGGGCTTCCACCAAAGCCTCCTGCTTTATCCTCTGGCTTCTGCCCTGTTGTGGAAGCTGACAGAGTCAAGATGGAGTCAGTCTCAAACATAAGCAAATGCCAGTAGCTGTGCAGGGAGGGTTGTAGGCACTCAAGGCCTCTGTTTCATCTTGGTCTGACCTCACCATCCTCAATTCCGTCCCATTTGTGAGAGACTGGAGTCAGGCCACCCGAGAGGGCCTTTCACTTCCTGAATACTCTGGCCCTGATTACTAGGCGTTGGTACTCCTTAGTGGGATCCTTAACGTTTTCAAATTGTCTTGCTAATGGTGGCAAATCTCTCTGGTTGTCATTTAGATGTCACTGCCCCACCCCTACGGCTCCTAAGCGCCTCTAGTACACACAGTGGCTCCACTGCCCCACCCCTACAGCTCCTAAGAGCCTCACACACTGGCTCCAGCTTGGTTTTCCAATCCTGATCTGTCCAGCTCCTTGCTCTAAGACCGAGAAGGGACTTTCATTGCTCTATCAACCGGTCTGAACTAGAGGCATCTGAGGGTAGCAGAGGTCACCCAGACTCAGGGTTCAAACAGCTAATGAGCCTAATGTGGTCAGCCTCCCGCTGTTTCCGGCCCGTCACAAGGCCTTCATGAGAGAACTCTCGTCTGGGAACAACACTGCGGGCTAAGGTGAGTTTCCACCCTGCAAGTGTAGTCCTAGCTGTCGGGGTTTCCAGAAGGAAATTCATTCTGGCGGTCACGAGCGCCTAGCCCCTGGAGGCCTGAGTGGTGGAGCACTGCATTTGTTTTAATTCCCATCTGAGCTCAGTGGTGTTCAGGAGCAAAGGAGAGCATGGCGGGCGAGCGCGCGCGCGCAGCGGCAGGCAGCTAGAAAATTGAAAGACAAGCTGTGAAGTGCAGTGGCCTCGCGTTCTGTCCATTTCCTCTCCAGCAACTTTCCAGGAAACGGACGGTGGTTGCCTCCGATGCTGGGATGATGGATGGCCGCCACACAGGCCTGACCAGGAAAGCGCCCAGCGCCAACCGTGAGGTTGGGAGGTGTCAGGGGTGGGGTAGGATGTGCAAAAGCAGGGGACTGTCACAGTTGGGGCACGGTGCTGTGTAGGGTAGACCCTCTTTGGCTTGCCCAACCCTACTCTGCCTCAGCTTCCCTAATCAGCACAGTGGGGCTGTGCTGACACTACCCACAGGTGCCATGAGTTCCGGGAGATGTTGCTGCATGGTTGTGTGTGTGTTGGGGGGCTGTGGGTGCAGATACTATTCCCTGTCCCTCGTGGGAGGATAGCTGCTGGAGCACAGCCCAGGGCCTACCCCAGTTGAGATTTCCACCTTAAGGTGCAAGGAGCCCTCTGCGGCCGAGTCCCGCCGCCCCCTCCACCCCAGTGACAAATACTAATGTCTAAATCAGCAGCCCGCCCGGCCGGCCCGCCGCCTGCTCATGTTCTTTGCTGAAATGTCACCTGTTCCTATCTAACGATTTGCATAATGCAAAGCTTCTCACTCGTAAAATACAGATTAAGAGGGGAAGCCAGAGTCATTCCGGAACCAGGGAGCCATTTCAAAGGAACGGGGGAGGCACCATGCTCTTAACCCTGTCCCTGCCAGCCTGCTGCTTGGGGTGAGCTGGCTGGGCTTACAAGACACTGTTGTAGGACTGCCCTAATCCCAAGAAAGGGTTGGCAGGTCTCTTCCAAGGCCCAGCAGTTGTCCTGACATCTGCTTCCGACCTTTCCCCTCAGCCTATAGGAATGGCTTTTTCTGGAGCCCCCACAGAGAAGAATTGTAAGGGCAACCCCCCTCCCCCAACACACCTGGGTTGCTTCTCTGGCAGTCCCTCTCTGGGAGACTATGGCTGTGGTAACAATCTAAGCTGTCACTGGGTTGTCCACCCCTTCCAAAATTTGGTTCAGACTGTGGTGTCAGCATTGCTGGAACAAATGCCCCAGGAAAGGCTGCAGGGAAGACTCAGGTATTCTTTTTTTTTTTTTTTTTTTTCTTTCTTTTTTTCGAGACAGGATTTCTCTGTGTAGCCCTGGCTGTCCTGGAACTCACTCTGTAGACCAGGCTGGCCTCGAACTCAGAAATCCACCTGCCTCTGCCTCCCAAGTGCTGGGATTAAAGGTGTGCACCACCACTGCCCGGCTGACTCAGGTACTCTTAGAATTCATCCAGAGTTAGGGCAAGATCAGGACAGGGCAGCTTAGAGGCTCCTCAGTAGAGGGGGTGAGTGGAGAAAGATTCATCTGCAGGGGAAGAATAACTTCACTGGGAGGAGCACTCGGATGGGAGGAGCATCTGCAAAGGAAGACAGTGCAGCGGAGGATTGCTGGGGTCGGCACAGGTTCGTATCTGCAGAGGTGGAGTGTCTATAGAGAGCAAAGGTGTGTTGGGCTGGTGTCTGGACATCAGATGCTTTCTGTCATAGATCCTCCAAGAAGAGGAGGCACTTCAATTGTCCAGAACAGCAGAGGGAGGCAGGATACTCTGCAGGGGCCCTGGCTATATGTCCCCACAGTTTCTGCCAACCAAGAATGAGACTTTCTTTTGCAGGGAACACCAGCTTCCTCATACAGGGAGGAGCCACTGTCTAGACTGTCTATACTCCCTTGCCTCAGTTGCCCTTTCTGTAAAGTGTGAGTGCCTCAAACACCAGCCTGGGTGGGATTCTGTGAAATGGCAGAAATATGCAGTGCCCAGGATGGTATCTGCAGTGACGGCTGGGGAACAGCTGGAGAGACCCGCCAGGGGAGGAACTGCAGGCAGCATGGCTGGTGTCCCTCCAGAGAAGTGACAAGAAAGGGGAGCACAGCCCATCAGCAGATAGGTCAGGCTTCTCAAGGGCAGGAGCACAGCGAAGGGGGGAGGGGACTGGAAGCCTGAAGCAAGGTGGGGCTCCAGACGAGAGGACTTTTCACGTGGTGGAGCCTCTAAATGGCGAGACTCTAAGTGGGAAAGTCTCCAGGAGGAGAAGTTGCCAGGAGGAGAAGTCTCTAGGAGGGAAGTCCAGATAAGGGGATCTCCAGGGATATGGGGGTCTCCAGGTTGGGGGGGGGCTCCAGATGCAGAAACATCCAAGCTAGAGGTGGTGTCCAGGTGGGAGAGTCTCCAGTAGAAAGGATGAAATCACCTGGGAAGAAGGGAGCTCGAGAAACTGCCTCTATAGGTGAGCCTGAAGGCCTGTCGGTTCCAAAAGGCAGACTGAACACGTCCTGGAGAGCAAACTAGTAAGCAGCATTACCCCGTCGTTCCTGCCTTGGCTGCCATCGGTTATGAACTGTAACCTATAATCTAAAATAAGCCTTTCTGGTAGCAACTGGAAAGACCAACTGTGAAGTATAGGAACCCTGTTTTTCGTTTTATTTCTTCTCCAGGAATTTTCCCTCACCTCCAAGTTGCTCTTAGTCAGTATTTTACCTGATCTCCCTGTGACCACTCTTGGGGGCCAATGGATTGCCGAGTTGTTTGTGTGTATGTTGCAGGTGGCCATGTCCCAGAGCAAGCGTGTAAGGACAGGGTTTGAGTCGGGGTTAAGGACATTGCCTAGAGTGGAAACCAGTGGTGGGGCAGCTTCCTCCGTAGCCTGCCTGCCTGCTGCTGAGGGCTGCTCCCACAGGGTAGGCATGACGAGGCAGATCACCCAGGTTCTCCTTATTGCTTCAATCCTTAATTGACTCACCGAGAATTCAGTGGGCACCTCCTGTGCCATGGTGCTGAAAGCAAGCATTCTGTGGGCTCCGAACGGCTCCACAACTTATTATACCCAGAGACTCAAGACAGGATGATCTAAGGAGCTAAAGGTAGTCCTTGTCAGTGGGGACAGGAATGGAATTGGTGCAGAGGAGTTTCCTTAATTTTTTAGGGACTTCAACTGGGGTAAAAGTGGATCCCTGAAGGTTTGACTCAGGAAAGGATTTCAGAACAAGTCAGTGTAAAGCCAAGCTGGGGTTTATTAAAAGATTTTGTTTGTTTTGTTTTTTTGAGATGGTGTTTCTCTGTGTAACCCTGGCTCTCCTGGAACTCATGCTGTAGACGAGGCTGGCCTTGAACTCAGAGAGATCTGCCTGCCTCCTGGGTGCTGGCATCAAAGGTGTGCACCACCACTGCCTGGTTTATTAAAAAAGAATTTAAGCATAGAATTTAGGCATGAGAGTTGAGAGGATGAGAGGTGTTTGGGATGAAAGTAAGAAGCACCAGAGGCCATGGTGTGGGCTTCTCACTGAGAGTCATACTTAATTGTTTTAGAATTGGCTTGTATTTGCTGTTGGCCTCTCAAGTTACATCTCAAAGGGGTGCAAAGAAATGCCTCTCTCTCTTTTTTTTTTTTTTTTGAATAAATGAGATTACAGATAAAATATCCAAAAAAAATGAGATTACAGGGTGGCTCCAGAAATTCTTTGGGTTGGGATCACATTATGGCTGGCTTTGGGACATGCTTTTCCTGTAAATAGGATTTCTGAATGTGAGATTTCCAGGCTTACGGCTGGGAAGGGAGAAAGATCTTTTTTTTTTTTTTTTTTTTTTGGTTTTTCGAGACAGGGTTTCTCTGTGTAGCCCTGGCTGTCCTCAAACTCACTCTGTAGACCAGGCTGGCCTCGAACTCAGAAATCCACCTGCCTCTGCCTCCCAAGTGCTGGGATTAAAGGCATACATCACCACTGCTTGGCTAGGGAGAAAGATCTTAAGTAAATGTTAACTGTCCTGTAGTTTTTTCCTCTTCCTTTTTCTTTTATTTTTTCTTGATAGGGTCTCATTAAGTGACCATGGCTGGCCTAAAACTCACTGTGTAGATCAGACTGGCTGTGAACTCACAGAGATCTCCTGACTCTGCCTCCAAAGTGCCATTATGCCTGGTGTGTTGTAATTCCTAATTCTCAGCTGGCAAGAAACTTCAACTGAACTCTGGAGTGAGGGCTCCTTTACCTTCTCATGTCCCCTTAATGCCCCCTGTCTTTCTACCCATAAGTGGAATGGGGAGGGGTACTGACAGCCAGAGAAGATAAGCTCAGCCCACCTAACCTCAAGGGACATTGAAGGAGGAAGGCAGGAAGGCTTGGGAGATGGCTCAGTCCGGTACGAGTACTTGCTGTTTTTTGTAGGCTGGATCTCAGCCCCTTTGGGGATTGAATGACCCTTTCATAGGGGTGCCTAAGACCAGCCTTCATATCAGATATATACTTTTTAAATGTATTTATTTTATGTATGAATACACTGTAGCTGTCTTCAGACACACCAGAAGAGGGCATCAGATCCCGTTACACATGTGAGCCACCAGGTGGTTGCTGGGAATTGAACTCAGAACCTCTGGAAGAGCAGTCAGTGCTCTTAACTGCTGAGTCATCTCTCCATTACGATTCATAAAAGAAGCAAAATTACAGTTATGAAGTAGCAACAAAATAATTTTATGGTTGGGGGTCACCACAACATGAGGAACTGTATTAAGGGGTCACAGAATTAGGAAGGTTGAGAACCACTGGTATAGAGGATGAGGAGATCCAACCCCTCTGGCCTTCAAGGCCACCTTCACACACACACACACATACACACACACACAATTGAAAATGACAAATCTTTTAAAAAGGAGTTAGGAGGAGTCCCTTATGCAGGCAGATGGCATGCCCGAGGATGTTGGCCGCCGTTGTGCTTGTGTGTATTTGCAGCTGCCTCGGACCTGCTAGGTCTCCAGCTCAGCAGTTCCTCAGAGTACCTCCTTTCCCTGCTATCACACTCTCTGTTCTCGGACCTCTTTCCACCTCCTAGAGTCTCACCTTGTCCTTCAGCTCCGCCTTCCCTTCCCCCGGCCACGCTCGGCTGTGACTGTGGACTTCACCATGGCTATATCCTGCAGCAGGTCAGGAGTTACTGCACACCGCCCTGAGTGAGTAGGCAGCCCCAGCTCTTGTCTCCAGCTCCTCTCCTTCCTCACTGCCCCTAGTCCTGCCCTTACCTGTGGTTTCACCTTCTCGCCTTCCGATCCCCAGAAACCTTTCATCTTTGCCTTAGTCCTTGTCCTTGGGCAGGCCTCTGGGCTGACACCCAGCACAGTGTGATGACCTTGATTTCTATGGACTAACATGCAGGAGGAATTTTTCTCTCCTGGGCCATCTCCTGAAACCCCAGCTCAATTCTCCCCAAGTCTAGGCAGGGGTGCCCAGAGCTGGTTTAGAAGGTACCACGCTTGTTTGGGGACAGCGTGGTCACCAACTTGTTCTGGTAGTGGCCCCATGGGCAGCCTGGGGGTGGTGCTCTGGAAGGGCCAGGCCTGCCAGCCATCCCTCCAGCTGCTGATAAAACCAAGCTAATGGCTTTTTGCTAATGAGAAAAGCTGACTGATTATGACAAATCACAAGGAGCAGCAGGCTAAGCGGTGACACGCGTGCCCCTCACCACCAGGAGGGGCCAGTGCCCCTCCCCCAGCCTGGGATTGGGCCTCAGGTGGGTGGGTGGCCCTCTTGCCTGCCTTCCATCTAAAATCTTTATCCCCTTACTACTTACCCCCAATGCTGTTCAACTCTTCCTGTTGGGCATGGGGGTGATACAACCAGCCATGGAGGGACACTTTGTGTGACATTTTGGTCATGCATCTGGGCCAGAGGTATCTAAGTTTTTCTAGGTTCTAGGCACAGGTCGGCTTGACATAAGGCTGAGGGTTAGGAGCTTGGGCTTCCCAGGCTGTGGCAAAGACAAGGGAGGGAGGATGGGGCCTTATCTCTAGTGCCCACTTCAGCCTGGAGCAGGGATAGGATGTGCAACTGATAGCATTTTGGGGCCCGGCTCTCCATGTGAGTCCCACCTAGCTAGAGCAGAGACAACTGTCTTGTTCATACATCTGTGTTGAGCCTATACTGCATATATGTAAACCCGGCCTGAGACCTAGGGTGTAGCTAGCAACAGTGGGGCCTGGATAGTTGGTCCAGATACTGCCCTGGTCCTGGCCCTTGCTCCATGGGTCACTTTAGGTCATGGATCCTCCTCTGCTGGGAAGCCTAGATGTCCTGCAGTTCCCTTCTGGACAATCCCCAGCGGAGCTTTCTAGAACCTTCCGCTCTACTGGCCCCTTCCTGGACTCCTGCTCTCCTCTAGCTTCTTCCACTATTCCTGGGCCAGCTCCAGCTCCAGCCAGGATATTTGCAGGAGATCTGCTTTGGGGAGCCCAAGGATGTGGGGTGACAGAAAGCTGAGTGTTGAGGTGGTCACCTGGAGGGTAAGAAGGCAGGATGGGGTTTGCTGTGCAGAACGTCTTATGGGGGCTGCCCTGTCATCCATTACTGCTAATTACACCGGGCTGGTGGAGGCCACACCTCATGGCCAAGCCTGGGCGAGGTGGGCCTCTCTGTCCTTATTGTCCTCTCCCAGGGATGTCTATGTCCAGTGGGAAGGGCCTGGGGTCTCCCTATCGTCCCGGAGCAGGAGCCAGACGTCGTGGACGCCCCGTGATAGATGGAGCATGGAAATTAGTTCCAGAGTTTAACTGATAACGGGAGCCGGCGACACTCGGTTATGGCAGCCCTAATTGATGAGCTCGTTAAGCCCATTATTAGAGAAATTGATTTCAAATAGGCACTTAGAGCGGGAGGCAGGCAGGGAGGGAGCATCGGAGGCAAAGGAAGTCGCAAAAATACATAATGAGGCAAGTAATTTTATAGGTTTGTTTAATGAAAAGCCGAGACACCGCACTTGCGGCCGTGTGGGTTTTAAACACTCATTTTATGTACTAATAAAACTCCCGGTGGAGGATCCGTTCCCTAGGCCCAACCCACTGGCCTCTGCACTGCCCTAATTAATTAATTAACCCAGGCGAGGCAATCAATGAGTTAGTCACGTGGAATCGACACTTGAGGTTGTGTTCGTGGGGGTCTGGGCAGTAAGTCCTCAGCCACCTCGGGACCCCAGCCCTGTCTGGTCTAGAGCTTTTAACATCAGGATAGACATATATACAAAGCCATGACGATGACAGTAGCACCCATGGTGAGGGTCAGGGCCTGTGAGGACCAAGGTGGAAACTGTACTGGGAGCTGCCTCACCAGAGGGGGCCATTTTCAGCCCCTTATAGAATGTAGGCGCAGTTATGTGACCTCTGACTCCCAGCCCTCTGGTAGTTGAGACAGCCTTGCTCTGACCTGACCACTTGCTCTGTCTATCCTTGGTACCATGTGGAGCCAGCCTGGAGATATGTCATCCCATACACAGAGTCCCACGTGTACACGTGGAGTACGCATGCTCAGAGATACTGAAATGGAAATACACAAGCACCCACAAGGATTCACGTGAAAACAGCTGGACCACCTCTTCTTTTCTGATGCATGCTTGTGGCGTTGGGGTTCAATGCTTCAAACTGCTCCTCTCAGCTCTCTGGACCTCTTCAAACCCCACTCGGCTCATCCTTAAGGTTCCGCGCATGCGCTGACTGTCCCCACTTACTCCTCCCGCTACGCTTTCCTGAACCCTGGGCTGGATACCCAAAGGCCTGTCAGCTCTTCCTAGACACCCGCAGGCTTCTCATGTCCAACATGGCTGAGGACAGATGTGAGCTCTGTCCTTACAACTCCCCCCAAGGGCTTTGTCCCTGTACCAGGATCACTCATCCCTCTGGGAGCGCCCCCTCCTCTCTTGCCCCTTCATTCTGCAGCAATTTCAGCACCAAGATGTGTTCCCACAGAACTGGCTGCCCTCTCTCCCTTGCTTCCAATGCAGCAGTTAGCGAGTGACGCTTTAGGGTGATTTCTGTCCCATTGCTGGCCATGGTCCATAGTGGGGCCTTTGAGGTTGTACCTTGTCCTCAGTGACCCTCCTTACTTGTTCCTCCTTCTCTCAGGTTTTTACTTCACTGCCTTTTCCCAGAATGCCGCAGTAACTCCCTGGGTCCCCATGGTTTCCTGCATCACGCTGTAGCCCCACCCATTCTCCATCACTTCCGCAGCAACTTCTTTCACCCAAGTTGTCCTGTGCTAGGTAGTTCCTGTTCCCAGACACAGGCACCAGAGAGTAGGGACATGCTTGTTTTCTCCAGAGGAGAAGTGGGCTCTGGGCCATGCTCAGAAGTAGCTGGATCTGTGTGATTCACCAAATTTATACAGATCAAGTCACATAAGCAAACGCCCAGAATGAACCCTGCAAAAGAACAAAAAGCATCACCATAATGTGTTGCAGCTAAAAGCTAAGAGCAAACAGCCAAAGCAAGAAAGCGTTTGTGTCATGGGTTGTGATGTGGAGCTGTGTGGCTTCCTAATGCCTTTTGTGACTGTACCCATCATGGTTCCCATGATCTCTGCTCTGCCTTCGGGCCGGGCTTCCACTGTGGCTTTATCCTCTGAGGAAGACGGGAGAGCATGTGGCAGCTCAGCCTCGCCTGGGTCCAAGCAAACTTGGAGAGCCACTCCCAGGAGCTTGATTGGGAACGTGAGCCCCAGCTCTCTTTGTTCTGAGTGTGGGATGCTGATCATAATTACGGATCAGACTCAGGGCGTGGGACAGGCATGAAGCCTTGTGCCAGGAAGACCAGTTTGGGGCGATGGCACGTGGTGGCATGTCTCCTCTAACAGACACATCCTGGATAGCTTGAGGGGAGTCCAGGTTTTATGTATTCATCCCATCCTGTCCACATCTTCATCTCAATCACAGAACCTGCCACATTTTTGCTTCCCACCCCAAATGGAAGTGAGGGCCATGCCAAGGACAATTTGGGTCATAACCATAAAATCTAGTGCCTTAGTTCCAATCTGAGTGGTCTTCACCCACATCTGCCCTGAGTTTATAGGAGGAAGGGAAGGGTCTTAAGGCACAGTGAGCCAAGCTTTTGGACATGCTCATGTTTTCAATGCTCGCTTTGTCCAATGTCTTAGTTAGGGTTTTACTGCTGTGAACAGACACCGTGACCAAAGCAACTCTTATAAGGACAACATTTAATTGGGGATGGCTTACAGGTTCAGAGGGTTGGTCCATCATCATTAAGGTGGGAGCAGGGCAGCATCTAGGCAACCATGGTGCAAGAGGAGCTCAGAGTTCTACATCTTTATCTGAAGGCTGCTAGCAGAATACTTGCTTCCAGGCAGCTAAAATGAGGGACTTAAAGCCCATACCCACAGTGACACACCTACTACAACAGGGCCACTCCCTGGGCCGAGCTTATACAAACCATCATATCCACCTGTGTAAACTCTACTGGGATAAAAAGCATGTGTCAACTTAAGGAATCAGGCTGGTGGGATGGCTCAGTGTGTAAGAGCTCTTGCTCTCAAGCATGAGGACCTGAGTTTTAATCCCCATTATCCATGTGAAAACCTGCACGTGGCAGCACAAGTGGATAGAGAGAGATCCTGAGAAAACACTGGTCTAGCTGAAGGATGAGCTGACAGTTAATGAGAGGCTCTGCCTCAAGACAACAAAGTGTTGACTGATAGAGGAAGACACCTGCCATCTTGCTTTGGCCTCTGCAGTGACATAACACATCCTCCAGTGGATGCCCCTGTGATGCTCTGCCCTCTCCTCAGACACTTGTGGGACAGAAGACAGTGTATCTCATATCCCCGCCCTACTCCTAGACCTCCATATACGAGGACCTTCTCCAGCAATGTAGGGAGTTTCTGTCCTGGGCTGCCAGTCCCTCCCTCCCTCACAGCCTACATAGCCCCAACACACACACTGAGGCATCTAGGACTCAGCTCCTCAAAGGTCATACTGCCCCGACCCCTACCCTGCCTGTTTCTACCCTCAGAATCTCCTCAACCCATTGAGTTGGACAACCCCCCCCTCAGCCCCCCTAATTTGTCTCCCATTACTTCTGTTTGAAGTGTTGTGATGCCCTGGGGTCACAGTCACTTTTGGTTTGTTTCTGAATGTGGAACAAGCCTCCAGTCCTATTCCTCTGCAGGGAGGGGTGAGAAAGCATCTCTGATGTTAGGACTCAGATCTTAAATGGCCCCAGACGTTCATTTGTTAAAGATCGGTTCCCAGCTTGTGGCACTGTTGGGAATTGGCAGGAACCACTTGAGAAGTGGAGTCTTGTGGGAAGAAATTAGGTCATTGCTGAATGCTCTTAAAGGGGCTACTGGGACCCCGGAGCCTATTTTCTCTCCTTTTTTTTCTTTTTCTTTTTACCTGTTCTGAGATAAGCAGTCACATCCTCCAGGTGTTCCTGCCATAAGGTATTGTGTACTGCTCACTGCTCCAGCACAGGCCAACAGGCTGAGCACTCATGGCCTGAAACCTCTTCAAACACGTACTAAATAAATTTTTAAATAAGCTACATTGAGTGCCTGGTATGGTGTCAGGAAGCTGACACCTGGCCAAGACCCAAGCTCCTGCCCTATCCGCCCACTTCCCCGTGCATTTACCCCTCCAGTAAGTTCTCTAGCTCACAGCTCAAGTGCTCCAGCAGTGCTCCATCTCTTGTCATCTGTTCTCTAGCCCAGTCCCAGCCAGCTGCAGATAGTCCTTGTTCATGCACCCACCCGCCCACGGAGCAATGCTCCTTAAATCTTTGTGTTCATTTACCCATGTGTCCACGAAACCACAACCATGCCCACTCTGACCAATCTACTCACCAATCTTCCCCTTCTGTCTACCCACTCCCCAAGTATCCACTCACCTACTTCACACTAGTTTCTCTCCTCCATCCCTCCAGCTAACTATCTATTCATCTATCCATACACCCATGCCTCGATCTATGAGCCATTCATGCTTCTAACCACCTAAGCATCTATGCATGCGTCCGTCCATTCAACCATTCATTCAACCATTTATGTACCATCCATCTGTATTATCTAAGCATCTACGCATCCATATAATGTAATAGCAGGGTACCATTCCTCTTCTTGCCTATCCATCCATATACCTAGTTAACCAGTCATGTATCATCAAGGTACGTGCCATTCCATGCATCCAGCCATGCATCTAATCATCCGTATACCTCGTCATTCAGCCATATCAATCCATCTAAATAGCTAAGCATTCATTCACCTAACCATTCATCCACTAATCCATTCATCCAAATATTCAACTACTCATCCATGTATTTGGCCACACACCCTTTCTATATCCATCCTTCTGTTTATCCCTATATTGGCTCATAGCCATCCATCTATTCACTCATCCTCTCATTTACAGTTCACTTATTCATCGGTCTTTCTTCCTATCCATGAATCCACCTACCCACCAACTTTCCATCCATCCATGTGCCTTGTGGTTTGCCATCTCCTGACTCATCCGTCTATGTGTGCATGCATCCATCCAGTCAGCCATGCATGCATGCATGCATCCCTTGAACCACTTGTGTGAGTCAGCTTTCTGCCAGCGTGAGGTCACTGTAGCAAATACTGAACATAACCAACTCACGACAAAGAGCAGGCTTATTTGAACTCACAGTTTTGGAGGTTTTAGTCTACGATCAGTTGATGCTGTTGCTTTGGGCCTGCAGTTGCACACTGAGGAGTAGAGTTGGGGCAAAACCATTTACCTTATATTTGTGGAATGAAAAAGAGAAAGGAACCAGGATTCCATAGTCCCTTTGAAGAAATATCCTCAATGAAAACTACTCACTAAGTCCTGCCTCTTAAAGGTTCTACCAGACAGGGTCCAAACCTTTAACACATGGGGGAACATTCTAGATCCAAACTACCGCTCTACTCTTCTACCACCTGTCCGCCTACCAACCCATCCCTGCATGAGTTAGCCAGTCATTGTTGACTCCCTTGCTCTCTTGTCTAACCATTATCACCAACTCTCCATGTTTCAGCTTCTTATCCCTAGGCATGGAGTCTGCCCAGTCAAAGCCAGATACTCTCCATGGCCTCATGTGGTCCCTCCTTACTGTGCTGCAAGCTTAGGATGGGCGAGTGGCTGAGATGTCCAGGCAGCATCCACTGGACACACAGATGGACTTGTTAGTGGAACAAACTGTCAGGTATAACAAGGGGAAAGCTCGATTTGTAAACACTGGTCAATATGAATTAGCACTATCAGGATGGATTTGGGGACTAAATTGGACAATCACACTGGCTACACCCAGAGCCCAGCAACAATAGGTAAATTAGGTCGTCATTAAATTATCATGAAGGAAAACCGCACAATTGGCAGCCGCGCTGGTAGAAAGATGACAATTATTTACAAAAACTCTGCTGTTTGCAAATTTGTACAAAATTATTTGTTCCAAGAGGAGGTTTATGGAGCTATCTGCACATTATCTCCGCCCGAGATCCTCAGCCCTGCATATTAACTAATGTCTGTGGTTTAATTGGAAATAGAACAGGCCAAATTGTAAATCGCTCCCCTGCCATCTGTCTCTGTCTCCACGCTGGTCCTCAAGAGAGGAGGGCATAGAATAAGCAGATGGCTGGCTGGACAGACTTGTCTCTCCTCTCTCAGCAGTCTAGATCTAACCCTCGCTTACTGCCATTCTCATACTGGCCAGAGCCACAGCAGCTTGTGTTGGTAGCTTACAAGTGCCACGTAAATTGGCTGTAAGTGGGCCACTGGCAGTAGATGCTTACGGAGTGTCAGAAGGCTGTTTTACGAATAAGGAGACTTAATAAATAGGTCGTCTTCAATAGGCCTGGCCACCAAAGAAAAGAGGGCAGAAAGTGAATAGGAAGAAATGGTAACCATGGGGCTGCAGCCACACTTTGTAAATATTAGGTAACTGGTCCCTGCATCAGATGGTCTAGGAGTAGGTAGAGAGTCCTGGAAGTGCCCAGGGGGCACCAACAGCCACAGAGAGTGCCAGGTAGAGTGCACCCTATGTTTCTAGTTTGCTGTTCTTAGTGGGTGCACTTCAATTGCCTAGGACCAGCTCTCCTTGGCACAGATTTGTGCTTGTGGACTCAGTTCAGACCAGCAACTGGGTCATTGAGTAGCCAACACTTGAGCTGATGTGGGGGTAGGGGCAGCGCTGTTTTTCACTGGTGATTTTTAAAAATTTGATGTAATTATCTTGGTGTGTCATGTTGTGTATGCATGGGAGTGCAGGTGCAGCCACAGCTCATGTCAGGGCAGCTGGGGCTCAAGGGACAGTTGTGTCATTTCCAGTTATGACAGCTGCTGCCACCACCATGCTGCTTCCTGAAATTTGCAGGGGAATTACAGACCATGCTCCCAGTTGTCATCCTTCAGTGTCAGGGCTCCTTGAGGAACCTTGGTGTCTTAGTCAGGGTTTCTATTCCTGCACAAACATCATGACCAAGAAGCAAGTTGGGAAGGAAAGGGTTTATTTATGTTGCTGTTCATTACCAAAGGAAGTCAGAACTGGAACTCAAGCAGGGCAGGAAGCAGGAGCTGATGCAGAGGCCATGGAGGGATGTTACTTACTGGCTTGCTTGCTTCTCCTGGCTTGCTCAGCCTGCTTTCTTATAGAGCCCAAGACTACCAGCCCAGGGATGGCACCACCCACAAGGGGCCCTCCTCCCTTGATCACTAATTGAGAAAATGCCTTACCACTGGATCTCATGGAGGCATTTTCTTAACTGAAGCTTCTTTCTCTGTGAGAACTCCAGCTTGTGTCAAGTTGACACAAAATCAGCCACTACACTTGGAGTAGTTGGGAATTAGGGGAGGGATGTTTTCCTTCCATTAGCAGCTGGGTTGATTCAGAGACAACCTCACTTAAAAGTAGCTATGGGCCTGTTGTTTCTGCTGAGTCCCCTGAGTAGGCTGCTCAGGGCCACAACTAACCCTTTCTACAGCCTGGAGGGGCAATTGTGAGTACCTTTGAGGAGAATTCTATTAAAATATTGGTGGTCACAGAGAGAGTGTTTACATGTGCTTGTGACTCTGTATCCCTGTATCCCTGTATCCCTGTACATCTTATCTCCATCCTAAGCCAGCTCAGCCTCCTGTACCAGCAGGCTGTGCCTGACACCTGTTCTGCAAGCAGAGGTCTTTCCTGGGCTCCTGCCCCACAACACCACTTCCTCCTGCTAAAAAGCGAGATTTTTTTTCCTACTATTTGTGCAGCTTTTAATCCATAGGAAGTCAATTTTCTACTCATATATTAGTTTATTTTATATTTTCAAATTGATTCTACTATACATTGATTTCCTGTTGTGGGCATTGTGTCCTGAGCGCGGATTACGCGTTTAGGAGAAGCGGATACTCACGGCTCATAAAGGGTCTTCCGTGCTGGAGAGCTCTTATCTTGAAAAGGGAGAGTCCAATTTTATTGAAACAGCTAAAATCCCACTTAATTGAATTTTTTCACTCTAAGATGTACAAGCTTAGAGACTTTTGCTTTCCAATTCAACTCAGGCGCTGCGGTGTTTAAATTTCCGAACCTATAAAGACCTTTATGAAAAAGACCGTAGGAATATTGTGTTTCTGAGCCAGCTCGGACGGCTGGCGGAGGGGAGTGTCAACCTGCTGTGGAACGTCTTGTGACTGCACGCTTTCACACCTATTTTCTGTACCCTGCTTAATGCCCTGCCTAGCTCCTGACAGTGCTGTACCCGAGAGGCAGGGAAGGAGCCCCTGGCAGGGTATACGCAGAGGGACCCCATCTTCCCCGTCTCCCCATCAGGCCAGCAAGAAGCCTTTTAACCCTCTTCACTTGCTTGGATGTAGAGGATAGTTGGCCCCACTAGCTCTCTGCAGGGAAGCTTAGCAAGCCGCCCTCTCATTCCCACCTTGGCCTAGGAATTCTGTTCCCACCCCCTTGGGCCCGGACTCTTCAGGCTGAGCTGGACTTTGATTACAGTCTCTGATTTGCAGTCCTCTATCTTGTTCCAACCCCAGCTTTCTGCTGGGAGGACAAGGCTGGTGGCCACTGTGCTCAAGACTTCAGAACTGCAGACCAAGGTCTTTAGAGGGTACCTCCAAACCCAGTTCTGCTGCAGGCCATCCTGTACCCAGGGTAGGATGGCAGTGGGTGTGTTTAGGCCTTAGTTCTGGGTGGGACCTTCATTGTACCTGGCTGGACTTGGGCCTCTCAGCTGGAGAGTGGTGAGTTACTCTGATGGGGCACCTAGATATAGGGACCCTTTGGAATAAGATGTACCATTGTATTCCCAGGCTCCCTTAATATAGACACCCTCTGTTGGGGGCTCCTGAAGGTATGGGGACCCTGTGCTACGGGTATCTGTTAAGGAGAGAGCCTTCTGTGGTGAGTCTGGGGACTCTATATGGCATTGTCCTTAGGACAAACTTTCCAGGCTGCCTACCTCCTGGGTCTTGCAGCCATGCCCAGTTTGGCCATCTGTGGTCACACATGCCACTCAGGGCTCAGGCTTCCCCATCCTGTCTCCTGCTCCTGTGACCTCATAGGCCTTTAGGGCCTAATTCCAAGTTTGGATCCCTGACATCCCATCCTACCCTCTCCTGACTTTCCAGACTCTTTGCTGAGTCAGTCCAATCTATGACCTGAGCACCTAAGCCTGGGCAAGGCTGGTGGGGCCTGGACAAAGGGATAGGTTCCCTGGCTTTGAAGTGCATTTTAACTTGCCTCCTGAAGTTTTTATCCCACCCCCACATGCCAATCCCTAAACACACTGAGGCAGGTAGCTCGCCTCTAAGGGTGGTCCCATCATTTGAAACAGGTGGGACTCCAGACCTGCCCCACCTCTGGAGCTCCGCTGCCCTTTTGCCCACCAGTTTGGTGATGGTCCTAATATAGGGGTCTAGCCTGGCTTGGGGTGCTGCACTGGCCATCTTACTGTGTGTAGCTCCCAGATAAAAGGCCTGGCCTGTTTCTATCCCTCTTCAGAGTCCACCTGGCTGTCAGCTGTGTCTTGGATGGGGTGGGCAGTGGTGCTCTGTGCCAAGGGGCTACCTCTTGGTGAAAGCTCAGGGAAAGACTTGTCCCCAGCCTGATGGGTAGCCTGATGTCTCTTCACACAGTTGCCATGATGGGAGCTTAATGTGCTCTGTGACTGGAGATGCTCTGTCTATGCCTGCAAAGTGGCTAATGGAGAGAAACAAAGGCAAGCAAAGAGTCTGAGGCCCTGGACCTGCCCACTCCTTAGCACCCACAGTCGCTTCCTGAGCTCACTGGAGCTTCCAGAGAGATCTTAAGGATTCTGCAGGGCTTGGGGCAGCAGGAAGTATGGTGGGTAGCCTTAAGTGGCTGCTGGTTTCTGTGGGGGACTGCTTGCCTCTGTGTCTGGGCTGGTGGGGGATTTGGAGGGGCTGTTTTTCCATGGGCCACACTCTGTAGAGTCTTAACTTCAGGAGGATTCTGTGCTCTGCTCATCTGTTCACTTACCAGGTGCTTCCAAAATAGCTGCTGTGACTTCTTTCAAAATGTCTCAGTGTCATAGGGTCTTGGGGACTGAGCCTTCCAGAGCTGGAGGGACTCAGAAGAAGGGTAGTCAGCTCAGCCATAGCTGGACTTGGGGTTGAGGCCTCCTAAGGGAGGCAGTATTGGCCCCATATCTAGGGGATCTGGGCTTGGCTTGCATTGTTCAGCTTAGCTGCTTCGAGACTGTCATTCTGGAGAGTGGGGGACAGAGGGGTCCCTGAAAAAGCAGGCCTCTCTGTCCTCTTGGGGTACTTCATAGGGAAAGGGCCTACTGAAGAGTGTCCTGCTGAAGGGCCAGCCTCTGACTAGCCCCATGCCTGGTGAATTCTCAGGGAGTGCCAGGTATGCAGGGTCTCTGAGGATCTTGGGACAGTGCATGGGTCCTGGATCAACTCCTCCTGCCTTCTACCACTGCCCAGAATCCCTGGAACATGGAGAGTGGAAGAATATGAGGGGAGCCCAGTTTGATGCATGACCTAGCAGACCCTAGCACCCATTGAGATTTTAATGATTCTAGTAGTAGGGACCTGGGACCCAGTGGCTCCTCTAGTAACGGAAGCCTCAGCCTGACTACAAACACAATTCTAGTGGGTACCCCAGATCATCCTGCCATAACCTCTGACTCCTTCTGGGTCTTTGGGGTTACCTCAGTAGGCTGTGCCAACCAGTGCTTATGTGCCCCCTGTGCTGGGGACAATGTGTCAAGCTAGAGTCCGAGAGCCGATACTCCCTCAAAAGGCGTAAGCTGCCACTGGGACTTGAACTTGGTCTCCTAGTGGGTACTAGGGAACTAACTATTCTGTGGATCCTTGTCCCCAAGGCCGGGGTGTGCAGTGTGTGGTGCATCCATCAGATGGTGGGAGGCCATGGAACCTCTACCCCACCTTCACCCCTCCCTCCTCCTGGGTCCTCTCCCTTCCTGTGCCCGACAAGCGAGGACTACCCGCGGTCACAGCACATTTTAATAGTGGAATGTAATTCCTGGGCAGCAGAAAAATGAAAGTGAGCAGTCTATGAATTATTGCAAGTGCACTCAATCTCCCAGCCGAGCCGAGTCCTGGGCTGCAGAGCCTTTTCTTCTTGTGTTTAAGTTAGCGTGGAAGATGAAATAGTCACAGGAACGCACTGGCCACTCGAACCTGTTATTGCTAGCTGTATGTCTCCTATAAATACTGTTCTGATTTATAAGCTTGCTCTGCTTTATAAATGGAAAAACCAGAGATGCCTTCAGGAGCAACTTTCTGGAGCCCAAGATGTCCCTGAAGGTACACTTGTGGCCGTGAATTCCAACCTTGTGGGGAGGGCACTATGGAGTGAGTGCTTTCTGTGGGTCGAGGGCTGAACCTGACTCCCAGGACACAGAGCATTGTGTAGCTCCTGACAGTGAGTTCCTGCAAGCTGGGTGAGCTCCAGGGAATGACAGTGTTCACCAATGTGTTTTCTGTCTTTTCTAGACAGAAGGCAACATTCAGCAACCTTGGGCCTGATGGGCGTTGACACCCTTCCCAGCCTAAAATTTTTATTTTTAAAAAGTGTGGGGGTGGGGGGGGTGGTATGGTGTGCCCTCAGAGGCCGGAGTCATCGGGTCCTCTGGAGCTGGAGTTGTGAACTACCTGACACAGGTTCTAGAAACTGAACATTGTATGCTTTTCCTACAATCTTTGTAGACATACAAGAGCAGTGCATGAGTCACGTCCACCCCCTTCCCAGCTTAAGTCCCACAGACACCTCTGATTGTCATCTGTGAACATACTGGTCTTCACACCCAACAATCTACCTCAGAGAGCACAACGGAGTCAGGTGGCCATTGGGTCTGTCCTGAGAAGGTAGAGCAATTGCAGCGCCCCCCATGGTCTGTTCAGGCATAGGAGATGACTCTTTAGAGGCATTAGGCAGTGCCCAGTATGGTTGGGATACCCTCTTGAGTAAACTGGACTGTACCCCAAAGCCCGTAGGACTCAGAATATGCAGGCACCACCAGGAGCAGCTGGCCTCTGAGTGGGCATTGTGACCACACAGGAATTGTAAATGGTGTCCAGAATGCTTGGAGCCACCAGCCCCTCGTCAACAGTTCTTCCGGGACATTAGGGCTCATAGGAAAAGATGTTTGGGGTTAAAGGGAAGAAGGACTGGGAAGAAAACACTCTCATTTGGTTTGTTTTGTGTTCTGAGTCATTCAGGGAACTTGGGCTCCTTAATAAAAGCCAGCTCTGGGTGATGAACCAGAAAGCCACCCGCTATGAGGCCAGGTCAGTAACTCCCCAGCTACATCCTTCAAGGGCTCGTAGTGACATAGCCAGCCAGCAGCCATGGGTTAGAAGCATGGCCCTGGACACAACTTCACCAGAGTGGTGCTGACCTTGTTCAGGATGCCTTGGGTGGAAGTCTACAGCTGCCCTGCCAGGAGGGGCTGGCTCTACCGTACTGTTCTATAAATCCTGACTCTGGCAGGGCTGCTATCTTCATGCTTATTGAACAGAAAACATTTACACAGCAATGGAAGTATGATTTGGCCTCAAGGCTGGTCAGGAGACAAGGTTCCCTGCATTGGAAAAGGGTCTAATGTCCATAAAAGCCAGGTTACCACCACTAACTATATAGGCAGTGGAGAGCACACAGCTCCATGGGGTGTCAGGGCTACACAGCCCAGGGAAGGATGACAGGCAGGCAAGTCCTCCCCTACAACATGAGGACAGACCACATTGTAGGACGCTGCTCACCAGAGGCACTGTCCACACACAGAACTAGCCTGACGAACTCTGGAGGCTGAGGGCCAGGGTCAAGGTCAAGGGACTCTGCACCTGGCCTCCCTCAGCTCAGGGAGGATGCTGGCAATCCCTGGTTTGTAGAAACATCACCCTGATGTCTGCCTTCATGTTTTCATGGATACCCATGTCCAAATGTTTTCTTTCTATGAAGACACACTTGGATTTCACCAGGACCTACCTCCACAAAGACCTCATTTCTTAACATGGGTCCTGGGGGTTAATAATAGGTGACATTTTATTTTTTGTTCTTCAAGATAGAATATTATTATGTAGCCCCTCTAACTCAGGCCTCCTGCCTCTGTAACTAGAATACTGGGGTGTGCACCAATACAATAACTTTTATTTTCAAAAATTAAAATGCTTTTCACTTCCAATTAACTATGAACTATTTTCAGGAAGTGTATAAAACCTTCTTCCTTCCATTGTGTTTACTGCCTGCTAACAAGAGTTCCTAACAGCACAGCTGAAGTGCAGTTTCTTCTAATGTTTTCGCTCCGAGCCCTGAGCCTTACAGATAGATGCCTTCAAGCTGGGTCAATTCTGCTCTCTCAAGGATGGACCAGTGTGAAGGTGCAAAGGGTCCCTTGACAGGTGAGGTGTGAGTACAGGACAGGACTCAACAGAAGCGAGGCTCGTCCTCTGGTAGCATATCATGGGCGGGGTGTGGTTTCTGTGAACTCAGCTCTGCCTTCACCCATAATGACACTGTCGCAGGTGCCCAGGTCTTGGAAACTCAGCAGTGTCCAAGGGTGCAAATGGCTAGCCTCAACAGCAAAGACAATGGAGCGGGAATCAGTGTGTCAGCTTTGCCTGTGAAGAATGTGTGTATAGGGGGTGTCTTTGGGTTTTCTGACTGCCACTCTTGGCAGCTTACTGTGCCCCTTTATCCCAGCCTCATGTGGGCACTGTGTGTGAAAAGAATGACCAGTTTGTCTAACTTGTGAAGATATAGACTGGCGTGGAGGCAGGCAGGTGAGTGATGGACAGGTGGGAATAGATACAGGTGGGAGGCAGGCAGGTGAATAGTGGACAGGTGGGAATAGATACAGGTGGGAAGGTGCATAGGTAAGGATGCCTTGGGCTCATGTCATACCACACTCAGAGGGCCTTGCCTCAGGTTGGATCTCTCATGCCTTGTACAGCAGCTCCTAAGGACTGTCCACCTCTGTGGCTTCCCTTCTAAAACTGCAGGAGCAATATTCTCATATTAAACACAAGCTAAGGCCTGGGTAAACCTGCCTTAGTCAATATTTCTAGTGCTGTGATAAAACACCAAGACCAGAAGCAAGTTGGGAAGGAAAGGGTTTATTTCTATACAATTCCTAGGTCATACTCCATCACTAGGAGAAGTCAGAGCTAAAGCACAGGCCATGGAGGAGTGCTACTTACTGGTTTACTCCCCATGGCTTGCTTGGCCAGCATTTTTTATGGCACCCAGGACCACCTACATAGGAGTGGCACCACCCACCGTGGCCTGGAACCTCCCACTTCAACCATCAATCAAGAAAATACCCCATAGGCCGGTCTGTTGGAGACATCTTCTCAACTGAAGTTCCCTCTTCCCAGATGACTAGTTGGCATCAAATTGAAATAAAACTAGCCAACACAGAGCCCAAATGGCTAAAGCCTAGTTTCCCTAGCCCAACCGGGACTCAATGGCCTAGACCTGTCTGGGCTGAACCTCAGGGCTTGGCATGACCTTGCCTGGGCTCATGGCCCTCAGCCCTCTCACCCAGTAGGTTAGACCACCAGATCCCAAGGTAGAACTTACACCCTGAAAGTCAGTGTGGCTGGCCTGAGATGGGGGTTTGCTTGTCTTAGGAGACTTTGTCTATTGAGGGTTTCACTTGCACCTTCCTCCTGAGGGTCTGACAGAATCCCCCAGTATGGCTCAAATTCATGTGAAGTATCTCTTTTGATGCTGGCGATTTCCTAGGACACTGGTTTGCACATGTGTAGGATGAGACAAGTCTGAAACACAGGGTTAGCTGGTCTGCAGACACTCCTAGTTGGTGACAGGTTGGAGAGTTCCAGGGCTACCTTGGTCATTCCTGAGCCTCAGCTGACACTGTAGCTCTGCGGTCAGATAGGGAATGGGTCTGAGCTACACTGGACCTCCCAGTGCCCTGTGGTGAGCTGTCATGATTGTTGGACTCTGGGAAGTCCTGGGCAATGGGGAGGGGTGACTACCACCCTTCCCAGCAAGCCACAGCCTCTTCTATTCACAGCTCTTGAGGAGGGACAAAAGGCCTTCTAAGGCTGGAGAGAAATCAGTTGGAAGCCGGTGGCCATCTAAATGTGTGCATGTGTTACCTGCCCCTTTCCACTTAGACTTCAGATATATGAACATAATACAAAATGTCTGTCTATTCAATGAAATAGTACACAGCCCTCACAAGAAAAAAATGTATGCCACCACATGGGCAAACTGAGAGGATAGCACACTGAAATAAGCCAGGCACAGAAGGCCATGTGTAACCTGGCTCTCTTGATACGTGAAAAGGGGCTGTAGGTGGGGGCAGGTGGGCTACGTGCTGGTAGGAAAGGAAGAATGATCAGATTTGACAATGGTTGTCAAGGCTGGTGCGTGCTAAACATCACAGTTAAAGCTAACATGGTTAATTTTGGGCTTCATGAATTCACTTCAGTCAGAAAAATGAAATAAAATAAATCCAACTGTTGATCAGGAGGCAGTGAAGGAAGAAGGGGTCATACAGAGGTCATTTGCAGCCACTGTCCTGTGGGTTTGCATAGGTGCAGGTCAGAGCAGCAGCTATATGAAGGGCTCTTCTGATCTCAGGGTCTCAGACAAAGGCCCTGCTGCTCTGGAGGGCAGGGTAACATACTGGTGGGGACGAGGGGAGAGGGGAAAGTGGCTAGGGGCTGCGGTAAAGCTCATGGAGGGGTAATGCCTGGGCCTGGTTCCCATCTGTGGAGGTAGGTCGCTGTCATTGTCCTTGCTCTAGAGATGTCCCATGTGGCATAGCAGCATGTAAATGACAAAAGACTCTTAGGCCTGCCAAGTGTGAGCCAGGATCCCGCAGCAGCGCAAAGAATCTTGGGATTCTTCAGGGTCGCTGGCAGCCATTCTCCAGCACTGGGCAGGGTGGGAATGAGCGAGTGAATGAATGAATGAATGAATGAATGAACAGAGAGCAGGTCTAGCCTTCCATGGCCTTGGTGGCAAAGGACAGCATAAGTGGATGGGTCAGCAGGTGGCTGTACAAGGCACCATGGTTTTCCAGGGCTCTGAGCCCCGCCTGATGCCCGCCCTCTTTGGGGAACAGCCTGTTAGGATAATGACCCTGCACTGAAGCCTTCCTGGGCCCTTCGCAGCATGGCCTTCCCCAGGGCCCGCCACCAGCCGACACCAAGTAATGGAGCTCTGACGGGGAATAACTCCAGGCTGAGCTAATCGAAGCTGAAAAGGTGGAATCAGCGTGCGTCCCACCCTTTCGCCAGCTTCATCAATCCAGCTAACTGGGTTTGAGCTCCCGCCCGAGCTATGTTCTGCAAAGGGAAATTAATGTGTAGGACATCTGAGTCCAGGCGGCTGGGCAGCAGTGAGCGCTTAGGCAGGGTAGCCTCTGAGGCCGCTGCGCCCACTGCCCCACGGTCTGGGGAGGGTAGTCGGTTCCCCTCCCCACTGCCAATTCAATTACCAGTAGAGCCGATGCATATTCAGCCGGACACCAGGGTGGAAGGGAGGGCCCCAGACAAAGGAATCTGTATTTACCCAATAATAAGTTCCATTTGGAGGAGGTTTGAAAACAATTCCCCGTCACATTTGTCCCTGTCAGATCACATTATTCACAAATGAAGCTCACAAAGTATCAATTCAATTTCAATGAGGCCCGGCTTGCAGGGCTCGGCTGAATTTAGCCCATCCTGCGTGGGAGGGGGGCCGCGGGTGCCCGGCAGTCAGAGGTAATCAAAGGCAGGCGCTACGGTAACACTTTCCATTTCACCCCCTTTGTGCACATCTGTTCCTGGATAATCCCATTTTCTACACTTCCAAATCATTGAAGATGGCGGGAGGCTGCGTAGCCTCCGCGGTGCAGTGCCCACCCCCGGGCTGAGGCAGGGCCCACAAGGCAGCGTCCCAGTTCCAACCTCCTGCTATTTCAATTCAGGCCCAGCTCTGAGTAGGACTCTTCTACTAGTCCCCCACAGTGAGGTCCCAGGCACCTAGGAGACTCCAAGAGGGACATTCCTGACCCACCAATGCCATCCTAGCACCACACCCCTTTCTTCACCTAGGCACTTACACCAGATCTGCTTGTCCCCTTCAGGGTTCCTTCCTTTCCAGACAAAGGGGAGAAGGGATGAATATTCCTCAGACTCATAGGTCAGCCCAGATTCCCAGGTCCAAGGCTCCAGTATCCCCCACCTTGGGTCTCTAAGCCGTGTGCAGAGACTTGGAAGAGGACCTAGAAAGGGCGGGTTGGGGCATGGTGGGGGTGACTCTCAGAGGCCAGGCCCAGTGGCTGGCTAGGCCCTGGCAGGACATATCCTGGCCCTTTCCCAGGTAGGGTAGTGTGCGGAGCCTCACCTTTGCTCAGCCCCTCCTTCCCTCCCCTCCACCTCCCTCACTTTATCCCAGCCTCTTACAGCCATTGGGTTTCTATGTTCCCATGCTGGGCCTGTTTCCTGAAAAGGGCCTCACTAGCTAAGAGCACACAGTGCCACCCGTGACTCTGGGCACACAGCTGTGAGCAGGTAGTGGTCTGGCCAGCCTTGGCTCCAAAGACTCAAAAGTCAGGTCAGAGGCTGCCTTCCTTAGCCCTCGGAATGCCTCAGTTTGTCATCTGAGACAGCCACCCGCGCTAAAGTGACCTGGTCACTCACCACACCATCTGAGCCTCAGTTTTCTCCTAGTGTTGTATTTGGGCCATTCTAAGCTGTTGTGGCAGGAATAACCCATGATTCCGAAGTAAAAGAATTTATCAGATTAAGCTGGGCATGGTGGCACACACCTTTGATCTTATTACTCAGAAGGCAGTACTCTATGAGTTCAGGGCCACCCTGCTCTACATAGCAAGTTCCAGGCCAGCCAGAGATTTACAGTGAGACCCTGTCTCAAAAAAATAAAAATAAAAATACCAGATCAGAGTTGATATAAATCGATTTAATCAAGCAGACCAGTAAGATGGCTCAGTGGGTATAGGTGCTTGCTGAGAAGCCTGGCAGGCTGTGTTTGATCCTCAGAACCTTCATGGTTCTGACCTACACAAAGACATGCATACAGACAAGGACACATGAACTCACGCAAACATAAATAAAATGTAATTTAAATTTTTTTTTTTTTCGAGACGGGGTTTCTCTGTGTAGCCCTGGCTGTCCTGGAACTCACTCTGTAGACCAGGCTGGCCTGGAACTCAGAAATCCGCCTGCCTCTGCCTCCCGAGTGCGGGATTAAAGGCGTGCACCACCACTGCCCGGCCTTTAAAAAGTTTTAATAAGACAGGCACTACAGACAAACACGATGGGAAACTTCTCAGAGACAGAGGGAATCGTCCCTGAGAGGAGATGGAGCCCTTTTACAGAGAAGTTACCTGGCTGCTCTTTCTGAGCCACTTGAGTGGATGCTGGTTAAGAATGCAGCCATACCGCACCATGGTGGCACCTGCCTTTAACTTGGGAGGAGGAGGCAGGCAGATGTCTATTAGTTCAAGGTCAGCCTGGTCTATATAGAGAGTTTCAACCCATGCAAAGATACATAGTGAGACCCTGTCTCAAACACGTCACACACACACAAACCAAGCAACCAACCAGACAGAGACAAAAAGAAGGCAGTCCTCTGTCTTCAGGTAGTAATTAATTCATACAATGCCCTGAGATGGGCCATCTGAGGTGGGGGCATCAGGGGCGTTAGGAAGCAGCCTCAGTTGTCTGACTAAGAGGACATATCACTCAGGCAGGCTCCGAGCTCTCACGGTTGCTGTTTGCATCTTACTTCGGGCCCTTTATAGTTTTGTTTCTTTTTCTTTATATGAGCCTCACAAAAGACTTTGAACTGAAAACAAGCTTCTGAGCTGTGCTCGCAGCTGTGGGCCGCAATCCCTTGGGGCTGAATGAGCCTTTCACTGGGGCTGCAGATCAAATGTCCTTTACATTATGATTCATAAAATAGCAAAATTACAGTTGTGAAGTAGCAAGGAAAATAATTTTATGGTTGGGGTGTAACATGAGGAACCATACTAAAAGGTCGCAGCATTAGGAAGACTGAGAAGCACCGCCCTAGAAGCTCTCCAGAAGTCTAGTAGATACAGAACCTTAGTGGGTGTTGGGAGGGGCTTGGCGCCTCTCCTCAGCAGCCTCTCTAGTGCAGCAGTGCAGAGCCCGTGGCATGCAGTATAGACCAAGACACCACACCCCCAGGCCAGTATGTTTCAGGAAAGGAGGAGCTGAGTACACTGGATTTATTAGCACATGGCTTGAGGTTCCTGGTGGAGGGGCTGACACCCTGCATAGATGCATAGACACTTGGCTGTCCTTACCTGCCAACGTTAAAGATGTTGGGATACATCTGTGCCTTTAGAGTTGGCTAGAGTGTGCATACACTTGTACAAGTGTGCTTATGCACGTGTTAACATACATGTAAGGGGTCATACATGTAACATACAGGCCTGCCTGGTGCACACAAATGGGCACATGCCCTGCGGCCGTTCATGTATGTGCAGACATGTGCATGCAGACATGTGCGTGCACACATGTGCGTGGTTTGGCTTTCCTGTCATCCTCAAGAAACCACACACAAAAATGGCTGGAATGACTTCCCTTGGAGTTTGGGAGCTCAAGGACCCGGGGATGATGTGTTCTGCTTTGAGCAGAATTAACTGCCTGCTGGGAAAAGAATGACCTCATGCTCCTGGAAATTGCAGCTGAGGGCCATTGCGGATTGATCTACACTCTGCCCAGGGGCCCTAAGATTCCTGCTGGGGCAGGGACAGGCTCCCTACCTATGTGATACAAAGCTTAGCAGATCTGTTAGGGACTCTGGCCATTGAACTGGGAGATCTGTATTTTATAACTTTTTTTTTTTTTTCAGTAAAAGCTAAACTGTCTCTGTTGTCTACATTTGGTCCCATCTCACGATGAGCCGCTAGAGGGTCCTGAGCCAGGGAGGAGTCCTTAGTAGGAGTTGTGATATTGTTGCATCTCTGTATCTGTGGCCATGACTGTAGCTGCTGACCTGCACTTGGTGGCCATCTGCTCTTGGACCACATCTCTCCACTGTAGAGGGTACAGGCAAGCCTAGCCTGGTTAAATAGTCATGTGGTCCTCCATCTGAACTGTGCCGGAAGCTGGGGTCCTACAATTGGGGGTCTCAGAGAGAGGAGAGACATGGGGTCTGTGTTAGTTCCGCCAGCACAAACCCCACAGGGAGTGTACCCCACTCCCATTTCATCCTCATGCCTGTCACTGGCCCTTCCATGGCGGCGAGGCAGGCGAGGTCTGACGGAGCAAAGGGTCTGCACAGCGTTGGCCAGATATATTGATCCCAGAGCCAAAATCGTTGTAGAATGAGGTGATCAAATTGGGATTTAAAGTTCTGAGGGGTGAAGCCACCATGAGGGAGAGAAGTCTTTGCAGTGTCTCTTACCACCAGGAACTCACAAGTCCCAGCACTGTACTAGGCAGACCCGCAGAAGAGGCTCCACCAGACCTCCTTTCATCTGAGTGGGAGAATACTTATGGCTTTGGGAAAAAAAAAATCTGTTTTTTCCTCTCTTGCCCCTGCTCCTGGAACAAACTGTGAGACTAATTATTTATTAATAAATGCCTAGGCCGTAGCTTTGGCTCATTCCCTAACTCGTACCTTATTTAACTCATTCAAACTATTCTATCTCTACCACTTGGTTAGTTACCTCTCCTTCAGTCCTAGCCAGCTGCTTCCTTAGTTTCTTCCTCAGCGACGTCTCTCCCCAGTCCAACACCTCCATCTCTCTCAAATCTCTTCCTGTGTCTTCCTCTCTCTATTTCCCAGAATCCTCTCTCTTTCTTCCAGTGTTCCACCTCCTATTTCCTGCCATAGCTTATTGGCCATTTGGCTTTTTTTATTGACAGGTGATGTTTATAAGAGATTCTCTCAAAGATCTTCTATGGTAATTCCTTTTCTGTTGATTAAAGGGTGTGTTTTCAAACCCTGATGAGCTCAAAAACCCTGTGGAATAGAGACCCAGGCCACTAAGCTCTTCTGGGCTCTCTATGGGTGTATGCACTTGAAGGAGCCTTCGTGCATACATCTAGCCCTGTGCCCACCCCGACACATACAGCACATGGCTGTCCATCTCTCTCTCACACACATACTTGTTGCCAAAGCTGCCCCCCCGCCCCCACAAAACTGTGGGTCAGGCAGAGCTGTTGTTATGGTAGGCTCCATCTCATGCTTTGGTGTCTGGATAGGTCCCTTGCATTTCCAGAATTGGCAAGCATGCTGTCGGACCGTTGCTTAAATGGTGTTGTGGACCACTTGCTTCTGGGCACAGAATGGCTGTTGCCATGTTATTCGGAGCAGCTGTGATCATCCACACAGGACTGGGTCTTCCCTTAGAGGAGATGGTAGGGAGGGTTATTAGACCCTTATCTGAGAGTCCATCCCTTTCCTGCTCTCAGGAGATGCTAGGCTATCCTGTATAGAAGGTTGGCAGTGTGGGAGACCCTATCTCTAAGATTTGTCACACTAGTAGGACTTCTCAGTGATGCAACCATTCACCCATGTTTCTATAAGTAGCCTCTCCATGTTTCTATAAGCAAGTCCAGTAGAGTCGTTGGTTCACCAAGCTGGGCTTGAGTGGAATTGTTCTTTTGTCCACCATTGGTGCCTCAATAGGGTTGAATAGATGCTTGTTCATGTCCACTCCAGGAAAATTTAATGCAGTACTGTGGAAGGCAGTGGGCTTATCTCCTTCCCAGTTTCAGACAGGGCAGCTCCTGGGCTGCCTGAAGAAGTCCCAGAGGCCCCAGGCATCATAAACACTGAGCAGACAATCACCTCTTTGGTCAAAGCTTTTCTCCTGTACACTGGTACACACTTGGGTAACCAGAGCCTGTTTCTGGGCCTGGGAGATGGGAGATGGCTTCAGTATGCACTCTGGCCTAACAAGGAGGCAAGTGTGGCTCTACTAGGTCTTTGCTCAGTGGGAATGGGGCAGAGCTGCGAGCTTCTGTGTTGGGCCAAGAGACATGGGTGATGTTAAAAGGCTTGCACAACATTATATATCTGTGGGCAGCACAGAGATCACCAGCCATGGTGATCAAGAGGGTTGGTGAAGGGCAGGTCAGGAGGCTTGTTGGGGGAGGTTGTTCAGAGTCCCAGGCCTTTTGCATGGGCCCCTGACCTTTCGTAGAAGGACAGCTGCTCCTGATGTCAGGGCTGGAAGCCTTCCCGGCGCTCAGGGTGCATTCTGGTGAGTCTGAGAAGCAACTCTGCAATGCTCACTTTACTGGCTCACGACACAAAGGCCAATGGGGACTTTTCCTGGGTCAATGCCAGAGGGTGTCAATGTGTTAAGGAGAAGTGAGGTTCTCAGTGCTTTCAGGCCAAGGAAAAAACCCAGAACCCCAGAGCTGACTGGGTGCCAGCTAACCAGGTGTGTGGTAAGCCACTATGTGGCTGTTGTGTGGCCGCTGGACACTGCTAACAAAGAGATGTATCGAATTCAGCTTTAGCAACCTAGGCATGAATGCCCCGGCCTTTAAAGAGAAACTTATCTGTAATTAAAATCATGCACAAGTTTTAGAAAGAGGCTGTTTACAACTGGAAAGGAGCTGACTGTGAAAACGAACAGGCTTCCTCTGGGGCTGGTAGTTTTTAATTCAGAAATAAATCCCCTCCAAGGGGGGTTCTTCACCAGGCTCTTTCTCCCCCAGTGCTTTTGGGAGGCCGGTGTGGTGTCACACAGCTGCAATTGACGACGACCTTATCAAGCTAACATCACAGACACGAGGGCTGGCTGTGGGCTCCCGGGTGGCTGGAGAAATTTGCCGCGAACCCTGCTCCTCCGCTTGTGAGCCATAAATTAGCCCAGTTAAAATCAGCAGAACGTGTGTATTCAAAGTTTATGTTTCTCGTAAGCAGATGGTGGCTTCAGCATGTGCGGAGCAGGTGGCATCAATCACCAGGTCCTGAATTAGAGGATGGTAGCGCTGATCTGAGTGGAAGAACCGCCTCCTGGGCTGTGTGGCAGTAGGAAAGTGATTTACACTGGTCAGGGGCTGGATGCCCCCAGCTGCTGTGATTTAGTGGGCAGTTGTGGGAGAATGTCCACTGGGTAGCTCCGGGCCTCCGCACTACAGCCGGGTTGCCACTCTATCTGCATAATCCTCTGTGGTTATTCCCGCCGAGGATGACATGCAGTCAGGGTTGAATAGCCTTTCTGGGTATTGATTGTAATTAAGAACCAACTTGAGCTGAGATAAAGATTTTCTGGGTAGGATGCTGGCAGCATGGTGGCTCCAGAGGACCTTCCTCCTTTTGGAGTCTGGATTCATCTGATCCTGGCCTGGCATTGGTCCACACTGGGATAACTAGGACAGTACACCAGCTGAGACTCCACACTGCCTTGATGAGCCACTCAGCAACTGAGCATCCTGTGTATATCACCCTTATGAGTATTCGATGTTCCCACAGTGCTCACCACCACCTACTCCATGGTCTACCACAGACCAGTGTCTTGGGGTAAAGATCCCTCTGGGCTCCAGTGGCTCCCTTCATGGAGTGGGAGGTCAGAACCCTGCTGTTTAGGTTACTCATTCACTGCCATGGGGGGCTCCACTGATAGATGGTCCTCAGGTGACAGTCCCCTGTCTTAGTTCTTCAGAAGCTTGCCCTTCCCTAAGAGAAAAAGTGGGCTTGTCCTGCTGTCTCCTAGTATCATGTGACCAAGGATCTGGGTGTCTGTCGCTGGACTTTGGCTACTTTGTGGGTTCTTTTTTTTATATATATATACTTTATCTACATTTCCAATGTTTCCCCTTTCCAGGTCTCCTCTTTGGATACCCCCTATCCCCTCCCCCTCCCCCGCCTCTATGAGGGTATTCCACCTCCCACCCACCCGCCCACCTGCTCCCATGTTCCCACCTTGACATTCCCCTTTACTGGGGCCTCTAACACCCTCAGGCCCCTTTGTGGGTTCTTTTTTTCCACCTATCTCCATCCTTTTAACCCCTGTCTTAGTCAGGGTTTCTATTCCTGCACAAACATCATGACCAAGAAGCAAGTTGGGGAGGAAAGGGTTTATTTCAGCTTACTCTTCCATACTGCTGTTCATCACCAAAGGAAGTCAGGCTGGAACTCAAGCAGGTCAGGAAGCAGGAGCTGATGCAGAGGCCATGGAGGAATGCTGCTTACTGGCTTGCTTCTCCTGGCTTACTCAGCCTGCTTTCTTATAGAGCCCAAGACTACCAGCCCACAGATGGTACCACTCTTAAGGGGCCCTCCCCCCTTGATCACTAATTGAGAAAATGCCTTACCGCTGGATCTCATGGAGGCATTTTCTCAACTGAAACTCCTTTCTCTGTGATGACTCCAGCTTGTGTCAAGTTGACACACAAAACTAGCCAGTACAACCCCCTAACACTAGATAGGAGGGGGAAAGGATAAAGGAGGAGGGGAGACATCATGGTTAGACTATGTCCTGCTGACTAGAGGCATTGAGTTCCCAGGGGCAAATTTGATCTTCACTATCAGGATATCTGATTTCTTCTACCTCTCATTTCTTCTTTACACATGACTACTTAACAAACAAGCAAACCCACCACCAACAGCCCCTTGGCTCTCGGGGGCCCTACCATCTATATACCCTCTGAAGAGCTGCCAGACATCTGACAATCACAGACACTATCTGCTGTTGGCAGAATTGCACCCCTGCTAGAGCACGAGGCAAATCATAGTCAGCTGCTGTGGACAATCTGAAGCAGTCCCACCTCCCACAACTGGGATTAAAACAAAAACACATTCCCATATTTCTGTGTTTTTCCAAGAAACCAAAATTCTCACTATAGCTGGGACCTCAGGAACCAAGTCGAGAGGATTGTATGTAGAATGTCCTAGGGATAAGACCTCAGAGGAAAAAAAAACCAGAACCTATCATGGGTCCAGTGTGGGCCTTGGTGAAAACAAAGGCCACAGTGATTGGGGCTAGGGAGAGACCACAATGAAGGGCTGACAGGTTCTCAAGAGATGAGGCCTGTCACCATGTGAAGTGGCCTAGATGGGGTATGTGTAGGGCGTGGGTAGCCAGGCTCCCTAGGAAGTAAGAACTCTGTGACTGATGATTGGGGGGTTGTGTTACACCCGCTATCCTTGATGCATTTGGCTCTCCCTGTGTCAGTGTGATTAACCCAGGTTGCCCCAGGTCTCCCAAGCTGACCCTGAACATCTTGTGTTCCTCTGTCACCTGCCCGAGACCAGCCTCTCCCCCAGGACTGGTGTGGATCTGGCTATAACTGGTAGATATAGACATTGTAGGCTCTGTTCACCTTGGGGATATACTCACAGACAGGGTGGAATCTTCTGGAACTCCTGGCTGGCCACATCTGAGTGTGAGGAGTGTATCCAAAGTCACTGTGGATGAGGAAGGATCTGGGGTTTTAGGATTTTGTCAAGGAGAGGAGAAGCTTTATATCTTGAGACCCCAGTTGGGGAAGAGGGCAAGAATGCACCCATAGCCTGAGCTCTAAGTGACAAGGAGCAATGGCTTCTTTATGGAAAACCTGGTATTTCACAAGTCCAGTTAGTAGCTGTGTGCCAGGACCCTGCTGCAATGCTGCAGTCTGCATTCGCCCATCTCATGCCTCTGCTGACTCCATCCTGTTCCACCCCATTCCTTGGTCTTTACTGTCCTTGTAGTTCACTAGGAAAGGCCTCTGGCATCTGGTACCCAAGGGTTGGCTGACTCACCTCAGGAGAACCATGGTACAACCAAGACTGCTTTGGGCAGGTAAGACAGGCAAGACAGTAGGCCCACTCCCCCACTTCGGCAGCCTACCAGGCTGAGATTTGTTAACCTTCATCACCCAGCAGGTCCCAGTCTCAGCTTGCCTGTGAAGGGCCAAGAATATTTGATACAGTGGAGAATGGGTTGGCCTGAAGAGGCACCCACAGAGGGCACACATGCCCCAGGGACTTGGGCTGCTGGATGTGTGAAAGGTAGGTTTCCTTTCTCATGGGTGTGACCCTGTGGTGACAGAGCCAGGTGATCCCCAATATCCATTTCTCATATCTTCCTTAGCCCAGGGTTCTTCAGCGCCGTTATGGAAGCAATTGTTCTGCCCAGAGGAGAAGAGGCCAAGGCTCCAGGCAAGGTCTTGTTTCTGGACTCAGTAGTATAGGGAGAAATTTGTCGCTCTCTTGGGTAGAACCTTCTGTGAGTGTATTGATTTGACTTTGGTGGCTACCCCATCCCAGCTTCTATAGAACTTGGTCCTTCACCACAGAGCTCTTTCCAAACATTCAAAAAGACTGGTGTGTATCTCTGGCCCAATCAGCTTCCTCCAGCCTCAGCTGCCAGGAGGCCTGGACAGCAGTAGCAGCAGACCAAGAGTCTCTTCTCCAGAGCCCAGGAGAAATGACGCCTGCCTGAGGGACATTGTTCAGGGTGGACTGTGACAGAGTAACCCACAGAACACAGCATCAGGATGGAATAGGTGGAGATGCAGTGGGCAGGCACACATGGGCTCTCAGAAAGAGTCTAGATCACCGCAGCTCTCCATGCCATTGCGTAGAAGCCAAGCAAAGGGGAGTCCTTTGATGTGTGTGCCTGTTGGACCTAAACCACAGATGAGCTAGCTTTTTCCTTTCTTTCCTTTTTAATTAATTAACTGTTAGCTTATAATACATTAGGTTTCATTATAACATTTTCTTTTTTTCTTTTCTTTCTTCTATTTTTTTTGGGGGGGAGTGTCAAGACCTCTGTAGTCTAGGATGGCCTTGAGCTGCAAGATCCTCCTGCCTCTGCCTCTCAAGTGCTGGGATTAAAGGCGTGCGCCACCACCCCCTGGCATAACATTTTTCAAACAAAAGTTGATTTTTTTCCCCTTCTTCTTCTCCGCCATCCCTCTCACCTTAAGCTCTCCTACCCCATAGCCTCCTCTCTGCTTTCTGGTCACATGTGCCTTTTGCCCCTGCCCAAACATCTCGTTTCCCTCACATGGTCTTCTATCTAGCTTCATGGTCTGTATCTACTCTTGCCCCACCATTTATATACACATACACAGTAAAGCTGAACTTGACCCTGTAAGGAGAGATGCCCTCATGGCTGGATGGAGACCATTGTACACAGCACAGGTGAGTTAGCAAACTCAGAGCTTTCATTCACCAGAGTTGCCATGACACTATCTAAGAGACAACTTGTATGCGAAACAACGTGGAGAGACATCCGTGTTCACCGTGTGCTGAGTGAGAAACACGCCCCACAGGCTCCCTGAATGCTTTGTCCCAGCTGGTGGCGCTATCTTGGGAGGTTGTAAACCCTTTAGGAGATGGCGCCTTGCTGGAGGAGAGTCATTGGTGGGAGTGGGGTTTTTGAGTTATATGTAGCTCAGATCCCAGCCCAACACAAGCTATCATTACCAATAAAGATCAGCTGCTGCACCTCCTTTGTCATGGAACTGCTGGCTGAAATAACAACTCTTCCACTAAATATTCTATTATCAGACATTTGGTCACCATGACGAGGAAAATGGTCAATACAGACTGCAAGACAAATTTATTTATTTATTTATTTATTTATTTATTTATTTATTTATTTATTTGTGGGGGCGGGTGAACTTGGAATTTCTATTGCTGTGATGAAACATGACCAAACATAACTTGAGCAGAAAAAGGTTTATTCCATCTTAGAGCTTATAAGTCCGTCACTGAGGGAAGCTGGAACAGGAACCCGGAGGCAGGAACAGGAGCAGAGGCCATGGAGGAACACTGCTCACCCAAGGTTCTCGGGAAGAGGGGGCTGCCTTTCAGACAAGGCTCAACTCGTGGACACCCAAGCTGGCAACATGGATGGCAGCCATGGGACAACCTCCATGTATAAGGGCAGAGCAACCTCTGCTCTTAGCTTCAATGACAAGAGCTCTATGTTGAGGGGTCAGATGAGAGCTGCTGAAAGTCAGAATGCTCATCTTCTGAGGTAGGAGCTGGTGTGTGTGTGGGGGTGGGGGGGGGAGCGAAGTGGAGCACTAGAGATGCACAAACTGGAAATACAGAAGCCATAACAGACAGCAGGACAGAAGGAGGCCAGCCCTGAGGCAGAAACCCAAGGGTGCCTCAAGGAACACCATGGGTTGGGCAGAGCATTTTGTGCTAGGGGTCCTGCCCAAGCTCAGAGCCCCACCCCCGCTCAGAGCTCTACCCAACGCAAAGCTGAAATGAGAGCTTCTAGACTCAACTGAAGCTACCAGTCCTTTGAGGAATAGGAGCCCTTTCCCAAGAAGGCAGAAGCAAGTTCCTGGGCAGGTGCGGGAGTGGGCAGTGTAAGCGTCTCTGGGTGGGGCATGTGGAGTGGAGGGGAGATGGCATGGCTCTATCTTGCCTGAAAGTAGGTACCTACAGAAGGTTGTGTGTGGAAAGGAGGGTGAATTTGACTCAGTTATGGGCAGCAGATGCCAAGTCTATGTTCTTTGATGCTTTTCTATCAAAAAGTAGTGTCATATGGCCTTAATGACAAATTTCAAGCTAGAGAAGGCCAAGAGGGAGATGGGTCCCTGAGAAGGGTGTGGCCAAAGGGAAGGAGGATAACATTACTTGGTACAGCCTCTGCAGAGTGAGCGCCACTTCTATCATGGTCCTCACTGTGGTTCTGTCTCTCTCCTGGCTCCAGCCCTCTGCCATCCTCTCTACCATGTTGGAGAAAGCTCAGTCCAAATGGGTCCTGTTGAGGTCTTCAAAGTGACACCCGTTTGGCTATAAAGCCAGCCCTATGATGCCAAGAAGAGGCAGCCATCCATGGAGCCCTGCTCTAGATGCAGACTAAAGGGTTTGGCTGTCAGTTATCCTGGTTTGAAGTAGATAGGTATACGGTGCTTGCTATGCTATAGCAGATAACAGATGAATAGTCTTCCCCTTAAACTTTGGGAACCTTGAGGAAGACACAGTTGGCCTCTTGGCAGTCTCGTGTGTATGCAGGGACACTGACAGGAGGAACTGGGCCACCTACTCCTGGAGGAGGCCTCTTACCTCAGCTAGTCATCTCTAGTTCTACTGCCAATCCCATAATCCTCCAGGGCACCCTCAGCCATTTCACCTCCAGAAGACTTGCCACCTCTTTGCTACAGTTTCTGTGTGCTTGACTGCTATGGCCTCAAACCCTGGGCACTGACTGCACTGAAGAAGGACCAGTGAGCCCTCTGGGGCAGTTGGAGCATTCAGCTTTGGGTCTAGGCCATAGTGGGGTAGAGCACAGAGCCTGGCATTGCCAGAAATACTTGGATGTACCCGAGCTAGTAAGCCTGCTCCAAGGGTGTCAGGGTGAGTGAAGACTTGGCTGGCTTCCAGCTACCAAGTAATGTCCTCCCAGACACCTATGATGATGACACACCACCTCCCTGTCAGCTGGGGACACAGGAGGCAGCCCCCTGTGCAAACCACTTGCTATGACTCTAGCACATGGCCATAGGTCTGGGTGATGGCTCTTCCTCACATGCCTGCAGACACCTGGCCCTGAGCTCTCAAGCCCCTGGTCTGCAGCATGCTGCCCTGCAGCAAGCCAGAGCCAGGGTGTGGGTTTGGAATGCTTCCTACTGGCTTTCCTTGGGGACATTAGGTCCAGCATCTGGAAACAGGCAGCCCACAGTAGGGGCTCCATGTGGCTTTGGTCCTCAGAAAAGCAAGTCCTGGTCCTGGTGCTCAACCCAGGTTAACTTCTAATTTAAACTCTAACCAAAGCCCGATGGACTTTTGACATACAAATATTAAAAATTAAATTTCCCGAGTTCATTATCTGATAATTAGAACTAAATAACATCTTAACTGAGAGGCTGGCCCCACGCAGGTCCAGTCAGTTCCACTTAAGATTCCATTAGACCAGTGTCGGTGCAGTAAGTAATGGACCATAAAATTTAATTTGGAAATGATCTTGCGCTGTGATGGAGCGATAGCGCTCACAAAGGAGGCGGGCGGCCGTGGCTGCGGGCTCTGCGGCAAGACGGCAAATTCAAAAGGAGCGGAAGCTATTGCCCCAGAGAACATGTGTTTCGGCTTTCTTCTCCTTTCTCGGGCCCTACAGTATTTAAAAGTCAGAATTGACCAGTGTAGCTCCGTGTAATTACAAAGATCCCCTTATCAGAGTCTCTTTGCTGGCGCCTGGAAGAAAAGGCCTGATCCATGTGCTGTCTTGGCTTCATTTACATGCATGGTAACCCGGTGGCCTCTAGTAATCACTTAGGACTCTCCTGCACTTGGGCGGTTCTTTCTGTCCCGTCTCAAACCACCAACCTGCCGCAGCCACTGGGGGGAATGGGGGTAATCTGGGACTCCTGCAGCAGCCTCTGAGGCTGGTAGGGAGTAAGTATCCCCAAGCTGCCCTGTCCTTAGGTCTTCTAGTTTCACCCCTTACTTACGACAGGGGGATAATTCTGAGGCTGCGTGGGAGCTTCTGAGGATGGGTAGCAATGTGGCCCTTGCTTCTGGCCACAGTTCTCTCTCTCTGTCGCCAGAAACCCTTTAGGAGCTGGTTTATCGGCCCTGTAGCAAAGGGTCCCATCCTCGTCAGGGAGTCCTGCTCCAGTTACGGGGGAAGAATGTCTCACTAGAGACCCAGCAGCATGATCTCTGGGGACCTTATGGAGCAGGCTGGTTCTGCTAGCCCTGGTCCCAGCCCAGAGACTCTTGAGTAGTAACCTTGGTAAGCCACTAAGTGGCCTAGCTTCAAGTCTCCTCAGCATAATCAGAAGCCAGCTTACTGAGCGACCTGCTACTGTTTGCCAAAGCCCCTCCTCCTTCCTGGGGGCAGGGCATCAGGGCAGAAGGGTGCTGCCCTGACCCTTGCTAGGTCTGCCTGGAGGTGCCAGGAGCGCTGCCCTCCCGAGGGAGCCACTTTACAGCCTGTTTCTTTTCAGCTACTCTGGCTGTCTGCTGGGTCCTTTCTCTGCTTGGCAGACTGGATCCTGGTGAAACCCCCACCTGGAAACAATCCCTGTGGGTGGTGGCCCACCTTTAAACCTGGGAAGAGCTCTATGCTGGCTCTCGGAGGTCTACCCCTACTGTGCACACTTCCAGTGGCCAGGTCACCTGGGCTCCTCCGATCCAGAACAGGACACATATTGAAGACATGTCCCAGTCTGCCCTCAAAATTGACCCCTGAGATCGAGAATGGCCACGAAGGCGTGTGGCAGCGAGGACTGATCTGCTGCAGTATACAGTAGCGGAGGGGCTTACAGACCAAGATCACCAGAAGAGAGGGGGTGGCTGAGTGAGGGGCCTTCGCTTCGCTCCCACCAGTCCTCCCACCTCTGGGCTCAACAGAAGCCCCCACTCTCCCACCCTCTGGGCTCCAGGAAGCGTCTAAAATTAATTCCTGTTCCCCGGCGCTAGTGACCCCCGATGTACTCGGCCTTCACGGTGCTCGTGAGCAGCCGGCTCTGCGTCTTATCTCCAGAGCGGCCTCATTTGTTACTTCTCGCTGAATACACCCACTCCCATTATTTCTGTAATTCTTGGCAATAACAGCCCTTCCCCTAATGAAACCTGCATTATTGGAAGGTTGCTGTTCTGACCCGGCGGGGATTAGCCGTGTACTCTGTTATTGCTACATATGTAATTGTATAATTGATTTTAAAATTTACTTTTGTGTCCCCACATCATAAAGTAAGCAGCCCATTAGCGAGAGAAATATAATTAATATATCTCTGTGTGCTCCCACCCCAGGAGAGGCCAGTGGGCTGTGGGTACAAGATTGTGGGGGCAACAATGCATATGCGTGCCACCTGGAGCTGTGGTTTACCCTGCCTTGCCCCTCAAGCAGGATGGCGTCCTGATGCTCGCTTTCTGGGCCAAAGCCTTGAGCCCACTGAGGAGCTTGGAGCTGGGTGTAGAAGGTAAGGGCTAGGTGGGAGGAGAGACCACCTTAGTCGCCTCTAAGGCCACATGCTGCCCTAGACACCTGCCCCTAGTATGGTACCCTCACCACAGCATCGCTCTGCCCTTCTCTGCCTTTATGTCTTCAAGGTGCTCAGACACCTGTCTGGGTTCCTGTTTGTCCCTGGCCCTACCTGGCCCAAAATTCTGTGGAAAAAACCCACATGCCTCCGGCAGCAGAAGTCAAATTCTGTCAGAGTCAGTAAGATAGACCCTGCCCTTCACAGGACCTCCAGTCAGGCAGTGCCCTCAGGGTGGCCCTGGACACCATGCTATAGGCAGTTAGCATTGGTCCAGAGTCAGACATATAGGAGCCTGCAGAAGAGGCAGGCAGTGGGAGGCACTTCCTGTCACCCAAACACACCTGTGATTCCCAAATTAATTTCCTTTCTTTTTATGTCGGCTTCCTGGCATCAGCTCATAAGCCTTGTTTACTCTCAGTGTGTTCTGCTGGGTTACAGCCCATTTCAGAGATGTGTAGCATCAGCAGCTTTGTGCCTGACCCCTTTTTATCCACCCTGTTTCCATGGTGAGTGTGCACAGCCATGGCTTCCGTGCACTCTTACAACTGTGTGACGCTCTCAGACCAGTGTCCTCAGGATCTACCTGCGCGTGCGCTGCAGTACACACCAGATTTCCTTCCCTTTAAAGCCCGAGTACCGATCCACTGCACAGACGTCCACATTGTGTTTCTCAGTTATCCACGGAGGCTTCAAGGCGTCACCTGGGGCTGTTACGGTAATCTGCACTGTCTGTTGGCACCTGGGGTACGAGTCTAGTGTATGCAGACACGCACTACACTGGTGGGCAAGGTCACTGGTTATGACAAGAAACAGAGATGGAGTGAGGGCTGCCCAATCATTGGACTGCCTCTCTCTCTCAGCCCCGGGATGGGCCCCTGGCCAGTGGACCAGGTTGGGAAGGTGAGGGTGCTGTATTGCCCTTGCTGTATCTAGATCACAGGTAGTCAGGTGGAGCTGGTGGCCTGTACAGTGTCCTGAGGGAGGTTGGAGCTTTACCTGCTCAGTGTGTCCAGAGCAGCTTCTGTGGACTGTAGACACGGAAAAGTGGACAGTGTAGGCCAAATGTGGTAGCATATACCTTTAATCCCAACACTGGGGAAACAGAGGTGGAGCAGGCTGTTCTCTGTGAGTTCAAGGCCAGCCAGGTCTACACAGTGAGTTCCTGATCAGTCAGGGATACACAGTGAGACCCTGTCTCAAAGAAAGAAAGAAAAGCAGACAGTTCAGTTTCATTTAGTTCTGTGTAGCGATCGTGGTCATCCACCCTGGTCACCTGGCTGTCCCAACCCCAGGTATGTCCACACTGTTGACATGAAAGAAGGCGGGGATTGGTCTCAATCATCCTTCTGGTGTGTCAGGCCCTACCATCCTGAGCTTCCAGCACACAGGGATCTCTGAAGCAAAGGTGTGGGGCAATGGAGGGGAAGGACAGACTCTGAGAGGCCATTGCTAAGGCATTGTGGGAAACAAGTTCCATTAAGACTGGGTGACATGTCACATTCACAAGGGAAAAGACTGTGATAGGGTTTCAGGTAACAGATGTCCTGAGACCCTGGATGAGCTGGGAGGACCTGGACATGGAGCCAGCAGGTTTCAGGGGTCCTGCCATTTGGAGCCCCTACACTGTATCATCTGATGATTTGAGGACTGTGGAACCTTCTGCCCTACCAGCTGATTCCCACCCCAAATCCCAAGAGGTTATGGGTAGGCTTGGGCAGGGCTGGGAGTGGTCTCATTGTGTTACCCAGTGGCTTCAGATTACCCAGATGCCATTCCCTGCAGAGCCAGCCTGGCACTCTGCCCTTGCCTGAGGCGTAGACTGCACCTGTCACCTGCAGGATGCAGACTTCTTAAAGAGCCATAAGTCACACATTGCAGCTACTGAAGAGGGCTACTGAAGAGTGCGCTTACCCTGCACGGGTGACTCTGTGACAGAATCCATGTGCAGGAGTCGGCTACTTTATCACAGAGACAGAGAGCTGCAGTAGAGATTGTTCTGCTTAAAAAATGTGGCAACTTGCAAATATGTTTTTAGAAGCAAGTTTATTACAAACTGTCCCATTGGGAGAGTTATGGGGCTCTGGGTTCATCCCTCAGGGGCTACAGCATGGGATTGTTAGGGGAATTTATTCTAGGGAGCCAGGGAGGGGTGGCTGTGACTAAGGCTCCCAGCCGGGGTCCCTTCCAGGGATGGCCTCAGCCTTCTCCCAGCCCCTCCTCCTATGCCCTATAAGTGTACCCCTTGAGTCCCTGGTCCCTCAGTTTTCCTCCTAGCTGGTGCCCCAGTGGGGGGCCCTGATAGCAGACTGTGGGATCCGGTGGTAGGCTTGGGCTCTGGAACATGGCATTCACAAGTTGGCCCAGAGGAAAAGGCAAGTCTCCCACAGCACACTGTACTTCCGACGGCTCAGCCCCGGGTGTGAGGCCCAGGATTGTCTTCCTTTCTAGATAGCTGGAACCTGGCTGCATAGACTGACAGGTAAGGAGTCGAGGGTGAAACCCACTCACTGCTACTTCCTTGTTCTGTAGCAGCCGTCAAGATGACCCCCAGCACTGACCATTGTATCGTCAACTGTAATATAACAGGAAGGTATCACTCCTGAAATGGGTTATGAAACAGACTGTGCCCTCTGTCACGGCTGCGGCTTCAGGTCTCCCCCCCCCCCCCCCCGTGTCTTTCCGACCGCCTGCTTTGGTGGGAGACAGCTGCTCATGCAGCCTATGGAAAAGGTCAGTGTGGTAAGGGACAGTGTAGCCAAGAGGCAATGACCGCCATGAGCTGCTGGCAGCTGGGAAGGGACTCTGCCACAGTTCAGCTTGAGATACTTAATCGTGGCCAGTAGTTTGCAGCCATGTAAGGTTTGTTTTCAGCCACTGCGATTTCAGGCAATTTGTCATAGACAGTCAGAACAACTGTTACCATCACCACACTACATGGCCGTCGTTACCATCAGTACCACCATCACAGTCATCACTGTTACCACCAACACCCCCATTATCACCATTGTGGGCATCACCACCATCTTCATGGCCACCGTCACCACCAATGCTCCCATCACCATTGTCCTCGTCCTCGTCATCTCCACGATCACCATAACCACCGTTATCACCACATTCATTGTCACGGTCGCTGTCACCACTATCGACGTCATAACTGCTATTCCCTTCTGATCTGCAGGACTTTATACACTTGCTCCAAAATAATCAGAAAAGCGTTGCAAGCTGCCTCAGGTTGCACGGTCCACCTTGCTGACAGATGACAAAGCCTAGGCGCGAGGCCAAGTTTCTTCAGCTTTAGCTGCAAACTGATTCCCTCTCCAAAGCTTCTTCCCTTGGAGATGGGCCTTTGATGCCTGTCTTCCCTGGGAGACATGCAGAAGGGAACACCCTCACTGCCTGGGCCAGCAGAAAACAGAGGAGAAGCAGCCTCCTTCTGAACACTATGGCTGCTTCTCTGTGACCTGGCTGACCCCACTGTTCCACCTTTTTCTTGTTCTGGTCTCCTACAGGGAACCTGGGAGTTTTCTTCTGAGTCATAAATGTCCATGGGCCACCTTGGTGTGGGGAGCCAGGCTAGATGTTACAAGATCCCAGTCAAATAATATCCAGTGTCCAGACTCCAAGTGCGATGGTCCACCTGGTCCCAGAAGTCTAAGCGGGGACTTAGAGGAATCGGGACTGTCTTGGAAGACTGTACATGGCTACAGCATGTCGTCACACTGGCTCCTTAGCTCTGCTCCTTCAAGAGCCATGTTCCCTGTGCTAGGGAGCCAGCCACCACCAGGTGGCGCTCACCTTGCTCAGTGAGCAGCCTATACCTGTCTTGCTTCCTTGGGGACCAGCTCACAGTGGCTCAGGACCAGCCGCAGCAAAGGCATGCTTGCCCCGTGAGGCACCCTATGCCAGAACAGAAGCCGTGGCTCTATGAGCAGACCTTGTTTCTTGTTCAGGGACTGGTGTATCTACCCATGAATGCTGGCCCTGGGTGGAGCTCTGGGCTGCTAACATATGCCCTCCAGGGCTCCCCTCTGCCCTGGCCCACTGCACTGGGTTATGAGAACACTGGAAGGTTTGAGGTGATCTGCTGGAGAGTATCTGTGTGGTGAGAGGGCATGAAGGCATGGATGGCTGAGCCGCCCAGGGCTCCATTATCACCCCCTCCCATTACCAGCAGAAACCAGGTTGCTTTTCATCAGCCGGCAGGCCCAACATTGCCTATGAAAGTGGCTAACATGTGTCCCCTTTAACCAGGGCCATTAATTGATAACACTTAATTAATATGCCCAGGAGAGAGATCAAACGAAGATTGTGTCCCTTGGCAGCCACACGTATTGACTTTGTTATTCCAATTAACCGCCAGGCCAGAAGGGTCTCTGGAGAGAGTTTTAACCTTTGCATCACACCGAGCTCACTGCTGGGCTGCACTGGTCTTCTACCAGCTGAACAGGCAGGCTTTTCTTGCAGTGCACACCCAGCCCTCCCAGCAGGGAGCAGCCATGATCCCGCTCAGATTCTACCAGTGTGGTCACCTCCAGGCCAGTGTGGCTGCCCCTTCGAGGAACTGCTCACTTGCAATTAACCACCTTATTTGAAGCTTTTTTTTCCCTCACTCAAAGAGCAATTAGATTTCTGCAGCCTTTGGAGAAAGCAAATGACCTGGAACGAGATACCTTATAAATCAAGCCTTGAGGGTGGGTGAATCCTTGCCATGGCAGTTGCCTGGCTAGGATGTTGCCCTGAGTGAAGCCTGTGCCCAGAGAGGTGCTGTCTGTCTTAACCGGAGCCCTCTGCCCCAGACAGCCAGGTCCTGTCTCACTGTAGGGATTGGGAAGGCTGGAAGTCCTCCTCCTTGCCCCTAGCCTCCTCCACCTCCTCTGCCCACAGCCCACCCTGTGCACTCCTTGGTGCTGTTACTTGTGGCTAGTGTCTGTCTGTGTCTGTAGCAGCGTCCCATAAGGTTTTTCTTTACTGCCATGCAATAGCAGTCAAAGGCATGGAGGAGCGTAACCATCTGCTCCACAGGACCACAGGGGGTCTTCCTGAGCAATGCAGGAACATCCGGAAGATTTGCCAGATGACCTTCGGTTGCCCACCCTTGGGCCAGTCACCAGGTAGGAGGACGTTGTCCCAGAAGGCTTGGCCAGAGCAGTCCGTTGCAGGTCCACCACTGCTACTGGCCATCAGGTTCAAGAGCTGACCAGGATGTTGGGAGGGGATGTTGGGACATTTCCAGGTGACTGAGCAGAGCGAGTGTCTGGAGAGACGTCTAGCAGGTGAGGCCTGGGGATGGCCAGGTTGGGTCAGGCCCACCCTTAGGAGAGTATTGTTTTCCCCAATATAGAATGGTTTATCCATTTACTGGTAAATGAGAAACAAAGGCAGTCTACTCGTGGAATATTATCCAGCAATGAAAAGGAGCGTAGGAGCTTAGGACCAGCACTCTTGAAAACACACCGACAGATGAATCCAGCTACAAATCTGCACACTGCCTGATTTGCACTGGATTTTAGAACAGGAGGTCCTCGAGAGTGGAGCTTAGGCAGGGTTAGCGAGGGCAGTGGCTGCCTGGCAGGAAAGAGTCTGTGGAGATAGTTACAGTGCTCTGAGCATACGTACACATCTTAAGTACACTTACTTTGTGTGCCCGCCGTGTATGTGTGAATGTGTGGATACCATGCTATGAATCTCAGAGGACAACTCATGGTAGCTGGTCTTCTTCCTCTAGGATTGTAGACCCCAGAGATGAGCTTAGGCCATTGTCAGGCTTCGTGGCCCTGAATCAGCGTCAGGTTTGGCAGCCCAGCCTTTACCTGCTGAGCCACCTTGTCAGCGAACATACTTTAGAAACAGTTACAGAATTAAACACCTTCAAATGGTTAACTTCATATTTTCATTATAGCTCATAGTTTTCTTTTTTTGGTTTTTTAAAGTCAGAGTCTTTCTATGTGTCCCTGGCTATCCTGCAACTCGCTCTGTAGGCCAGGCTGGCCTCAAACTCAGAGATCTGCCGGCCGCTGCCTCCTGAGTGCTGGGATTAAAGATGTGTGCTGCCACATTCAGCTTTGAACTCAAATTTAAAAGGCAGTTTTTAAAAAGAGCTAGAAATAACAGACAAAAGATTTAAATGGAACTGTGTGTGGGGGCTGGGATGGAAGCCAGGGGTGTCACACTTCGAGGCACGGAGCTCGGCTCTGAGCCACAGCTGAGACCTCTGAGCAAGTAACTTTGCCACAGATGGTTCCTGAATAGCAGTGAGCATGTGCAGAAGCACCTGACATCACATCATCAGAACGTTCAAATGTGTGCATCGACTGGATGCCAACTACATCCACTGGAGCAGCAGAAAGTGAATACTTGGGCCCTCATTTGCATGCTGCTGGACAGTTTTGGAGGCACAGAAGTTAAGAAAATGTCTGGCCATTTATTTTTTTTATTTCTTAAACATTTACTTCTTTTTACTTTATGCATATGAGTTTTTTGTTTTTGCATGTATGTCTGTGCACCACACTGGTGCAGTACCCATGGAGGCCAGAAGAGGGTGTCAGATTCCTTGGAATGTAGCTACAGATAGTTGTTAGCTGCCCTGTGGGTGCTGGGACTCAAACCTAGATCCTCTGAAAGAGCAGCAAGTACTCTTATCTGCTGAGCCATCTCTCTAGCCCAGGGACTGTTTCTTAGAAAGTTACACATACAGGGGCTGGAGAGATGGCTCAGTGGTTAAAAGCACCTGCTGCCTTCCAGAGGACCTGAGTTTGGTTCCTACCACCCATGTCAGGCAGCTCACAAACACCTGTGAGTCCAGCTCCAGAGGATGCCTTCTTGGGCCTTTGCAGGCAGCTGCACTCATGTGCTATACTTACACAGACACACAGACACACACATAAACATAAAATAACTTTTTTAAGTTACATATTCATTTACCACTCCATTCAGTAGTCCTTGTATCAAAGGGACACACCATCACTCGATTTCACCTATAAGATCCAGAATATCCCCGGAGTCTGTCCATAGAAGACATGGTTGCCAGGCCATGCTGCTCTGAATGCTACAAGGGATGAAGACAAAAGCCAAAGAGGCTAGGGGGCAAAGTCTGCATAAAATCCTAGATAGAGGACCTAACCCCAGAAGCACTGGGGGCCATGGTCTCTGAGAGGTGGCAGGATGTGGCTGAGGACTTCCGGCTTGTGGAGTGTCTGTCAAATTGTATGCTGTTCACACTGCAAATCATGCCAAGAACATACGCTTCAAAGATGGGAATTCGTTGTGTGTAAGTTTTATTACAGAAAACTAGACTTTCCCTCTTTTGAGACAGAATCTCACTGTATAGTTCAGGCTGATCTGGAGACCAAGATTCCCCTGTCTCAGCCTTTCACCTGTGGGGATGACGGACCAAGCCTCTCTCCTCCTTGAACAGTTCTTTAAAAACTGAAGTTACCCCGGAGCTCTTTGTGTCACCATCCGACCCTTGTGCATCTGGGGGTGGAGATCGGGGAGCTGCCTGGCCCTGCTCTTTCTCTGTCCAGGAAATAACTCCAGCCTGCTGAAGGCCTTGGCCTTGCTTGTTTCTCCTGGTTCTCAGAAGCCATGGGATGAACAGCTACCAAGATAGAGAGTCTTAGTTTGGTGTCAGTAGCAAGTACTGTAGGATGGGTGGGTAGGCAGAAATCCAGGCAGGAGGGCACTACTCATATGAAGGAGCCTGTCCAGAACGGAATGGCTAGAAGGAAGGCCGGGCCCTCTGTGTAGAATTTGACACTGAGGCCCAGGCTCTGAGTGCAGCCACACCCTGCCACTGTCCACTCTAGGACAGTATCTGCTGTTTTCTTCTCCAACACACCAGGGATTCTATCCCAAGTTGGCTTTGAGTCCCAGCTCTTTTGAAAGCTCTGGTGTGTCTGCCCCACCTTCCTTGGCTGCAGCTTCCTGACTGAAGCAAGACTCCAGTTGTATCCCGAGTAGGCCACCACTGCTCCCCAGGACCCCTTCCCACTCTCTATCTCTCAGATGGAGTGTCTGGAAGTCTTTCGGCCCCGAGCTCCCTGAGGTGGCAGCTAAGAGATCAGAAGGCCCTGGGTTGACAGAGTTGCTTTATTCAGAGTGGAGCCCCAGGAGAGGTCTCCAGATAGGAGCTGCCCTTTCTCCTTTCCCCTCTCCCTGACCCTGATGACTGCTTGCTCTCAGGCCTGGCTTACAACCATGCTGGGCCTCTTCTTTGGTCAGCCGGTCCTGCTGTCTGTTGTCCTGTCCAGCCTCCCATAGTCTAGGGAGACAAGATTGCCCCAGTCAGAGAACAGAGACACAAAGTGTGAAAAATCGGAGTGACAGGGTTGTGCTGATAGCTTGTTGAATGAGTGTGTGAGGGGGGCTGGGAGAGACATTTACATTTATATAGTGCCTTTCGCTGGACTGGGCCAGGGCACCAGCCATGAGCATGGTGCAGCCTAGGCTGTTTCTTTGGCCTCGATGGTCAGCTATAGGGCAGGGCCTCGCAGGGTAGGATGACCCACAAAGTTCCCCTAAGCCTGTCACTCCCTAGGCCTCTCTAGAGTGCCTTCTATTGTCCACCATGTCACACTAAGTGATGTTTTTGAAGCTGCAGCCCAGTGCAGAGTATGGTAATCTGGAGGGCCTGTGCTGGTCATATAGGCTCTTCAGAGCTGAGTGTGGCTGGCAGCCAAACTGTGTTTGCTTCCCTGTCCCAAGACCTGAGTGTGATGTAGCTGGAGAGACAATCTCTAAAAAGGTGATTAAGGGTGTGGGACCTGGTCCCATATAACCCCCATGAGAGAGGCACCAGAAACATGAGCACACACTGAAAGCAGCACACTATCTACAAGTCCAGGAGAGAGGCTGCAGGGAGCCCAGCTCTGTCTGAGCTAAAAGGTGGAGAGGTCCTGCTGCCCACACCACTCATGATGTGATGTGAGCTCTCTTCTGGTGTCCACCCTGAGAGGTAGAAGAATCCACTGAAACAGTTCAATGGTACCACTTGAGCAAGAAGACAGAGTAACATGAAGTTACCACCACCCAGAAAGCAAAAAGCACAGAAGGCAAAATACTTGAGGTGAACTCAGCAAGAACAATATGAGGGGAGCTGGAAAGAAGGCTCAGCGGCCTGAGCACTTGGTGCTCTTGGGGTCAGTTCCCAGCACTTACATGGTGGATCACAGCCGTCTGTAACTCCAGTTCCAGGGCGTCTGACACTCTTCTGACTCCCCACAGGTACCAGGTACACACTGCATATACATACATGTAAACACATAAAATGAAATAAGTAGATCTTCTAAGAAGAAAATAAAATGGGATGGCCCCTGTGGAAGCCAGCCGAGCTGTGAGGTTCCATAGAGCGGGATGAAGAACAGATGAACAGCAGCTCTCCCAGGAGAGATGGCCCAAGAGCACAGAGGGAGTGTGGTCCTCTAGAGTCAGATCAACAGAAGCAGATGGCTCACTTGGGAATGGACATTCCTATATACTGACAGGATTCCTGTGGAGCAGATGTTTAAGAAGGACAGCCAGGAGAAAACAGCTGGGATTTGGGATACCCTCAGGCAAACCCCCAAACCACAGGCCAGGGCCAGCAGAGCAGGAAGCTGAGCGCACATTTGAGAGTCAGGACATGCTGCAGGTGGTCTTTCAAAGTAGGCCAGAGTGGGTGACACAAGTCAAAGACTAGCTGCCTGGTACTGCCCCATGCCTGCTGTTCTTCATTCAAAACTAAGCAACAGACAACACCTTCCCCCAGGGGACCAAGCTTCCAAGAATAGGCACAGTGGAAGACTGGCAGTGACAGGAGTCAAGATTTCTTTCTTCCTCTTTAGATCTGTTTGCATACGCACGTGAACACAGGTAACCATTGAGCCCATAAGAGGGACTGGGGTGGAGATGAAGGCTGCTGTGAGCCCCTGGTATGGGTGCTGGGAACTTAACTCCAGTCTTCTGAAAGGGTAGCAAGTGCTCTTCACTGCTAAGCCATCTTTCCAGCACACACGCCCCACCCTACTCCCACTGCCGCCCAGATTAGATAAGGTCTCACTCACTAAGATGCCTAGGGTGGTCTCAAACTTGTGATCCTCCTGCCTCAGCCTCTAGAGCGCTAGAATTATAGGTGTGTGACATCAAGGTTTGCTACAAAGCCAAAGGGTGGTTTGGTGTGATCTGGTTCCTCCTGCAGGGGAAGAAGGATAAGCCTTCCAGCCTAGTAAAGTATCTGATGTCAGTGACCTGGTAGGCTGGTCTCCTAGTGACTGCTGAGGGCACAGTATGTGAGATGGCTAACCATGGGGGCAGAGCCCAGCCTATTGGGTCACTGACATCAACTGTCTTACATCCAGTGCCCCTGTGAGCAAAAGGCCAGGCTGGACCACCTTTGGAAGGAGTATGTCAGGACCCAACATGTCAAAATCGTTCATAAGACAAGGGGTTCCTTTAGTGATCCAGGTGAAAAGTCCTACATCTTTATGATCCCCACCCATAGGCACACACCTCACACACCGCGGGGTCCTGTCATCGAAGGGGAGCCACTCTTAAGATACCCTGTGAGCTTCAGGACAGCCGTCTCCCTGACTGTTTTGGGCCAAGTCCTTCCATCTAGAACTTTGAGCAGGTACCAGCCTTCAGTCCTCCAGGGCTTGGACTGCTGGAGGCTGTCAGGACTTTGGGGTCTGTAAACAGGGTCCTAGCCAAGGAAGAGGCTGAGTCAGGGAGCCTCAGGGCCCCCATGTGGGCTCGGTCCTCAGCCTTGGGAGAGCTGTTACTTCTGATTCCACTGTCTTTGCCCAGAACCGGATGGCGACAGAGGACCCTGGCGGCAGTCTATCCCGACCTCTTTCATCGGGTCTGCTCCACCTCTAGGATCCTTCTTTCCGAATAGGGTTGATGAAGGGAGAGGCTCCCCAGCTGGGCTGACAGGGGCACCCCCAGCTCAATGCCTCTGACTGGCTTCTGGCAGGCACTGCTGTTCCAGAGGCGGCTCTGCCCCCTGGGAACTGGCTGGGGCCGGGGGCGCGGCAGGCAGGCAGGGGCTCCGCAGCCCAGAGAACGCTATTTAAATGCTCCATTGGAGAGGGATTAAAGTTTACGCAAGGTCACCGAGGGTGTGATAATTATAATCACAGGTTTTTGGCTCCACAATGACAGCCATTTGTTATTTCCACTCGGGCAGCTCCTGCGGCCCAGAGCTGGTGACAAGCATGGACTGATTTAGTAACCCAAGCCTGTGCCCCTCCCCTCCCACCACAGTCCTCACAGCCCCCACTGCTGGGGCTGCCACAGGGCTTACACCCCCATGAGATGGCCAGGTTTATTATGGGATGTGAGGGTGAATGGTTGGTGGCTACTGAGAGATGGAGAAGAAGCAGGAGAGGAGAGGACCGGGCCAAGGTTGGGTGACCTGGGTCTACACGTTGGGGGTGGGACTGCTGAAGTAAGAGGCTTCAAGCCTCAGCATGAGCCTGCCAACCTCTGTGCTTCAGTTTTTCCGTGTGTAGAGGAGGATGGACTAAACTGGCTCTGCTGTGAGTGGCTACATTCAGTCTGATTTTTAGCAGTCACATCAATAAGCTTGGGATGAATGGACAGAAATGGAGTTTTGTTAACTATGTTGATTTCAACATCACCCTGAGATTGAGTCCACTTCCCCTAATGGACATCTGGCCTGGGTCCACCCAGCTCCATTGGGATTGTGCCTCGGTCTTCCTAAAACTAAAGAGGAGGTCGTGGACCTTGGTCTCAGGGAAGGAGAGCCAGGGTGCAGCCTGCTTCTTGCCAGGCTGTGCCCTGCAGGCAGCAGGTGGGTTCCTGCACTTGGATACCTGAATCCCAGTCAGAGTCTCAGCAGGCACACCGGGAGGGTCACAGCACTGGGTCCCCAAATCCCAGACAGCATCTCTGCAGGTGTACCAGGAGGGTCAAGGGCTGACACCTTGACATATATGTGCCAAGGACCAATGTCGTCCTGGACCCTGGTGCTTCTGTTTTCCCTCTAACCTAAGCATGCATCTGTGAGGAACAGGCTAAGGAGGTGACTTGCCACAGTCATGCCTCTTAAACCCTGAGCAGCCTAGGACCCTGGGAGATTCTGGCCAAGACTCACAGGTCTCAGAAGAGGGGAGCCCCCAGACACCCCATCTGAGCCCTGCCTGCCTCCTGCCTGTTGCTACCTGTGATTGATGTAGCATTTTTGTTTGTTTTCTCAGTCAGTGGTAAGAATGCTTTAATATACATTAAATGGTGATAAATGGGGGTCCCAGCAGCTGGCCTGACGTGGCATTTGTCTTAGAAGGAGAGGCATAAAAAATGAGGGAAAAGCCTGCCATTCCAGAACATTCCAGTCTGGGCATATCTGTGGAGACTAGCCATCCTGTTGCATACCGGTCATTCAGACACACAGTGGTCAGTAAACCTTCCAGCAGGCCCAGGCCAAGAGTACTCTCTGTGGTCCTAGAGCAGTGGCTGTGGCCCCGGGTCATTTGGTTTGCCAATACCTCTCCCCAGTCTACATGCCCATGCTGGTCACCCCCAACACACACACACACACACACACACACACACACACACACACACACACAGAGAGAGAGAGAGAGAGAGAGAGAGAGAGAGAGAGAGAGAGAGAAATGGATGTCTCAGTTGCTCTCCCTTCCATGTAACACAAGGGAACCTGCCAATTCTCCTTAGATCAGAAGTCCCTCCAAGAGTAGGACACCCTGGGATTGACTCTAGTAATACATTCTTGCCAACTTCCCTCAGGGACTCTCCAAATCTTTCTCCCTCTGACCGTTAGGATGCCTCCTAACCTCTGACCCTTTGAGAAGCTGCCCTAGATGTCTAAGTAGTAGTGGAATGAAGGGGACACAGAGTCTGACGGGGGACAGAGCCCGATGCTGTTGACTGGCACTGTTGCCACCAACTTCCACACTGTGGGTGGCTGTGTGGATGAGGTCACCTGTGCTCCACCCCCACAGTTGGAGCTGTGCCCGTCCGGATTAGGATGGTTATATGGTCAGGGCAGGGTTAGCCTAATTTCACTGGAGCAACTGGAACCAACCAAGCTTGAGGGTGAAGATGTGTCAGGGGCCAAGCTGCCTGTAAGGACACTGAGAAGGGACCAGGTCTGCACAGAGCAGATAGGGGGACTGCAGGACGGGCCACTGTTCTTCACAAGAGGCTGTGGAGGCCCAGCTGTGCTGAGGCCTCTCTAAACCATGCTCAGGATGCTGTGTTGGGCTCAGATCCCAAAATCCTATCTGCCACACGCTCCAGAACTTCCACGTGTGCCCTTAGAGTGGGGACTGGTGCTACTTTGAGGAGGAAACCTAGCCATACACACCTTCCTGTCAGCCAGGCCTCCTTTTTTTCCCTAAGCCCTACTTGAGGGAAGAATTGAGGTTTCCATAATTGGAGGTGTCTCTGGAGCCTACAGAATGCAGCAGGCCAGGGTGGTGACAGCATCTCAGATGCTGGGACCTCAATTATCGCTTGTGGACTGGGAAATGTCAGCAGCACCTCCTGCACGCCCGCAGCGCCAGGCTAAGACCTGAGGCGGCAGCAGCCCTAGCGTAGAATGATTCGCTGGGAAATCACATAATTGCCCACTGCCACGCGGTCACCCTTGACCGTCGTGGGGACAGCCATCAGAGCAGTGCCAAATGCAGCGTTTGTTCAAGAGCTCAGAGCACCGCCAACCCCCAAGGTGACATGTAGCTCTTGGTCTCTCTGCCTGCCTGTGCTGCACTGTGGGGGTGCTACAGGGCAGGACTCATCTTAGGCCCCAGCACACTGCTCTTAGCACAGTCAATGTTTCCCTAGTGGAGTGAGTACCTCCAAGACCTCTCCAGAGAAACCAAGGGTGGAGGTGCCAGGAGCCAGACCCACAGAAAGATACTGTTCATTTTCCCCACAATGTGGGAGCAGTTCTCCTAGCCTGTCCTTGCGGGGTATGTTCCCCCACTGCCTGATCAAGTATGGTGACTGGGCCTGGCCGCTCACAGTCTAGCTCCTGGCAGGCTTTCCTTAACTCCATCCACCTCAGGCACTGTGGAGAACCCATCCTGGAAGAGGCTGCTTCAGTCTGGGAGCCATTCAAGACCAGTGTCCCCCCCCCCCCAGCCCCCTGTGACTTGTGGCGTCGTGACCCAGCAGAGGCTGAGTTGCCTGTCATCTAGGTCACACTGAGCTCCAACCCCGCTTGTACTGTCACCAGGTTCAGAGCCCCTGACCTTGAAATGCAGGAGAAGCCCTGAGAGACAGGGAAAGGATGTGCTCTGTATAAATTTCATGCTCTTCAAAGTGACATTTGTCTGCTTGGGGCTCTCCCAGATGCTCCGTTAGCCTCCTAGACACGCTCACCCCACCCCTGCCCGCCCAATCACTGAAAACCAGAAAAACTCTCATCGCTTGCGCTTGCTTAGAAACTTTTAACATCTCCACCTTGTCACACCGTTATTTATGTTTCTATTCAGGGACAGATGAGACAAGACAGAAAATCCACAGGCTGAGCTCCTACAGCAGAGGCAGACAGAGGGAGGAGACACTGCAGAGGCATGTGGGAGGGAGGTACTGGGACTCAATGGATGCCCAGGGCCCGGGAATGGGGACCTCATGACACCCCTTGCATTTCAGTTCATCACACCACAAGCACAGTCTCATGCTTGTCCCATCTCCCCTACTGTCCTCGGTGCCAGCTGATGACCCTGAGGTGGCCTTAAGAGAGCACAGAAGCAGGCAGCAGGCTAGAGGTCAGATGTTCTTGAGCTGGCTTGATGGCCCTTGGCTAGGAGAGTGGCCATGGCAGTGGGCAGAGACCTTGCCATCTCCCTGTGTTTGGCACTCCTACACAGCCGTGACAGCCTCTCTTCAAGCCCTTGGAGTTGAGGTGGTGGGTCCCAGACTCCCACATGCGTGTGATATGTTTGTCGCCAGACTCAAGAGCCACATACTAATGGTTCTTGGGGATATGTGAGTGGGCTCAGGGGTCTTCACCATGAATAAGACTTGAACTGAAAGGTCCATCCCCGAGCTGGGGGGGCTCATAAGATACCTCATGCACGAGGCGGGGTGAGGGCATGTACCCCAAGTTACAGACCTCCGGGGAGTTTAAAGACAAGAGTTATGGGTAAGTGAAAGTCCTTGGTAATCAAGATACCAAGCCAATTGCTACTTCAAGCCTACTAGACTGGTGGCATATCAAGAGCTCATGCCAAGGGCTGCTGGAGTGTTGAGCTTATGGGGACCCAGGTAGCCCCAGTGAGCCCTATGTGATCAATAAGTAGTCCTGCACCAAGGAGTACCTGCAACTTGCAACCCAAACCCAGTTGCTGTCTTCACAGTACTGTCGGAGAACGAGGGCCTCATGCCTGCCAGACATGTGCCCTGCCACTGAGACATATCCCCAGACCAAACCAAGTCACTCCTTTCCATGCATTTCCCCGTCACAGTTCTGGCTCTGCTCACAGTATTCCCATCAGACAGTACAGTACAGTGTGTGCTGGCCACAGCACCTGGCACCACATGGCCTGTATCACATGGCAGCTCTACCTTCAGTGGAGACTTGACCTTTACCTGTAGAATCGTGCAGTGTTCTTTAAATTCACATACTGAGTCCATATTGTGTCTCTGGCTGCCTCAGAGTGGGCCACTGGAAGCCAGGGCTGACCAAGAAGCATGAGTTGTCAGGGTGGGCTTCTCTCAGTCTGACGGAGTTCTCACTGAGGATGAGGGCACAGAGACAACAGCCACCTATAAGTCACTGGCACTAAGGTACCAGAGACTTTATAGATGTGTCCTCAGACTGCAGCAACTCAGGGATGTGGTCTCCAAGCAGGTCCCTGTCCAGGACACAGCTCTTGGCCCTTCCCTCTAACATGCTGAGTGCAAGCAGCCATGCACTGTGTAGGCAAGTGATTGGGACTGAAAGACCCATACAATCCATCCTAGTGAGTCCATCAGGCCTTTGGCTGGGGCTCCCCTTGAGCTGTTGCCACCATGGGCTCTCACAGGTACCCCAGAACTTTGTATCTTTCCTGTCTGGCTTGAGATCCCAAGCAGTGCACAATGGGGTTGGTGGTCTTGTTGTTGGAAGCTGAAGTAGGATGTGCCTCAGTTTACCTGTCCTTTCCGGTCTAATCCCCACAGGGATCCTGCACTGTTCCACTGCTATAGACTCCTGGTGACAAGAGATGCCTGACCGTTCTCCAGGCACCTCAGCACCACAGATCATAACTTCAGTTCTGGATAATCAGAACACAGAAAAGCCACCCCTGCCCCAGGGGAATAGAAGGTAATATCAGAGCAGAGGTAGCCATGCACCCCTCCCTGAGTTACTGCAGAGCTACCATTATGGGGAGTTCTAGCCCTTTGGGGAGTCTCTCAAATTTTGTCCTAGGTAGGTCCCATCTTGCCTGGAGGGATAGATCTGTCGTACTGGGAGCGAAGCTTGTGTCTCTCCAGGGCAAGGTGACCCATCCCACTAACCTGAAGAATGAAGGGGTTCAGAGATCACAGGTCGTGGTCCCTATGGGGTCCTTGGGTGGCTCTTAGTCATGTCCAACCCCTGAGACAGGCTCCAGAGGTTTCCACATGCCTGCCATAGGGGAGGGGAGGGAACCCTAGGTGTAAGTATCTTTGGGAGGGACCAAGGTGGGCCTCTAATGGCAGAAGGTCCCCTTTGCCACTGATGAACTGCCAACAGGAAGCAGTGTATGAAAATACTGAAGGACATAAATCTATAAAATTACCACCCCCAGTAAGACACCCTTTGGTATATACGGTGAGGTCCCTCATACCTCATGATAATCCACGATCCGCACAGAGCAGCCAGACCAACTGTGAAGCACAAGGTCCTGTGGAACATGGCCATTGTCAGCCATGATTTAAGAACCAAAGAAATCTGTCCTGAGGCATATGTTATCAGTGGTGCAGGGTGAGGCGTGTCTGTGTGTCAGCTGCCAGTGAGAGGTGACTGTGCACCTGGCTGGTGATCTTGCTCAGGTGCTGGGGCAAGCATGGAGAGGGCTGAGAAGTAACGTCGTTCAAGGGAGGATTCAGGGAGGGAGAAGGGAAGAGGTGAGCTTGGATGCTGGTCCTGACAGAAGCCTTCTGGGACCACATCTGATGTCATCTCTCCATTCAAGTCATCCACCTGGAAAGCAGGGACAGGAACACTGGCCCTACAGAAGGCAGCGTGAGAGCCACCCTCCCTCCGGCTACAGGTCAGTGACCAGGCAGGGCCTGTCTCACCCCTTTTCCTCTCAGACACTTCCCACTTGGCAGGTGAGCATCTCTGGAGCTGGGGCAGCCAGGTTCAGGGCCTTAAGTATGGAACCAGGTGAGCAGGAGAGCAAGGGGTCAGCATCGGCAAAAGGGACTGCTGTCCTAGAGGGAGACAGGGCACTGCCAACAATCTCATGATCAGGTAACAGGGCCCTAAGTCTCAAAGTTGTGAGAGCAACTTCGGATTCAGTCAGCCAAGTGGCCCAATGAATCTTGCAAGCTTCGGGCAAGGTTTGATCCAGCATGGGTTATCACAAAGTGAGTTCTAGGACCTGTTATGGGTCCAAAAGGGAAGAAGAGTTCAGGAAGAGAGCTCAGCAGGGTCATGTTGGACACTGGAACAAGCAGCAGTTGAGATAGGAAGACACCCCAACAGTGATATGGCTGAACCCCATGTCTGGCATGGATGAGACCAGATCACACCCATAGATGAGAACGGAAGTGTGGCCACTAGCTCCCAGGAAACCCTGGCAAGGACGATCTTATAAAGGGAGAGGTTGGTATGGCTGTGTACGGCTTGAGTCCAGCCCCTCCGATTCTGGGAGTCTGGTTTTCCGGGTGGGGAATGGACTGTGTCCAGACTGACAGGAAGACTCACGTGCAGGGGTTCTGAAGGAGCAGGTATGGCAAAGGTGACTAGTCATGTTCACTGTGGATCCTCAGATGGCCTGTGGTAGCCCTCGGTGGGAGAAAACATCCCATATCCCTCAGCCCGTCCTGTGAAGGCCAGGCTTGGCTCCTTGCGCCTGTGGCTTTCACTGCCTAGCCTGGAGCAAGCTCCATGTAGCCAAGATGGCTTACCCTGGCCCCACCCAGCCAGCCCTCCAGGATTGTGCCCTGTCATTTAAGGTCCCTGGTCGTCCTGTAGCAGGGAGCCCCCATGTGGCCTCCCCACACTGCTGAGGGCCCTTTGAGAGGAGCTGCACCTCCAGACTGCTGTAGTTCATTACCTTCTCCAACGAGATAAGCCCTCTGATTGCTGCATTAGGGGCAGAACTGCAGGGTTATAAATTACAGGACGAGCTCAAGAGTCTGTCTCTCCGGGGTTAGTGGGAGAAGTTAATTATTTTTATGGGCCCAGATAGGGCATGGGCAATCGGAATGCCCCATTCCAGGTCCTGGCCACATAGGCACCGCCCCCTGCTCTCCCTTTCTCGGGGACAGCCCAGACTTCCCCAAGGGGGCACTGCAGCAGTTGGCCAGCCCCTCACTCCTCCTGCTGAAGCATCGGTTAATGGGAACTTGGGTTTGCTATTATCCCTGCCCTGGGAGGAGTGGCTGAACTCAGTGCTGAGTGGCCGGTGGGGCCATCAGTAACCCTGAAGGATATTCAGTAATCTTTTTTCCCCCAATTGCCCACCGCAGCCTATATTACAAATACATAAATCATAATGTTTCAACAAAAGCAAAATTTAATTTTCTCCTTTCAGCCGTTATCTGGGCCGGGTGGTATATGGCAGGCTGCGCCCGGCTCATTTATTACACGCGCTGAATGGGTAATGGCAGGCCCGTCGATTGCAGCTAGCTTTGTTAGGCCTCTGAATGTGCCGCGCGGCCGTGGAGGCCCAATCTCCCCGCATCTGTAATAGATACACAGGGTTCTATTATTCCTTGCCAGAGCAAAATTAAATAGTTGTGTGTGTGTGTGTGCTGGGGTGGGGGCTGAGGGTAGAGAGGCAGAGGGCCATCCCAGGGGGAGGCTCAGTATCCTTGGCCACGCCCCCTCACTAGTGCCACAACTGCAGGGGGTCCTTGTCCACCAGCAACAGCACAGGGGAAGGGAGCCAACTTCTCCAGTCTCAGATACAATTAGAGGTGGTCTTAGAAGAATGGCAGGGACCCCACCTCCATGTAGGGACAAGCTGTGACAAGCTCACTTTAGAGATCCAGAAACAGTCAATAAGGTTGTCGCTGCCCACACCAGCTTAGGACTCCCAAGGTGAGCCCTGACTGGGCCGCTCTGCAGCTTCTGCACATTTTTAGTTAACTGGGCCCTTGAGCCAGTGTGATTGAGAGAGGAGCTCCTGCCAAACTTGCAAAGAAAGGTATAACTTCCCCTCATTTCTGCCATTAGCCCAGCATGGAGTGTCCTGTGTGTCCCACTGAGGTGTGCCTTGTCCAAGGACCCTGGAGAATTCTGTCAGTGGTACTGAGAGTCTGATCTCGTCATCTTCCCAGGTGTGCATATGCTGAATTGCTACCTCACGGTGCCATCCCAGCTCCAGAGTGTGGCCTCAGGCAGTGGCTTAGCAGCACAACATGAAGGTCATTCCTTGTCCTGTTTCTTTGGGCATGTCTCAGACATACTGGGACAAAATGGACTTGGGACAGAGTGACACAGTGGGCTGTCTTCCTCTGACCTCTGATCCTCTCTTTCCAGGAGCGCTTCTTCAGTTGTCCCATGGAGGCACTCAACTCATTTCAGCCCCTAACATGGGCACTGTGACCAGGGGATGCAGAGAGCCATTTCTGTATCCCCATCTCCTAGGGACATTGCTATCCACGTTATTTCTATATCCCCGTCTCCTAAGGACGTAGATGTCTACGTCATACTTTGAGCTCCATCCTTCACAGCATGGACGGCATTCCATTCTCCAGCCTGTGGCTGTCTGTCCATTAAGCTGAGTTTGTTGATGGGGGACCCTAAGATCCTACAGGGCCCCACTGTCTAAGGGCTTCTGTTCTCACAGAAAAGGTTGAGGACCTGCTAGCACCCAGGACTCAGTCTCCATTCAAAAGTGCTGAGGGAACTCTGCAGTTCTCTGTTCCATGTGGCTTGCATCCTGGGACCTTGGCTAGTGGCAAAGAGGGAATGAAGAAAAGACAGATATGCGGACACACAGTCAGTGGAACTGGGATCAGGTGGGTTTCTCGGATGCTACTGCTAAGGCAAGACCTCGTTGGTACCTTAGGGTGTTTAAGTATAGCATGGGGGAGGGGTTTTGGTTTGATCTTTGTGGGTAAGAAGTCTCAGGCTGTGAACATCCAGGAGGAGAAAGCCTTAGCTGCTAGTTTTTGTAGACATTGATCAACCAACCAGAAACCCTCACAATTGGACTCCTAAGAAAAGCTTTGCCATTTCTCTTGGGCCTGGCTCATACAGATAATGGCCTTACCAATTTCCCATGAGTCAGTTGGTCTTGGAATTCTCAACAGGCCATGCCTATGTCACTCAGGGCTTCCTCTACTTCCTACACTGCAGGGAACAGTGACCTCCATGCCAGCTGTGGGTTCCCGAGGTTAGCTCAGCAGAAGACCCCACTTGCTCTAGCCACCTTCGGGACAGCCTCAGCCCAGAGAGCAAAATAGAAGCTGATCGTGCTTCTACTCTTTCCCAGTTTTCCTTCTTCATTCCTAGAGATTCATGAGCAGGTGCCTGAGTTTCTGACTACACTTGGCTATGGGAAGACATCTGGGTCAAATTGAGTCAGAAACCCACTTCTGGCAGGTCTTCCATCCCCCTGGGGCAGACTTGGGCAGTGACAGCACAGCCAAGCTGTCCATCCCCACCCCCAGCTCCAACCTCCAGGCCTGAGTCCTTCAGTGAAAGTTTCCTAACACGACTGCATTCTATGCATAGACTAGGGAGAAATGGGAAAACGAGGAGGCCTAAGGCCATATAGTGGGGCCAGGTTCAGGGTAGGCTTTGAAGGAGAGCCCATGGGTTTGTCAACAGCCTGGGCGTTCAGCATGAGTAGAAGGAACAACTCAAAGGTGAGTTCATCTTCTGGATCAAGTGAAGAGGCCAGTCCTAGAGATCCAAAGCCGCAGGATCTCCATGACACAAGGCAACAACAGGATGTCTGAGAGGAGTCCCAGTGAGGATCCAGTATTGGGAGGATAGCATAAGCCTTGGACCAGACTGATGGCTCATTACAATCAATATTTGCAATCAAAGAAGTGCATCCAGATGGTATATGGTGGGACACACTGTGACACACTACAGCTTCCACCATGAGATTTTTTTCTCTCCTCTGTTGGGGGAGACGTTGGAAGGGTGGAGGACAGGTATGAGGAGAGGGAGAGACAAGTGGGATTGGGGTGTATGATGTGAAATCCACAAAGAACCAATAAGAAGTTTTTTTAAAGGTGAGTTCATTGGAAGGCAGGAGCTTCCCTTCTGAAAAGGGATGCCAGAGCTTGACTTGGACATGGCAGTCATATGAAGTAGTCTCTGAGTTTGTGACAGATATCCAGGGAGCATGCTGGGCAGGAGACAGAAAAGGGGCATTACCATGCGTGGATGCTGTCCGGGGCTCCACATCAATGAATGGCATAGAAGGAAGAAGGGCTGAGGCTTCACCATAAGGGCTCCACTTTGAAGGAACTGTAGGGACAAGGAGACCCAGCCTAGGATTCAGAGGTGGTAAAGGTAGAGGTCATGGGGCAAGCCATTGGGAGCCAAAGACAACTGTGGCAGGAGGGAAGAGGGCTTCTGGGCTGAGACCTGACCACTAGACTGTGAACCCAGGAAGCCTATAACCTTGGCCATGGTGATACCAGTGGAATAGCAGAGAAGAAACAGGCAGAACAACTTCAGAAGAAGGGGAATAAAGGCTAGGCTATCATCTCCTGGGGAAATAACAAGAAAAGATACCCACACCATGAAGACAGGGAGCATCTGGAAAGGAAGATCTTGAGACACACACACACTCAAAACTCATCCAAGAAGAAATGAAAACAATAAATCATCCTAGAGCTATTAAATCAAATTCAAACTAAAGCATTTCTCAAAATATAACTCCAAGACTAGATAGGTTTTTTTCATTACATTTATTTATTGTGTATGTGTGTGCACTTGTACATGTTCAGGCCATGATACATGTGTGGAAGTCAGAGGACAACTTTCTGGAGTCAATTCTCTCCTTTCATTATGGAGGTTCTAGGTGTAGGCTTAGATTTTTTTCAAAACCTACTTTAAGGGTTCTAAATGCTTCAACCTCCCTTCTAGCCCACCACCCATCAGAGGTAAGGGGGGAAAATGGCTACTAGGACAAGGGGGACGGGAACCTGTTTAGAAGTAGTTCTTTGAGAAAATTCTAATCTTCACGGTCAGCAGTCCAGTCAACTCAAATCAGCAGCAGTGGCTTGATCCAGAAGAAACCACAAGGCTCCACCGATTGGCATCAGTCCACTGAAGCAGCCAGAACACCTCCAAAACTTGTTTGGTGTGTTTCTCTCAGCGAAGTCATGACAAGTGAAGATCATGGAGGAAAGCAAGGTGAGCCAAGGCCAGAGGCCACCTGCTGTCTGTTGGTTTATACTAACGCTCTTTCCCAATGTCACGTGTCCTCTCAAGTGTTTGCCCAAGCAAAACATCATATGATCTTTCACCAGACAGCTTCCAGAAAAACACCACATGTCTGTTCTCAGCAAAACATCCTCTCATGTGTCTGCTTCAGCAAAGCATCCCCTTATAAGACAGCTTCCAGAAAAGCATCACATGACACAGCTGCATCTCTAAGGAAACCAGAAATTCCCACTTTATCTAGGGATCACTCTGATGTGATTATCACAGGGAGTGCATTAATGCAAAAGATAAAAAGCACCCAGATTAGAAAGAAAGCTAATAGATACCAAATAGTCAACACAGAAAACCCTTGGGGAGTTTTGTGATGGGACATGTGTAGTAGAACTGATAGAGCAAACCTTGAAAGGCTGCTGGATGTAAAATCAGCATTCAAAAAACAGGTGTATTCCTATAGATTAGTGTGTTGGTTGGCCTTCTCTTTGTTGTAACAGAATGCCTCACAAGAAAAGAAGGGCTTATTTGGGTTCAGTTAAGAAAGGGCAAATATCATGATGGCAGGAGCATGGGGGAGGGGCTAATCATCTCATGGCGAACACAGATTTAAGGGCCAAGCATAACTTTTAGAAATGTGCCGCCCGCCATGACTTACTTCCTCTAGCTGACCCTACCTCTTCAAGTTTCCACCTCTTCCCATCTAGAGCTGCCAACAGGGAACAATGTATCCAACACATGAGTTTAGGAGGGCGTTTCCTATCGAAGCTATAATACTCTTCCTGTTCCCTAACAGCTCATAGCTATATCATGATGAAAAAATACATTTAATCCATCTCAGAGTCCTAGAAGTCTCAACGCCTCCATGATTCAAAGTCTCAGTTCAAAGACTCCTCCGAGACTCAGTGCAAACTTAAAATAGGAGCACCTGTAGAAATGAAAACAAAGCCCACATACTTCCCAGACACAATGGCTTACGATAAGTATTCGTATATCAAGAAAGGATCGGACCAAAGCAAAGTAGAACAAACATTAAGTTCTGTAGACCCACGGCTGCTACCTGAGACACATGGTATGATGCGAGCAGTGATGGGTAGGCCTCACCAGCCCTGATCTTATGGTCTTGCCATTCCAGCCTACATGGCTTCTCTCTTGAGCTGGCTCATCTCTACACCAGTAGCTTAGTCAATATCAGCATCTTGCTAGGGTCTCTACTACATCTTGAACTTCTTCTCCTTCATAATTTCCTTCATTGCCTCCCCAAGAGCTACTTGCAATGATCCTGACCATACCATGCATCGCTTGGGCTCTCAGGTCTTCCTTTGAAGTCTAGGTGGAAGCCTTCATAACCCTGTAACTCTTGGATTCTGCGTGCCTTACAAAACCACCCACACAAGCCAGGCATGGTAGTGCATGCTTTTAATCCCACCACTCGAGAGGCATAGGAAAGCAGATCTCTGAGTTCAAGGCCAGCCTGGTCTACAGAGCTAGTTCCAGGATAGCCAGGGCTACACAGAAAAACCCTGTCTCAAAAAACAAACAAAACAAAACAACAACAACAACAAAAACCCATCCCTACAGGGACAATTCTAAGCTCTCTTTCCATGTCTCATGGTTGCAGTGGTCTGAGTGTCTGGGCAGCTGAACACAATGAAATTAACTCTGAAAAGACAACTTGTTATATTGTGATATCTCAAGAGAGCACTTTCAAGAGAAAGTCTTTTGAATAATTTTAGCCTTTCATAGTCTTGAACCTGTGACAGGTGGGGCCTGGCCAATACCTGAGGTATCCTCAGCAAATCTTCCCATAAAGTCCTTTTGCACAGCTCTTGGTTTCTTCTTAATCATGACAATCTCTTCAGACAACACACTTTTTGCAATCCCAACTTTACCCAGGATTTTTGGATCAAATTGCAAGTTTATTTATTTATTTTTTTTTTTTTAGTGTTTCTGATCTACTTTTTGTTCCCAATTTTCATTATAAACCTGTCCAGAAGCACTTAACCATAACCAGACTGGATGGTGGTCTTCTTTGAAATTCCCTATGCTAGACTGACTTTTAAACATGGTCACCAACAAAACCTTGGGGCAGGGACAAAATGTAGATAAGATTTTTTTTGTTATAATGTTAATGTAAGCTGCCTCTAGTCCAGTTCCCAATAGTCCTGTTTCCACCTAGAACCTCCTGAGCAGTGTTTACGTTGCACATTCTTGTAAGTATTTAAATCTTCTGAACTCTCATCAGAACGATCTGCTCACCTCTTTGTGGTGGTTTGAATAGGAATGGTCCACATAGATTCATGTGTGTGAATGTTTGGCCACAGGAGGTGGTACTATTAGGAGGTGTGGCCTTGTCAGAGTAGGTGTGGCCTTGGTGGAGGAAGTGTGTCACTGTGGAGGTGGGCTTTGAGGTCTCATATATGCTCAAGCCATGCCCTGTGTAGCACACAATCTCCTTCTGCTGCCTATGGATGAAGATGTAGAACTCTCAGATCCATCTCCAGCACCATGTCTGCGTGGATGCTGCCATGTTGATAATGGACTAAGCCTCTGAAACTGTAAGCCAGTTCTAATTAAATGTTTCCCTTTATAAGAATTGTGGTCATGGGGTCTCTTCACAGCAATAAAACCCTGACTAAGATGCTCTACACTCCTATCCTGCATTTTCAAACTCTTCCAAATTCCTCCCACAAACCAGGTACAAAGACATCTGCCCCACATGTTCAGATAGTCACATCAATGTCTCCACTTCTCTAGTACCAGCCTTCTGTGTTAGCTGGCCATTGCTGTGGTAAGACATCTGACAAATAAACAGGGTTTATTTTGGTTCACAGTTTCATAAGATCCAGTCCCTGGTGCTGGGTTCCATTGCTTCTAGACCTATGGTACAGTAGAGCATGATGGTGCTGAGAGCTTGTGGCGAAGGTGACTCACCTCATAAAAGACAGGAAGCAGAGATTTAGGAAAGGAACGGGCATGAGGCATAGTCTTCAAACACATGCCCTGTGACCTATTTCTTTCAGCTATGCCCCACCTCCCAAAGTTGTTACCACTTATAAATAAATAGCATCACCAGGTGGGAGGCGTTTCATAATCAGATGTACAACCAGTAACACAGCTGGCAATTAAAATTTTCAGGTAGTATTAACAATGTCACAAAAATATGAACCAAGGATAAATTGGTTAAAATATGTACAGAGCCTGTGCATTGAAAAACCACAAAACAGTGCTTAGGAAACAAATTAAGCTTTAGTAAATGGATAGATTAACCATACTCATGAGTAGAAGACTCAGTATTGTTAAGATGCCAAGTTTCTTTAATTCATGTGCCTTTTCAATAAAATCACAATCTCAGCAGGCTTGTTTTTTTGGTAGAAATTGATTAAGCTGGCTCACAGAATATGGAATAGTCAAAACAACTTGGTAAAGGAACAGAGAGGTAGGAGGAATAGTGCTAGTTGACTTTAGCTTGCCACGAGGCTACGGCAGTCAGTGAAGCTGGGTTGGTGAGGTGGAATCGGGACTTTGAGTGCTTTCGCCTCGTCTGTCCCTGAATTAGTTCGCCCTTGGTAATTGCACATGGTAGACTGTGTTTACTGCCAACACCACCTTCCACTGAATGACAGGAAACGTAGTAAAGACTTGCTCTTTTTGGAAAGCCTTCTTGTATAGACATCCAGCCCACCAACAGCTCCATGCATCCCTGTGGCTGGCTTCAGAGCTTGCCACCTCTCGTTGCATTTTCTTGCCCATGCCTGCACAACACAGTCTGCAAGCACCTGGCCATGAATTTGACCATACCAGATGCTTCCTGCTTGACCCTGACATTATATAATGGAGGTAGCTGTAGCCACTTATATAAATGCACCACAGATAGGCTGGTGGTCTTCATATATGTATGTGTGCGTGTATATACATATATGTATGCACACACACATATATACACATACACACATGTATACACACACACACACACACACCACACACACACACACACACACACACACACACACACACACACACACACATATATGTGTGTATAGTTAATGAGCTTTCTCCACAAGGCGGATGCTAAGCCCATACTCTGACTCACAGGGACTGGGGCCAGACCTAACTCACACAGGTATAGGTTTGACCGCAGCCACACATGACCCATTTCCCAGGCATCATCACCTGGGAACTCAGGCCTATGGCTCCTGTGCTGATGACTCCATGATCAAATGCCAACCTGAATGTGGTATGTTCTCCACCTTCTCACCCTGGCCCCACACCAGCCTCTCCAATCCAGGGCTTGCTCAGATGAGCTTGGGGCACTTGGAGACCCTAGATAGAAATCCTGAGCTCAGGGGAGGGGATGTGGCAGTTAGGGAAGGCTACAACAGCTCAAGCAAGGCCTGCTTACCTCATGGCCATGAAGCAAGAGGGAATGGAAGGGACTGGAGTCCCAAATCCTCTTCAAGAGCATGCCCTTATAGCCTAAACATCAGTCCTGCTCTTAAAGGCTCTGGCCCTCACAATGGCAGCCGGGACTAAGCTAAGCCTTCAAAGCATAGACCTTTGAGGGACACCTAAGAACTCTGCACCAAGCAAGGAGAAGTTCATGGTCCCAGACACTAGTTAGGCATGAACAAAGACTCTCACATACCCAAGCCCAAGAAGGACTTTGAGGGGATCCTTGCATGTCCTTCTGTTTTCTTCCAGGCTAGTGCCAGCCAGGCAAGCAACAACTTGAAGAAAGCAACAACTAAAGATCATCTGCTAGGTTCTCTACCATCTGCTGAGTTCCATGCCACCTGCCCAGACCTCAGGACTGTGTTCCCAAGAACCCAAGTTCGTTTAGCATAATAGCTCTCATGATGAAGCACGAGGTAATCCTGCTGCTTCATGAGGCTGCAGGTGCCCAGCCTGGATCCTTCTGGGACAGAGCCAGAAATCTCAGCCAAGGTGAGTTCCCCAGGGGTGGGCAGCCCTGGGGAGACAAAGGTTGCCCCAGGCAGGAATGGCCATCAAGCACTAAGAGAAGCCATACTGCTGCCCAAGCTTCTAATTTGTGACTAATTTGTTGCACAATGAGGTTGCAATTTTCTAATTGTGATTGCCATTTTAATTTTACTCATGGCTGTGCACCCAACAATGTATAGTCTAGTAATTAAAATTAATTGTACCTTCACCTGCATATTTCTATTAGGCTGTTAAATTTAGTCTGTAAGCTCGGTGATTTTGTTCCCTGAAAGATGCTAAATTCATTTTCCCTGAGCCGGCTCTGCCACACTTGCTGACCCTGGCTCTGCAGCAGCCTTGCCCTCCGAGGAGGGGCAGCCATTTCTTCCCTAGCACTGTAGCTCTGGAGGCTCGGGAACTGAGGTCCCAGGGCTCTCACTGAACCCAAAGTCTCATTAATTGCATCACTAACGAGTTATTAGGTCCCCAAGTCACAAGCAGGGATCTCATGAATAACCTTGGAACAAATGGGCTTTTTCATGGAATTAAGCCCATGAATTACTCCTTCAGTTCTTGCTGGAAACCATTTCCCCAGCATGGTGTACCAGTGGCCTCCTATGGAAAGGTGGAGGTCGAACAAGGGCTCCCTCTGGAGTCCACATGGCAGGGCCTGGGAGACTCAGGCACAGACATCAGCTTGAGAGACCTTGGATGCCATCGTATGGTCTTTAAGCAGCATTCAGATCTACAAGGAAACTGCCTCTTCTGTGGAGGTGATCCCAGGATTCGCTGAGCTCTGGTGGCTGCAGGTATAGATTCTGTGACCCACATTCTGTCTGTGATGGGAGTAGACATGGTGGTTCTCATGAGGGGAATAAGCAGACAGCAGAGGCCCATGGACTCAGGGCCATGAAAGCTTGCCTCAGGCAACATAAGGTGCTTAGGGGTTATCCCTTCAGACCAGGGGCAGTGGCCTAGAGCAGTGGCAAAGAGCATCCTCAGGCAAGCGAGGGGACAATGGGTTTTTGACCAACCTGGAGAAGGCAGAAAATGCAGACCTATATGTTCTTTAAACTTCTTCCCCAGGGAAAGCAACATGGCAAAAGACACTGAGCTCAAGAGAGAAGCTTAGAAGGTATGTCAGGCAGAACACACTTGCCCTGCCATCCTAAGCCCTAGAAGGCCCCAGTGGAACTAATGATGTCCTGTGACCAGCTGCCCAGAGGCTGAAGAATCAGCTTGAGGAGGCATCAGGTGGAGAGCATCCTGAGCTGTGTTGATCTTTAAGACTCTTTCAAGCATTTCTAGGTCCCCAGATATTCTACACCACCCTGGAGTCTTAGATGTCCCTCTGATGGACAGAACGTGGCCAGGGGTACTTAGGAGTCAAGAGTAGCACAGGAGACAACTCTGGAGGGTCCACCAGGATCTCTAGGATCCCATAGCCCACCCACCCCACATAAGTAACCCCTGGTCTGCACTTCACAGACTCCTCAAGAGAGCTTGGATAGGCTGGGCCCCGAGCCTCTCAGCTACCCAGGGAAAGGCTTCCCCATGGGGGACATTACTGGTGCTCTGTGCCACCTGACAAGGGTGACATGAACTTTATCACTTCCAGGATCCCAGAGGAGAATCAAAGTGGTGGAAGGGGCTGGATAGGACGCCAAGAGCAGCACCCTCAGGACCTTAGGACCTGTTCACGCTCAGACCCTGTCACCCCCAGGGTCAGGATTGGCATCTGGGACAGAAGAGGTGGTGAGCCATGAAGCAAAAATTCAGAAAAGGACCCTTTGTCCCTTCTCTGGGCAGAAAGTTTCCAATATGGCCAAGCCAAAAATATCCATTCTGTTCTTTCTTGAACCAGACCATAGTAGGACCAGAAGACAGCTATAACCCTTCTCCATGGAAAAGGTGACTTCTTATGGCACAGAAAGAAGTATTTGTCTTCTGTACTTTCTTAGGAACTTGGGAATATGTGCTTGTCTTAGTTCTATTGCTGAAATGAAACACCATGACCAAAAAGCAAGTTGGGGAAGGAAGTTTGTTTAGCTTACACTTCCACATTGCTGTTCACCACCAAAGGAAGTCAGGGCAGGAACTCAAATACAGAAGGATCCTAGAAGCAGGAACTGATGTAGAGGCCATGGAGGGAACTGCTTACTGGCTTGCTTCACATGGCCTGCTTTCTTAGAGAACCCAGGACCAGAAGTCCAGGGATCGCACCACCCACAATGGGCTGGGCCCTAACTCATTGATCATTAATTGAGAAAGTGATTTACAGCTGAATCTCATGGAGTCTTTTCCTCAACTGAGGCTCTTGCCTCTCTGACAACTCTAGCTTGTGTCATGTTTACACACAAAACCAGTCAGTGAAGTGCTTTTCCACACATCCCTCCATCACCCCTGTTTAAGTATCCATCCATCCATCCATCCATCCATCCATCCATCCATCCATCCATCCATCTGTCCATCCATCCATCCATCCATCCATCCATCCATCCATCCATCCATCCATCCATCCATCCATCCGTCCATCCATCCATCTGTCCATCCATCCATCCATCCATCCATCCATCCATCCATCCATCCATCCGTCCATCCGTCCATCCGTCCATCCGTCCATCCATCCAT
>CM052712.1:24838373-24851374 GCA_028551405.1 Uromys caudimaculatus | reverse complement strand
CCATAATCTAACCATTTATCATTCATTCACCCACCTATCAATTCATTCATTCCTTGTTCATCCCTTCTTTACTCATTATCCACCCAAACACTGACTCATCCACCACGTGAGCTATCAATCCATTTATCCACCATCAATCTATCCCCTATCTGCCTGTTCATACATTAGTCATCTATCCATCCATTCATCCATCTATACATTCCCCCATACACCCTTCTGTCCATTCACCCATTCATCCATCCATTATCCAAAATCCATTCATCTATGTCTAGCTCCCCATATACATTCACACACCCATCCACTCACCTGTCATTCACCTACCCATTCACCCATGTAGCCATCATCCATCCATCAGCCATGCATCCTTCTCCTAGTCTACCATCCATATGTAATTCTTCTACTCATCCATCATCCATGCATCCATTCATATATTTATCGTCCAGCCATTCATCTATCCACCCATATATCCATCATGTCTCCATCCTTCTACCCACCTCTTCATTTACCCATGTGTCACCCACCCATCTGTCCATCCACCCACCCATCCTTCTACCCGTCTACCATCTGTCCATCCATTTACATGCCCATTATTTCTTCTCTCCTTCTCTCCATCCAGTCACTAACACATAATGACTTAGAAAGTGCATACAGAATGCATATCATGTGAAGATCCAGGCCTCCAAGCAAGAAGCAGGATGGGAGGACTCCTGGAGCCTTTAGAACTTTCACACCCTTAGAGGAGATTGGCAGGTAAGACAGATTGTAATAAAAATATGTTCCTGGAGCTACAGAGATGCCTCAGTGGTTAAGGGTGTGCACTACTCCTGCAAAGGACCCAAGTTCAATGTCTGGCACTTATTTTGGGCAGTTCAAAACTACCTGTAACACCAGCTCCAAGGGATCTGATGTCTCTGGCTTCTATAGGCACCCACAATCGTGTATACATATGCTCACACACCACACACAGTCACACACACACTTAAGAATAATAAAAAAATCTTTTAAAATTCTTAAGACACATAGTGTGTTTGGCCAGTGTGCATCGTGGGAGCCCTGGTTCAGAAGGTAATAGCCCAAAGGAGTGGCATCTTAGCAGAGGGTCAGGAAGCAGCCTAGAGACAGGTGACCAGAGAATGCTGTGTCACATCCTGACCTGCACCTCTAGCTGGTTTGTACCCAGAGTATCAGTAAGGAAGGAACACCCAGAAGGGAGCTCACAGAGGGCCTGCCCTAACTCCAGGATTAGCAAGGTGAGAGTAATCCAGTGGGACTGGAGAGTTGGGGTTGCCCAGAGCCCGGGGTTCTAATGTAGCCCACTCATGTCTAATACTCTTCCCTCTCCCCCACAAGAACCCTCCAGGGCGGGCCCAGAAACTCCTGAGGTCAGAGAGCCTGGCACAGATCAGAGGTGTCTTCACTGGCCTCTACCACCAGCTTCTCCTCACTCCAAGGTAGCTACCCACCACATCCCTCTCCTCCTCTGGGCCCCTCCCTGGCCTGGCAGTCAGCTCCAGAACAACTGCCCCAACTTCTAAGATCATCCACTCCAGGTTGGGGTAGAGGCCTCACCATCCATCAGGTACTAGATCTGGATAAGTATCGGTCCTGTGCCCATTAGCCTAACATTGGATCAGGAGGGTCTGAGACAATGGGGACCCTCTCTGTCTAAGAATCTGGTAGGTGCAAAATGATAAATGCCTTAGTAGGTAGGCATCTATAGCTCCAGTGTACAAACAGGCAAAGGATAGATGATAAGGATACACAGGGACATAAGCTCAAATAGAGGGACCAAGAGAGGCCTCATTTTCCAGACCAGGTGGGAGAAGGGCCTGGGAGAGAGAGACTTATGGATTCTTGGGAAGTGCATCCTGGGTCAGGGCCTGTGGGGCCCAGACATACACCAGACTTGCCAATCAGGAGGAGCTGGAGAGCAGAGGAGGGGAACAGGGCATGAGGTGGTGACAGAGGATGGAGTCTGTGCAGACACTGAGGGGAGAAGGCTGGTATCACCCAGGCATGGCTGGTCAGGCCTGGGCTTCTGTGTGGAGAGGGCCGTGGGATGAAGGACAAAATGAGGTGGGGTTAGAGCAGGCCTCTGTCACCTGCCTGGCAAGAGAATAAGGACTGTAATAGAGGGAAGTCAGCATCTGAGAGGGGCTATTGCCCCTTAACTTGGGGTGCAGCAGGGCAGTATCGTATTGAGCGTCTGTGGATGGTTCTGTGCACAGAACCAGCATCTCCGTATTGGGGAGGGGGGTTTACAGCCAGACAGGAAAGCCATGTGCCTCACCTCAGTGTTTATACCCACTCACAGCATAGCCGGAAGACACAGAACCACGAGGACAGGGTGTGGTGGGGATGCTGACGTCCATCAGAATGCTGACTAACAGGAGGTATAATGCTGGCAGCGTGTTAATCTTCCACAAATTAAAATCTGCAGCACAGCGGTTAAGATTGAGGCCACCGAGGTTCAGCGCAGTGTGACCGCCGATTTTGATAAGAGCATTTTAAGAGCAGCAAGACGGAGATAAATTGCCTGCGGCTGCAGTGCACCATTGGGTGAGAGCCTCACAGGCAGCCATGGACACCAGGTCGCCCCCACTGGCCAGTGTTCTCTCCAGTGATGCCTGGTGACATTTGGTCAGCTTGGGCAGGGGGTTAGCCTCTACCCAGAGGCTCCCAGTAAGCATAAAGTAAGTGGTAGGCCTCTACTGGGGGCTATGGAGAGTCCACCTATCCTGCCAGCAAGATGCTGAGACCTCATAGTCCCAGTGGAGACTGTTCCCCATCCTGCTGTGATCACTGTCCACAGTGCTCCTAGTTACTATGAGTGAATGGATGCTTACCTGTGTGGACTCCTGTGTGGACGCCTGCTGGACACCTGTAGGCCCCACACCTTCATGGTTTCCTTCACTCAACAGCCTGTGTGAGCACTCTTAAATGTGGCCAGGGTCTCAGCCTTGGAGGTGACAGACAGGTCCACAGAGAGGTATACTCAACCTTCCAGTTCTAGGCAGTTAAGTCCAGGACCCCTTTCTGCAGCCAGGCCAGCTCAGCCAGGCCAAGGTGGGACAGGTGGGAGGGGACATCCATCAAATGGAGTCAGGGACCCTGTGAGTAGCTCTACTAGGAACCTTGGCATCCTTCCTGGTCCTTGCTCACAGAACCCCAGCAAGTGTCTCTCCCCACTACACTATCTGGCCCTTATTTGAAGGCTGGAGCCAAAGCCTCTCCTCTGTGGTGATGCTCTTGTCTACCCTTGACATCTGTACAACCCCCACTGCCCCTCACTTCCCTGCCCTGTTTTGGGGGCCCTCTCCATTCTCAACCCTCCCAGAAGTAAAGGAGTCTGGGGTCTGATGAGGAGTAGGGAGGGAGGCCAGCAGTGTGAGAGGGGTTCACTAGCACTGGGTCAGGAGGAAGAAACAGGGGAGGAGGTCCTGGATATTGGGGCTGTCTTAGAAGACTATAAAAAAGGCGAGTAGATGGATGCCTAGTGGCTAGTGACATTGCTGACAGCTTCTGCTTTCTTTTACAGAGAGTAGGAACTGGTAAGAAACAGCCAACTTTGCAGCAGGTGATGCCTGTCTGATTGTCTCCTTTCCTGAGCAGCCGTGAAATTGATATTTAAAACTAATTGTACAGCACCCTGGAGGCAGCCAGGCTGGGTGGTAGTCGGATTGTGGCCACGCTCATTCCATCTTGCTTTGGGCTCTGTTCATGACCCTGGTGGAGATCAGGACTGAGGATGAGGGTCTTATCTCTAGTGGCACCCCACCTCCACCTGCCAGCGGCCACTGAACTACCCCCTTTGCAGAGAGTGGCACTCCGATTTCATAACATCCAATTACTGTCCCTACTGCTGTCTGGAGCGCAGATCAAATCGCTCAGCTGCAGAGAGGAGTCCCAAACAGGTCAATCTTGGCCGGTTAGACACGGTGTCCAGCTTGAGGCTGCATGCCACCCACTTCAGAAGCCAAAGGCAGCAACCCAGAGGCTCACAACAGTCATGGTTCTCTCCCCCATGATGCAGGTTTCTGGCTGGGTTCAAGTCAGTTAAGTGCAAGGCACAGAAGGGTTATGACCTCTGGGAAGGTGACCAGCAATGACCTCTTTGGCTATCCACAACTCTAGCAGTTAGCACTCTGGTCTTTCTGGGCATCAGTCCAGGCAGGTATATCCCAGCTGACTGCGGCGAAGGATATTCCTCTAGAATCTATGTCCACTGGAACCTGTGGAAACAGGGTCTTCACAGATATCATCAGTTAAGATGAGGCTACACTGGAGCAGGGCAGCCTCAGCCACTGGCCAGTTCCCCTGGGAGAAAAGGCAGCAGAGACACAAAGACGTGTGGGAGGGCAGAATGATAAGCAGAGATAGAAGCAAAGATGGCAGTAGTGCCACTACAGGTCAAGGGTGACATCAACCCTCCCTTTCACGTATACACTCACCATCACCTACCACCCTCACCATCATCACGGTCACCACCATTGCTATCATCACCATCAATCTCCTCATCACCATTATTACCACCGCTGCCACTGCTAGCATTACCACTATATCATGCTCACCACCACCACTGTGTGACCATTGCTATCTTTACTGTCACCATCACTCACCATCATTACTCCATCATCACCACCATCATCACCACCATCATTGCCATCATCACCATTATTACCACTATCATCACCACCCTGTCATGCTCACCACCCTGTCATGCTCACCACCCTGTCATGCTCACCATCACTGTCTTGCTCACCACCACTGTCATGCTCACCATCACTGTCATGCTCACCATCACTGTCATGCTCACCATCACTGTCATGCTCACCATCACTGTCATGCTCACCACCACTGTCATGCTCACCATCAGTGTCTTGCTCTCCATCACTGTCTTGCTCACCATCACTGTCTTGCTCTCCATCACTGTCTTGCTCACCATCACTGTCATGCTCACCACTGCGGTCATGATCGCTGTCACTGTCCCCACTGAGACCATCTTCACCATCACTACTGATCTCTCAATGAGCTCCTGAATCATCACTGCTGTCAACGTCACTGTTGCAACGTCACCATCATCCTCCAAAACCAATTTCTAGTTGCGATGTCAAAGGCCAAAGTCACTAAGTGGCTTGTCCACAGCCACCCAGCTGATTGTGGGGCATCAAGGACTCACCACTTGATGTCCATCGACCTGACTTCCCAGTCCCCACAGAAGTGGTCCCTAAGCTGCTCTCGTCCCACTCCTGCTGCGGACCCGCTGATTTTCTGGCTGGTGCCCATAATATTTTGCTTGCGGCTTCAGATCCTCTCACTCCAGTCATGCCCCATCTCTATAAGGCCAGAGAATCCTTTTTCATAATACCCAATAAATAACCTGGATTTAATTGAATTAATATCGACAGCATGTAATTGCTCCTTGTTGCTCAAGCCTGCTGAGGAGGGGCGTGAGGGGGTGGAGCGGGGAGGTTATTGCTTTAAAAAATGCCCTCGGCCCCGAGCAGCATTTTGGCCTTATTATTATAGTAATAATGAGGCAGCTGATTTGATCTCTCCTTGCACAATAGCGCAGCACAGCCCCGCTAAATAAACAGCCAAAGTCCTTTGTCCCTGTGGGCTGTTTCTGGGTAATTAAAATCAATAGGGTCTTCCTCGAAGCCCTCCGTGGCCTCATCAAGGCTCAGAGCTTGGGGCTGCCAGGTGAAAGACAAGCAAATGAACTCGCAGCCAAGTGAGGAGAGCTGCTCATGGTAGGCTTTTTCCAGCTGGTGGCAGTCTCTTAGAGGCCTTCCCTGGCCCAGGGACTTTCCTGCCACAGTCCCTAAGGTAAAGGGGTGGGTGTGGATTCTAGACAGCTGGGCCTGAGCGGTCTCAGGACATTCTCCCCACCATTTGGGGAAACATGCTTTCTTCATACAAGCTTCCGCACGGATCCTCCCAGATCCGTGTTCAGAGATGGCTGGCAGGAATCACATTGAGTGTCTCAGCAGATAAGCATCCAGTGGTCTCCAGATTCCAGGTTCTGCTCCTGGGCTTTTGGGAGCTCACATGGACAAAGGGAGGCTTGTCTGGTACTCGTGAAGCAAATGCAGGTTACTGGCTTCACACAAAGCAAGAGCCGGTGGGAGCTTGGGAAGCAGGAACTGGGAGGCTGCAACACAGGGCAGCTGGAGGAAGAGGGCTGGGAGCCCCATTAGAAGCAGCAGCAGTGTAAATAATGTGAACAGATGATAGCTTAGATACATGGACAGAGGGTAGCTGTCCACTGAGGTGCAGCAAGTGAGGCAGCTCGGGATAAGCCAGGTGCAGAGGCCTGTTGGACATTCCAGCAGTCTGTGCAGCTTTGCTCAGGAGAGTGAATCACACAGTACACACTGCACACACACTGCACACACACTGTGTACACAGACTTACACCTTGCTTGAGAAAGCTAGGAAGGACTCCAGCCGTGGACCCTTCCTGGTGAGGCAGCAAGTCCAGCCTCTTACTCCCCAATCTTCCTCCTGTTGGTGGTGGTGACGGTCAGGGACAAGTGCTGCCTCCTGGCCTGGGTATCACAGAATTCCCTGTCTCCATTTCCTCGGTCTGCATTTAGCTTGTCAGTGGACATTACTCCCTGGTCCAGCCTGGAAGCAATTAGGTTCTTCCAACTGGGAGGAAACGAGACATTCACTGTGGCAGAGTGGGCATGACAGGTTTCTTTAGCTGGCAGTTGAGCCTGCAGGCTGCAGTCGTCTCCCTGACCCCCAGGCTAGGGTAGATTTAGACTGCTTGTGGCTTGTGTAGCAGCAGACTCTGCTGTCTATAGGCTCCCCTGGCCCTGAGAGGCCCTCAAATCTAGCTGTCTCTAGGACCCCATCTTCAAGCTTGCTGGGATGAGATTCCTGGAGCCCTGTAGAGAATTCTGCTCCATTCTGCAGGGGGAGGGTCAGGCATATGGAGATGTAAACTCTCTCAGTCAATCTCAACAGCCATTATAGTTGTTCTGAAGGGTGGCCACTACAGGGACTACCCTGAAGGGACCCTGGCCTGGCCCAGTACCTTTACCCAGCTTATGTCAGCCTTTTCTGCTGTCTCAGTCCTGCAGAGTGAGCAACAGTGACCCATAGAAGAGCCCGTTCTCTCTACCCTCAGCAGCAGCCATAGTGCCTTGAAGCCAAGTGAGAAGGGCTATGAAGAATCATTGGTGCGACAGGTAGCCTTGTCTACACTCCACACAGGGCAGTGCTGACTGCCTGTAGCCTGACTGAGTCTGTGACCTGAGGACACTCAGCATGAGGGCACCGCTGGAAGGGCTCACCCCTAGATGGCTGGTAACCACAGGCAGCTCTGTGCCAGTAGAGGGAAGCTAGCCCAGGAAGTTCCATCCACCCAGGGTCCTTGGAGCACTGCAGAGGTGGGGGCTGGGTGATTAATCCCAGTCCCCTCCTTTTGCTACAGAGCTGTTCCTCAACTTCCCCTCTGTTGAGGTGGTCTTTTCAGGTCTTGGGGCAAAGAAGAAGCCACACAGGAGATCTGCAGAGCCTAGTACAGACATGGAAAGCTGGGTGAGGGTAACATGCCCATGCAGAGGCCCAGCTGGAGACTCACACACATCAAAGGGCAAGGCGTGAACCATGGGCCCAGAGTCCACTGCCAGACTACCAGCCTTTCTGCTTTGTTCAGCAACAAATTCTCCATGGAGATCTGGGTCCACCCTTGACCTTCTAGCCACACAGCCTAAGTGTCCCTCAGAGACCCCAGGCTCCTCACAGCCTGTGTGGTTTAATGGAAACCTTGAAAGAGTCTAATTCCGTTTCGAGTTTGCACTCTGCTGCATGATCTTTTCTTAATTAAATGCAACCTGAATTAAATTGCTTTCTGGGTGGGGGCAGGAACAGTGCTGGCCAGCCCCAGGGATACCTCTTCCCATCTGGGCTGGGCAGGCAGGCAGCCCTCGAAGGACAGTGATCCATGGACCAATATCCCCAGAGTCCTCGAGGCTGACCTCCCAGCAGTCATTAGCTGTGTTTTAATTAACTGTCCGCTCACCCTGTCCGGGCAGACACCAAGGAGGGAACAGACAGCACTGTGGTGTCCACAGCCACAAATCCTTCCAACGCTCAGGCTGCAGGTGCCCACTGGACCGGTCTCCAAGGCTGCTGCTCCTACCCAAGCCTGCCTCCCAACCACTTTGGAGCCAGAAATCTCACATCTTCATCCTGTTTCTTAGTTTTTTGGGACGCAACAACACACAGGCTTGAGTCATCTCTGAGAACATCCAGGCTAGAAAAACAGTCTCTGTAGGGCAGTGATTCTCCACCTTCTGAATGCTGTGGCCCTTTTACCCTGTTCCTCCTGTTGTGGTGACCCCCCCAACCATAAATTTATTTTCTTTTCTACTTCATACATGTAATTTGCTACTGTTATGAATCGTAATGTAAATTTCTGATATGCAGGATATCTGATATATGACCCCCAAAGGGGTCGAGACCCACAGGTTGAGAACCCCTGCTCTAGGGTCACATTAGGAGCGAGGAGGCCTGAGGGAGGGAGGATAGAGGATTGCTAAGTGGCACCTGGGGAGGGATACAGCGTATGACTGAAGGAGAATGGGGGGAGGGAGGGACTTCAGGCCAGCCCACAGTACAGAGAAGATAACTTCTTTGGGGATTGTGGGAAATGTGAACACTGTCTGTCCTTCCTTCACCAGGACTATACCTGCTGTGCTACTGTAGCAAAGAGTCCAGGGGCCAACAGGTCAGTCAGTGAGACCTAACTGTCCCTTATGGTTCCAGAAACTTCCTTCAGCAAAGACCATCTAGATTTGAGCCTAGGCCCAGACACAGCCAGGTACCTCAGTCCTGTCCCTTCATTCATTCTGAAAATGTTGTAGGCTCTGTGCTGGGCCGCATCCATACCCTTCTGGTGTCAGAAGGGGGAAGGCTCCACAGGACTGGGAAGGAGGAAGAGGTTTCTAGCTCCTGTGGAACTGGGGTTACACAGAAGGGCTTCTGTCGAGCTGACTTTAGGCAGCTTACCTGGGTTTCTGCAGAGGCCTCAGGGAAGTAGTGGGGAAGGCTAGGCAGGGCTGAGGCCCAGGGAATGACCCACCTTGAATAATTCAGTAAAGTGGTCTTTCTTTGGGAGGCTGTAGGAACCTTTGTTCCCACTAAGGTCAGGGAGCACAGATAGCTCAGACCCACAGGACCCAGTGAGTTCTGAACCCAGAACCTCTCAGGATCCTGCCAGTACCCATTGTCTCAGTACCCAGGAGCTTCCTAGAAATCAAGCATGGGCCCTGTGCTTGGAGAACACACACACACACACACACACACACACACACACACACACACACACACACACACACATCCCAGCTCACACTAACCACACCCACCATCGAGTGCACATGTCCCCTGCACACATGCCCTCTTGCACTGTTCTGCACAAGGGATCACTATCAAATGACAAGGTATGCCTCTCATAGGCAGGGACACTCTGGAAATCCACCCCCGGACACCAGGCTTCGTAGAAAGATTTCAGGTGGCTACTGAGCTAGTGGTTCATCTCCTCAAACCCCCAGGCTATTCAGTTACAGAGGAAGAACCAATCTGGTGGCTCACTGAAGACTGACAAGATAATTCTCACATTTCACCAAAATGTCACCCCAGCCCTTGGTTGGAAACTAGTTGGAGTCCTTCTCCCGCTCCCCCTCCCCCCCCCCCCCGCTCAGAATCCCAACTACAAGCAGGTATGAACCCCACATGGGCTTCATTGGCTGGCTGGCTCAGGGCTGAAACAACGCCCCTTTGACATTGGCTACTTGGTCCTAAGGTCAGCCTGGGTATGTCTGAAGTCTGAATAGGTCTTGTTACCCCAGTGGAACTGGGCTTGGAGTGGGTCCCCAGCAGAGGTGAGTCTTGCTCCCTTAGAAGAACTGGACCTTGGGAGCTAAGGAACCATCCACAGTGTGAACTAACACTTCTCTCCCAGCTTGACCAAGTGTCACAACAGGGATAGAACACAGTGTGGGTGACTTGTCCCTTCAGGGACAAGCCTCTGGTACTGTCCACTGTGTGTACCAGAACCCCATGCCCACTCCTTTCCCTGGAGACCCAGGCAATGCCTAAACGAGGCATCCTGGGAGAGCAGAGATCAACATGGCCCCAACTATCCCAGGCAGTATCCAGAATCCTAAGCAGCAACTTCTCCCCCAGGTGGGAGCCAGGGGATAAATCTCCCAAAGATGTCCCCCTCCAGAACCCCCTGGTCACAAACCAAAACCAGGCTACACCACATGTGCCCCAACAGAGCAGGACCCAGAGAAGGCTGGGAAGGGGATAGACTCCCGACGTGGAGACACACAAGCAGGCGGAAGGTGGGGGATGTGAGAGCAGCCTTCAGAGAGGCTGACCCGTGCTGTGCAGTGAACATGTCCTCGTGACTTCCCGAGTTGAGTCCTCTGGTGAGCAATCAGAGCCCCTGCCAAGGTTCAGGAGCGGGTGCTGCAGCGGCCAGAGGGGGAGGCCTCCATCTTCATGCTTTATACTCTGACAGTATCCATCTTTCCAAATTGATTTTTGATATCCATAGTGACCTGGAAGGGAGACATGGCGATAACTCTCAGAAAGTGGAAAACAATATTATCGCCACAAATATGAATTACTGGCCGCCAGGTTAAATCTACTGTGCGATGAATTATGTGACCCTGCACTCCTATAATTCTCAGGGATTTTATAGAGTCGTGAGAGGCCTGTGGACGCTGACAAGCACTTAACAGCCAGAACGGTCCCCAACAACTCTTGGGGCCATTTGATTTAGCCATTGGGTATTGCAGGCCACTGTCTGCCTCAGAAGCAGAGATGGAGGCTGGCTCTTCTTGCCCAGCTGGGACGGGGACACTCAGAGGTACTCCCCTGTAGGAAGACCAGGACTGGCCTTGGATTCCCTTCCAGAGCTTTGGCCTCCAGAGAATCCCAGGGCCTCCTTGACCTTTGAAGGAAAGAGTACATGCTGCTTATCCCCTGGAGACACTCAGGTAGCCCATCTGGCTTAGCTGGAAGGGAAGACAGCTTGGAGTCATAACAGAGACCAAAAGCCGAGCTGTCAGGTGAGATCAGCCTGGCCTAGTTTGGAGTGACTACCACATGTGCTGGGTGGGAACTTGGCAAGTAGCACCTTGAGCAGCCATGTAAGTGGGTCCCCAGGGTGTGTAGGACCAAGAAGGGAGCCCTGAGCCCTCCAGGGAGGTCAGCACTGAATCCTGTATCAAAGTCTGTCCACTGCATCACAAAAGAACAAAGGCAGAGAGAGGAATCGGGAAAGGGGGCAAACAGGAGCATCCAGGACAGCCAGCAGGAGCCTGGTGGCTTCTGTACCAGAGCTGGGGAGAGAGGCACTGCAGACCTGAGATCCCGTTCTCAGGTGCCCAAATGTGTGGGATGGCATCAGGGGCAGGACAGAAGGACAGCAAGTGTCCTTGCTGAACTGAAGGCTAAATTGGACTGAAGTCATTGAGGCCCAAGAGTGACCGTATCTTGGATGACTCTGTGCCCAATATCAACTGGGCCATCCTCTCTCTAAGAACAGCCGAGAACCCTAAGACTGAAAAACTGTGTGCTGTGCTGAGGCCAGGGCAGGGGGAGGCAGCCGGGTTGGGAGGAGGTGCTGCTAGGAGCCAGGGCTGGGATGCTTTTGCCTGGTCATCAAGGTTGTGTGTTGACCAGGTTCCAAAGAAGGCCCCAGTGACCTCTAGCAGGCTTTCATAGGTGATGGTCACTTGGCATCTCTGGATGCCAGTCCAGAGCTGGCTCTGAGTTACAAGTCCCTGCCAAGAGAGCAATCTTGGTCCCATTCCAAAGACAGGAAACAGCTGACCAGTTGGGAACACTCCAGGGCAGTCCCCAGGGCAGGGTCAGTGAGGGCAGCTCCTGGGGAAAACAAGGGAGAAGTCCCTGCTAGCTCTGCCCTCTCCAGCTAGGTCCTCCGGCCCCAGAAGGACAACCATTTGCCTGGACATCAGGAGAGTCTCCTGATGGTGAAGAGAAGTCCCTGATGTAGCCAAGGCTAAGCCTCCACAATCCTGCAAGGTAAGCAGTCCTGGCTGGCTGGAAGCCCCTTAGTCCCAGAGCCTGGCAGGCCTGCCTACCCTATAGAAGTCTAGCTTTGCACAGAGACTTAGATCTGGGCTTACAGTGGCTCACAGCATCTACAGCTTTCTTGAAACTAAGATGCGGGCACTTCCTGGGGCTCCAGGCTTCACTTCCCCACTCTCAAGACACCCAACGGTCTCCCCAGTGTCTCTGAGATCGATGCCAGCACTACCCATTGTATTGGTGCTGTAGGGCCCAGAGCTTAGGGCAGCCGAACTCTTTTTTTTTTTTTTTTAATATTTATTTTTTGATACTTTATTTACATTTCAGATGTTTCCCCATTTCCAGATCTCCACTTTGGAAACCTCCTATCCCCTCCCCCTCCCCCTGCCTCTATGAGGATATTCCCCACCCACCCACCCACCCACCCACTCCTGTCTTCCCACCTTGGCATTCCCCTATACTGGGGCCTCTAACACCCTCAGGTCCAAGGGCCTCTCTTCCCCCTGATGGCCAATAAGGCCCTCCTCTGCCACATATGTGGTCCGAGCCATGGGTCCCTCTATGTGTATTCTTTGGTTGGTGGTCCAGTCTCCAGGAGGATGGGGGTGGGGGGTCAGGCCAGTTGACACTGTTGCTCCCTCCATGGGGCTGCAAACTCCCTCAGCTCCTTCAGTTCCTTCTCCAACTCCTCCATCTGGGACCTCACTCTCAGTCCAACGGTTACTGTGAAGTGAAACTTGGGTATTCCAAACTTTTGGGCTAATATTCACTTATCAGTGAGTACATACCATGTTCGTTCTTTTGTGACTGAGTCCAGAGAACCAAATAACCCTATCAAAAAATGGGGAACAGAGCTAAACAGAGAATTCTCAACTGAGGAAATTCATAGGGCTGAGAAGCACCTAAAGAAATGTTCAACATCCT
>CM052712.1:24744529-24837873 GCA_028551405.1 Uromys caudimaculatus | reverse complement strand
ACCAGTCAGAATGGCCAAGATCAAAAACTCAGGTGACAGCAGATGCTGGCGAGGATGTGGAGAAAGAGGAACACTTCTCCACTGTTGGTGGGATTGCAAGCTGGTACAACCACTCTGGAAATCAGTTTGGCGGACCCTCAGAAAAATGGACATAATACTACCTGAGGACCCAGCTATACCTCTCCTGGGCATATACCCAAAAGATGCTCCAACATGTAATAAAGACACATGCTCCACTATGTTCATAGCAGCCATATTTATAATAGCCAGAAGCTGGAAACAACCCAGATGTCCCTCAGCAGAGGAATGGATACAGAAAATGTGGTACATTTACACAATGGAATACTACTCAACTATTAAAAACAATGACTTCATGAAATTCGCAGGCAAATGGATGGAACTTGAAAATATCATCCTGAGCAGCCGAACTCTTCTCCCTGCCCCTCACACTCAGAAGGAGGGATTTCCAGGCTGCCTAGGTCTGACAGTGGTGAAAGGAGGCAGAGTGTCTACTGGTTGACTATCTCCCACAGTGTGGGACAGTAACAACACAAATGTCATTTAATTTACATGACAAAGTGCTGCCATTATTGCAAGCTGACAGAATAAAGCTCGGGGCAATTTCTGAAAATTATTTAAACAATGTAATGAGTTAAATGTCAGTGCTGGCTAATTATGTTTATGCTAATTGTTAATTAGCCCTATAATGGAGACAGTCTTAATTAACAATAGTTATGAGGGTGGGAGGTAGGCTCCCTGGGGTGGCACCAAGCCCATTCCTTCTGACAGCTTTGAGAGCCAGGATGTCCTGGATAGGGTTGGGGGGAGGAGTTCCCACAGACAGGTGCGGGGCAGAGCTCACTACACCCACTTCTTCCAACAAGAAGTTCCCAGTAGTACACTGAGATTTCCAACCCCGGTTCCATCTACCCTGTCTGCCCCTGCTGCTTCACCCCTCCCCACTATCACAGGATAGGGAATAAGTGAACCTAGCAGCCACTTGGTTGATCAGACTCTGTAGGAGCTCTTCTGGAGACTAGAGTGAAGACTCTCCTCACAGGAGCATTGTGGGGAGGGGGGCACACATTATTCCCTACACCAAGAGGGGGTGCTTAGCTCCGTGCCAAAGACAGGAGACAGCCGGCCAGCTGGGGGCGATCATCCAGGCCGGCCGCAGGGTCAGTGGGGCAGGAACCTTTCTCTCCTGGTAACATCCTCCAAATTCTACCAGGAGCCCTGTCATTACTGGGGTCAGGGCTGACGATGCTGCTGTCAGGATTGCTAAGGAACCTGTCACTAGGAATGCCCACACACTCGGGGCAGTACCAGGAAGGAGAGGAAAGAAGGGACCCCAGTGCGGCCTGAGGTGCTGGCCTTGCTGCAGTGGCCAAGTCTTTGATATGGACAGGAGCAGAGAGCAGAGGGGACCCTGAAGACTGGGGCCAGGAGGTCAGGAAAGCATCGGGAGGACCAGGCATGCTTAGAAAGCAGTACAGAGAAGCGCTCAGCTGAGCGGGAAGACTGGCGGGACTGAGGGGAGGCCCGTGGTCTTTGTCTGAGGCCCATCACAGCCCTGTTTCAGCTCCTTCCCCGTCACACAGAAAGGTGCATTTGAACAGTTCAGAAACGTCCATGGGCACAGAGGCCTGGGAGGGGTACCACACACAAGGTATGTGTACCAGGTCCTACTTCTGAGATCCCCTCCAATCCGACCTGGAAGAGGATCAGCTTCTGCAGGCCGCTGAGAGGTAAGATGCGAATCCAGCCAAAGGCCATGAAGACCTGGCCACACTATTCTGTGACTTTTCTTGGGCTCCGAGGCCATCAAAGGCTCCCCAGAAGAAGGGCATCCTTTTTCTCTGTTCTTGACACCACTGCCCTTCTGTATGGTGTCTTTCTTGGTTGTAAGCACAGGGACCCTTCTCAGACTGTAATCATCCAAGCCCCTTGCCTCTGCCATGACATCTTCATGGGGCTTTGTTGGGTAGGAAGGAGCTTCCTAAGGCTCTTGCCCTACACTGAGTCCTCACTGTCTCTCAGCTTCACAATAACAGTGCTCCCATGTCCTGAGACCTCCACTGTGTCAACTGACCCCTGAGGGTATGTATGGGTGTAACTGTGTTTCACAGACCCACACAGTGATGGCCCGGAGCTGACCGAACAGATCTTAAGTGTTTACAGAAGAGTGGGAGCTTGGCACTGCTAGCAGCACTGTCTCCCAGTGAGAGTCAGGGTCTCATTTTCTTTTTTAGGGTGTTTCCTCGGCAGCCATAGGCCTGGAAATGTTTGCTTCTGCACAGAAAAGCAGTAGGTAAGCTACCTCTCCCCCATGCCTGTCAGCCCAGCACCAGCGCCATGAACCTGTGTGTAGAACACACAGCCACAGGCCCAGTTCAAGTCTAACATGCCCAGCGTCAAGAAGACACAGACAAACACTGTGCCCCATAGAGACTAAATCTCACTCACCCTGCATGTCACAGCCCCTCCAGGGCTCTCTAGTCCCTGGACCAGAGCCATATTCTACAAGGTGCGATGTCCTTGGGACTGTGCGGGCGGAAGGACACCCCTGTGCTTCCCAGTATCCAACCACAACCTCAGCCCAGGCTCTCTGCCTCCACACACTGCAGGATGAGTGACAGGGACAGGGAGGTGCATCAGGGAAGAAAATGCAAGACAGATTACTGGAAGGATTTCACCACTAGAAAGATAAAACCTCTGCCCGACAGTTCTCTATAAAAATCTGTGGAGGCCGTGTGTGTGTGTGTGTGTGTGTGTGTGTGTGTGTGTGTGATGCTGGAAGCAGAGAGCACTGCTGGCATTGGAGAGAGCAGGTTTGCAGGAAAGGGTATTTGAGCAGCATCCAGGGACTGAAATGGCAAGGAAACTTCTCTCCTACAGCCTCCTGAACAGTCTGGCTGGCACTTTTTGATATTTTGTGCCTAGTGTCAAACTCACTATGAGCAAGACCCGGTTTTCTCTTCCTCCCTGGGAGCTAGACACTTTCACACAGCTGTGGCATGCATGGAGGGGTGCGCCATATACATAGAAGAAGAGCCAGCAGCGTATGAGGTGACATGCCTAGATTTGCTCAGCGATCCCCTGACCACTTGGCACCATACATGAATGAACAAGGCTGTCCCTTATAATTCAGGGGCTGTCACAATGTCTGCTCTGTGGGAAACCGTGTCAAAGACCAAGGTTCATACTGATAGAGTGCGGCCCTGCCTCAGGGAACTCTACTAGAGCAGGGAGCCCAGCTGGGAGCCCTTGCTGCTTTGTTGCTGCTTTTGCAACCGCAGTAAGAACACAGAAGAAAGCAGGAAGCAGATTCCACACATGGGGAGAAGGCAGGGAGGACCTGGGCTGGTTCCGGCTGAGGCCAAGAGGACTGGCTAGTGATGAGCCACAGAATGGGTCTGAGTCAGTGAGATGAGTTCCAGGACAGGGAAAAGTAGCTAGGTAGGCCCCACTGTGTCCCAAAGCCATAGGTCTGGAGCAGACTGCAGCAGGGACTATGGGAAGTGTGATCCTTGAGAGATGGCAAGAGTACCCTGACCCTCTGCCCCCCTCTACACACACAGAGTGCACCTGTGAATGCTTTGTGTAGGGACTAAAGAACAATCTCAAGTGTTATTCTCAAAGACACCACTACCTCTATTGTGACAGGGTCTCTTACTGTCCTGAACTTGACAGCTAAGCTAGGCTGGGCCCCGAGGATCTTCCTGTTTCTGCTTTCCCAGTGCTGGGATTACAGGCATGCACGCCGTGGTGGTATTTTTACATCGATGCTGGGGAGTTGAACTCAGGTCTTGTGCCTGCAAGGCTTTACCAAGTGAGCCATCTCCGCAGCCAAAGTAACCATTTTAAAAATAAAACATCAATGCTCAGAGAGTGAATCTATGTTACGAATCTTATATACATGTATCAAAGTTCTTTCATTTGAATAGAGGCTACTTTGTGCTCTTTATGGAATTCAGTAACTTCTAGCAATAGTGCAGTTGGCATTAAACAAATTGATGGATTTACAGAGAAAATGCTCTCCATGAATCAAAAGTTCAAAAGAGAAAACAAAAGTTCTAGAAAGACAGAAAACAGGAAGTACAAAAGGTAGGTGGGCCACAGGTCAGAAAAGCCCTGTGCCTCCCACTGGGGACACACCAGGGACAGCATGACTAGAGCATGCCTAGTGCAGGACAGCATGCAGCGTAGGCACCATTTGCTCTGCTAAACTACATCCTGAAGAGAACAGAGATGGAGACAACAGGCAAAAGGGACCAACAATCACACTCCTGACACCAAGAGTGAGGTAAACATTACAGTCCTGGGCATGGAGAGATGGCTCTGCAGTTAAGAGCACTGGTTTCTCTTCCAGAGGACCCAGGTTCAACCCCAGCGCCCACATGGAGGCTCACAGCTGTCTGCAACTCAGTTTTAGGGATCTGATGCCATCTTCTGGCTTCTGGGCACTGTATGCATGTGGTACATAAGAGCAAATGGAGCCAAAACACTCAAACACATGAAATAAATCTTTTTTAGGTTAAAAATTATTGTATGAATGTGTGTCTGTGAGGGGGTTCGTGTACATGAATGCAGGTGTCCTCAAAAGCCAAAGGAGAGTATCAGAAACCCTGACGCTGGAGTAGCTTTGGGTAGGGAGCCACCCAAAGTGGGTGCTTGGAATCGAACTCAGGTCCTCTGTAAGAACAGTATTCACTCTTAACTGCTAAGCCATCTCTCCAGGCTCCAGAGGATTTTTTTAGATGTTTACAAAATAATATATGTTTTAAAGAACACAGCTTCAGGAGTGGGGAGACGGCCCCATAGCTACCTGCTTGTGCAAGCATGGGGACATGAATTCAGATCTTCAGCACCCACTGTGCCACCACAGCTGGGTACAGTGACACACCTGTAATCCCAGCACTGTGGAAATTGGGTGTGTGTACAGAAATAGGTAGTCCTAGGGCCTTATTAGCTCCAGACACAGGGAGAGATCCTATCTCCAAAAGGAAAGTGGGGAGCAATTGAGGAAGACACCCACCATTGTGTACACACACATGTGCATATACACACACAAATTTTAAAAAGAAAAAGAAATTTTTTATAGAGGCCAATTAGCACTGACAATCTTAACTTGAATCAGGTCTTAGTAGCAAAGACCCTGGAGAAAGAGAGGTGGGGTGGGAAAGGAAGGAAGGAAGGAAGGAAGGAAGGAAGGAAGGAAGGAAGGAAGGAAGGAAGGAAGGAAGGATTGAGTCACCCATACTGAGAAAATCCAAGGCTTCCTCGGTTACTTCAGTGAAATAGCACAGATGGTTTGTGCCCTTCAGAAAGCTGTGCCCAGACAATACCTTCTAAAGTGTCCAACAGATGCTTCCAAGTTCCACAGCCAGCCAGCAGACCATGAATACAAGAAGATGCTGGCTCCAAGTGTGGGAGAACCCTGAACAACCTTGAAAAGGTGGCCAGAGAACAGAAGTACAGTGGCAGGGAAGTGAGCCTGTTAACCAGGTCCTGAAGCAAGTGCTGGAGGCTAGCAAAGCCGTCAACTCCCCATCCCAGAGGAAGGACAGGAGCAAGAGCAGCCAGGGTGGTCAGAGAGGGGAGAGGGCTGGGGCCAACTAAAGATGACTTCAGAGAGGATGGTCAGCAGCCTTGCCACAGGCTGGGGAGAGAGGGCTCAGCATACACGTGCCCCATTGCTGGACAGTACCCACAGACTCGTCACAGCTCACATCTGACCTGCCAGATGATCCAGAACAGAGATGGCAGGGCTTGCCTTGGCTGTCTCCGGGAGATTACTCCTCTCTTGGAGCACACAGAGATCCCTCTGTTTTCTGCTCCCCACCCTGGTTGATAACCCCCTACTCCAAATTCTACATAGTTTAGTGATTGAGACCAGGATAGGTCACCTCGCATGCTAATAGTTATGGAAAGGTGGGAAGGCAGAACTCCCAGCTGCCAGGGGGAGCCTCAGTCAGAAAGGCTGTGCTTTTGATCAAGGGCAGTGGCTCTGGCATCCATGACCTTTCATGAAAGAAGCCTGTGACTGGGGCTGGAGAGATGGCTCAGCTTAGAGAACATTTTTGCTCTTCCAGAGGACCCAGGTTCAATCTCTAGCACTCACAGGTAGCTCACAGCCATCCATAACTCCAGTTCCAGGGATCCAATGCCCCTTTCCAACTTCATATTGGCATCTGACCTCCAAGGACAGCAGGCACACGCATGCAGGCCAAACCCTCAGACATAGAAATAAAATACATACATCTCAGACGGTTTTAAAAGAAAAGGCATGCTACCTTCTATAATTTTCTTCATCTTCGTGGGTTGTGAGATGGGTTCAGGGCATTTTTCTGCCTGGGCTGTGTTACAAATGAGGAATAAAAGGTAGCAAGCACACACCGTGCACCAGACACGTGATCCTTGATTAGGCGTCATCTCAGCATCAAGAGAACAGTGGAGAAAGTGACTGTGATGATTCTGGTGATGGTGCTGGTGCTGGTGCTGGTGATGATACTGGTGATAAGGATGATGGTGTATTCCACCAGAAACACTGGATTCCTTATGGGTTTGCTTTCTAATTCATTTTTTTGAGATAGGGTCTCAATATGTAGTTCAGGCTGGCCTGAAACTTGCCATGTAGACCAGGTTGACCTTGAACGCCCAGAGACCCACCTGCTTCAGCCTCCTGAGTGTTGGGAATAAAGCTGTACAGAGCCATGCCTGGCTTTGAATTCAGTTTTGATCATGTGCATTCAGAAGCCTTTTACTGTTGTGGGATTTTGTGTGTGTCTGTGACCCTCCACATTCAGTTTGCTAACCTATAGTTTAAGAAGCCATGGACCAGGCCTCTTTGTAAGCTCTGTCGTGTGTGAGCACAAGGGTGTTCAGCCTTGCATCCAGCAACTCTGTGGGTCCTGTCCACAAGGAGTCAGAGTGGACAAAGCCTGCTCCACTGAGGCTGGGACTGGAACACGTCCTGGTCCTTGGTTGTGGAATTAGCACCCGTGCCAGCATGGCCTGCTTCTATCCCAGCACATCCAGGCCTCCGCCCCCTACAGACAGCATCCTAATATCCTAGCAACAAACCCAACATTCAGTAGGCCCATTGCCAGGAGTTCCTGGGGACCAACGGCCTAGGCACTCAGTCACACACACCAAGCAGGCGTTGCCAAACAGCATTGACAGGGTGTGGGACTGTCCCCACACAGCCGCAGAGTTAGGGCCCCAATCCCTAGGTTCTATAATCCCAGAACCAGGCAAGATAAAGTGAGAGGGTTTTCACAACCCAGACTGGAAGACAGAAGGCTTGGCACCGTATACATTAGTCTGTGTGCTGTGTAGAAGGTACTGGCCCTCATACTGGGGTACCAGCTCCAGCCAGCCTCATCTCCCCAACAAGGCCAGCCTATGTGGAGTGTGCTGGGGATGGACCTGGGGCAGCAGAAGTCAGGACATCTGGGGGAGGGAGAGAGGTGTGGCTGGGGGAGAACAGACCAAGGTAGACCCAGACAGAGAAGAGGCAGAGTTTCAGTGTGTCGTACCAGAGCCGCTCAGAGAGTCAGAGACAAAGCCGGGACTTTGGGAGCTCAACTCTCCAGGAGTGCGCTGCTAGGAACGGGGTCTGGTCTGTGAAGCACTTCCTGTTCAGGGGCCAGTGTCCAGATAAAGGACCTGGAACTCAGAATAGCTTCTGGGGGTGGGAGACTGGGACCAGAAGACCAGGAGCAAGAGAAAACATTTTAGTTAGTCACCACATAGGGGCAGGAAAGCCCCATAGTGATGTGAGGGCAGTAGTTTCAAGGTTGGGCCCCTATTCCTTCAAGGGCCGAATGCAGAGCTGTAACCCACTATGACAGGAACACAGGCAAGAACCTGACCCTACCATCCAGTCATCCCTGTCAGAGAATGAGGCTTCAGAGCTGACCCTGGCACAACACGTGTGTGACTATCTCAGAGTAAACCCGTTCTAGTGCATTCTGTCTGAGTGTGCAAAGTCAGCTGAGTGCATGCGCTTACCCACGTGTACACACACCCATGTGTATCTGGGCAAGCTCATCTGAGCTTCTTTCTGAATAGGTAAGCCTACCTCTGAGCGTGTTTCTGAGTGTGCAAGTTCAGCTGGGTGTGTGTGTGGGGGCGTGTGCGTATGACTGCACACTGCCATCTGCATGCACATATCCTCAGGCCCGGCTTGTCCAGTGCCACGCTTGACCTTGGCTTTCATACTGAGCCTTCTCTTTGCTACAAAAGGCAATAAACTCCATGACTTGCAGGCTGCAGGCCTCTTGCGGCAGGCAATTGATGGATCCGAATTGACTCCTGGACGCCTATCCATCAATTAGAGCCCTGGCCCTGCTTCTCTGGTCCCTCTTATCGTCCTTCCTGTAACTGCAAAATCAAAATAACCGTGTTCAGCATCGATGTGGACTCAGGCCCCTTGTCGTAGCTCCCTTTCTACCGCATATCCTTCCGAAGGACTCCCAACGCCCACTCCCTGCACAGCTCTGGGAAACGCTAACAAGATTCTGATTTGAAGCCGGATGGTAGCCGGCCCCTGAACCACTGCCAAGCAGCAAAGACTCTTAGGGTATCACAGAGAAGCTGAGTGGGGTCCTCTGGGCTCTCACGGTGTCCCCTCTGCTGAGGCTGCGGGGTTCGAGGCAGGTTCTACACACTCATGTCTGAGGACCTCAGGATGATAGGGGTCTGCGTCCTTTGGGGTGATCTTCAGTCCTAAGCAGGGTTTCCCACTGCTGCCTACACTGTGGTGGATCACTCAGGAGCAGCTCCTGAGGTTGTGGGTCTGCCTGGCATCTTTGAAGTCCTGTAGCTAGACAGATGGCCTGATAGACTCTCAGTAGGCCTGACACTGGCTTGGATATGAATTTCTCTTCAGGGAAACTGTTTTTCTCTGCAGGACCTAAAGGCTGAAGGTCACCTCCTTTACCAGCTGACTATGAATACAGTGTAGAGAGCACCTTCCCTAAGTACCAGGAGAAAGACCCCACACTAGGCCATAGCCTTTCCATGGCCAAGTGATCACTGGCTTTTTTTTTTTTTTTTAAAGATTTATTTATTATTATATGTAAGTACACTGTAGCTGTCTTCAGATACACTAGAAGAGGGCGTCCGATAACATTATGGATGGTTGTGAGCCACCATGTGGTTGCTGGGATTTGAACTCAGGACCTTCGGAAGAGCAGTCAGTGCTCTTACCCACTGAGCCGTCTCTCCAGCCTGACCACTGGCTCTTAAGAACATGATGTGGCCTGAGGACACTGAAATCTGCCCCTCTGCCCTGCAGTTCTGGTATCTGGTTTGGGGAGGCAGCAAAACTGTGAGAGAGGAGGACCATGGGGACACTGAGTTACAAGGCACATGTGATAAAGCGCTGAGCCAGTGGCTGAGAAGATGGAGCCTCTACCATTGAGGATAAGGCCCCAAACAGGCCTGCTGCTCAACACGTATGCTGCATGCTGATTGGCTGCCTGTCACGGCCAGGCCCACATAAGGAACCCTAATAATGGCTCCTTGCTACAGATTCAACCCAGACCCTCACCCAAGCTTCTGACATCTCTCCTAAATCTAGCTACCTCCTCAAAGGGACCACATGGCTAGACACAACACTCAAAGTGAGAAGACCTCACTGTGGCTCCAGAGTCCCCAGCCCCTCCCTGGTCTCAGCTACTCCCACCTGACCCCACCTTCAGCACACACTGAAACGAACTCAGCCTGCCTGGTGACCAGAGACCTTGGCTACATTGATGAACCTGTAGATGGTGGCCCAACTTGGTCTTTGGTAACCTCCTCCCACCAGGGGTCACGTGCTGCTCTGACTACCACTCACAGTTGGATTTCCCACCACCTTCACCCCCACCGTGCATAAAGCCTGTGAGAACTCTGGCTGTCTGGGTTCATGGGATGAAATCCTCCAAACTGCTCCTGCTGTGATCATTGCCCCATGAGGTTTATCACCTGACTGTGAGATGTTTTCACAACAGCCTTCCACCACACCACTGACCCGGAGCGGGGGTGGGGGGGTGGGGGGTGGGGGGGTGGATAAGTCCTGCGAAAAAGAAGCCCAGCCTAGGCGTGATCCACTGGTCTCTCACAGAGCATCCTCCTCTGGACTGCAATCTCAAGCTCAGCCTCATGTTCTCCAGGACCACAGAGAGTCAGAAGAGGCTCCACCTGACCCCATGGGGAGCTCCCTTCCCACAGAAGAAAAGGCAGGGGGTAAGCCCAACCACTTGGACATAAAGAGAAATCAATCCACAAAATTTTACTGCAAACTGGAACTAACGGGCTGAGCTATACGGAAAAAAATAATTATGTCTAGGGTGTGTGTGTGTGTGTGTTTGTGTGCCCACAAGCCAAACAGGATATTGTAAGGACAAACGGCACGCAGAAATTCTGCGCTTGATGATCCTACAGCTAATGGAAACGTTGACGCTGTTATTTGAAATTACTGCAGGTATGCTGCAGGATGAAGCATACCAGTAATTATGCTGGTATCATTAGGAACCAAGAATTTTAGCATAAGGGAGAAAAAGGATGAAATTACAAATCAAAGAAATGAAGTTCAAACCCTGTAAGTTAATAAAGCATCTGAAAATGAAATTGGGGGAATAATTCTATTTACGGCAGCATCGAACGGAATAAACTACGGTAGGAATAAACTCTCCTGAGGATGTGTAAGACTCAAAAGCTGAAAACACAAAATGTCTGAGTCAGAAGAAGGCCTTGGGGGGGGGGGGCAGACCGTCGGGTTTGCAAACTGAAAGATTCCACACGGTGTAAAGATGGCGGCCGTCATCACTGATCTCACATTCCATGGTGCCTTCAGGATTCTACAGACAATGGTCCGATTGAGACCCAGAATATCAAAAACAATCCTTCTCAATCTCCAGCCACAATGCAGAGTCATAGTGTCAAGACAGCACGGCCTAGAGCTGGGGAGGTGGAGCATCAGTTAAGCACAACCAGCTACTCTTGCAGAGGACCTGAGTTCTGTCTCCAGCAGCCAAGTCGGGTCTCATCACCACCTGTAACTTTAACCCTAGGGAATATGGTGCTCTCTTCTGGTTTCTGTGAGCACCTACATACATACCCTTCACCCCATGCATGGTGTAAACACACACACACACACACACACACACACACACACACACACACACACACACACACACACCTAAAAATAAAATACATCTGAAAAAATAAGAAAATGAATCTGGGATGTAGGTTAAATCCACAGGACAACAGAGTGAGGGTAAAGGCAGCACAGGAAGGAGCAGAAAATGGAGGGAAACGTTTCTGAATAATGTATCTGACAAGGGACTGTAACGCGAATAGAGAAAGAATTCTTACAGTGCAGGAATAAAACAAACCTTTTAAAATGGAGACCTCTAGGCTGAGGCCTGGCCCAGTGGTGAGCACTTGCCCAGCATTGCCAGCAGGATGAAGACCCTCAGTGATACCTCAATATTTAAAAATAACAAAATAAAGTAATAGAAGGGTCAGTGAGCTGGCTCGGTGGGTGAAGTACTTGCCACCAAGTCTGGTGACCTGAGTTCTATGCTCAGAACCCGCATGGTGGAGGAGAGAGCCGATTCCTGCAGTTGTCCTCTGACCTTCACATGAGAGCTGTGATGTGTGTCCCTGTGTGCGTGCTCATGCGTGCGTGTGTGTGCATGCACCGGTGCGTGTATCCATGTCCATGTGTATTGACCTTGGAGACCAGAAGAGCATTTCAGATGCCCAGGAGCTGGAGCTCCAGGTATTTTGTGGCCCACATGCTGTGGGTAGAGGAATGGCACTAAGGTCTTCTGCAAGAGCAACAAGTGCTCCACCAGGCCCCAGCCACTCTTCATTTTTATTTAAAAGCACTCTTTTTCTTTCATTTTTATGTGTTTGGAAGTTCTACCTTCATGTATGTCTGTGAACCATATAGGTTCTAGGAATCGAACCCAGGGCCTCCGGAAGAGCAACCAGTGTTTGTAACCACTGAGCATCTCTCCAGCCCGCTCTTCATTTTCTTGACTGTGCTACTTGAAGGACCATGTTTGTTAGCCTTGTAAGAACCCAGTTCTTCTTCATTGTCATTGACGAACCTGAGACCCTGGCAATTTATCTCTGTTCAAAAATGTCATAGTTTGGCTGTCCTGGAACTCACTCTGTAGACCAGGCTGGCCTCGAACTCAGAAATCTTCCTGCCTCTGCCTCCCAAGTGCTGGGATTAAAGGCGTGCGCCACCGCTGCCCAGCTTTTATATGGTTTTTAGATTCATTTTAAGTTACATATAAGGACTCCATCTTATTCTTTGTAGTGTGGATATCATTTTCTCAGGACCATTTGTTTAAAGGATGGTTTCCTTGGCCACTGCATGACCTTAATGCCCTTCTCAAAAGCAAGTTGAGCCTGGCCCACCGATCTCCGTGTCTTTGCTTGTGTGTAGACATTTAATGCAGGAACATATCCACACTAAGCAAGTGCTCTACCATCAAGCTATGCCGCCAACCCTGTCAGCCGTGTGTGCATGTGTTGTCGCTCAGCCTTAAGTGGCTCCAGAAGATTATGTGTTGGATGTGGTGGCAACTTTAGGTGGTGTCATGGGGATTACTGGGGCCCTTGCCCCTTTTTGTCTCTGTATCTTCTTGGTCACCGTGAGGTGAAGAGTCCCTCTCCCCGCTCCATGCATTCTTGTCAAACGTGCTGCCTATATGCAGCCCTAAGCAACCAGGCCACATGACAATTCAAAGCAAACATGTCTTCCTTTTAAGTTGTCTCAGCTTTTTGTCACAGTGACAGAAAGTTGGCATGTTATTCTTTTGCCAGGACTATGTTGGTTTTTTTATAAGACATTTATTTTCACTTTTATTATTACTATTAATTTTATGTTGTATATGACTCTATGCATGACTGTATATGCACCATGTGTGTGTGCATGCATGTCAGTGTATCATTTTATGTCTGGTGCCTGTAGAGGCCTGAAGAGATCCCCTGAAGCTGGATTTTAAGGTGGTTGTATACACACACACACACACACACACACACACACACACACACACACACATACAAATAAAATGAAATGGAGAGGTAATCATTTCTCTGAGGGACAAATACAAATAGCCAATAAATGCCTGAAAAGACGTCAATGTTACTGAGCAGTGGTGGTGCACACCTTTAATCCCAGCACTTAGGAGGCAGAGGCAGGTGGATCCCTGAGTTCAGCCAGGTCTCAGAGTAAGTTCCAGGATAGCTAGGACTACAGAGAGAAACCCTGTCTCAAACAAGACAAAACAAAACCAGAAATGCTTGATGCCATTAGTCAACAGAGAAGAGCCATCGAAGCCGCAGTGAGACACTATTCACACCCAGTGGTGGTTAGGATCAAAAGCCAGTGCACACAGGGCTACTGGGATGGTGATGACAGAGACCCTGACATGCTTGAGGATGGTGGGAGGTGAGTCAGCATGGGGACTCCCCACAGCAGCTGAACACAGAGCTGACTGGAGCCTGAGCCCTCCGCCAGGGAGAGGAACTGTACCTGTAAACACAGGGGTGTATAAAACCGCTCACAGCAGCGGTAGTCACCGCAACCAGACATCCTACATATTCAGCTGATGGACAGAGAATCAAACCTCAGTGTGCCCACACCTTGGGACATCACCAGGCAAAGGGTTTGAAGTGTTGACCTATAAGACAAAATGTGTGAGGCTCAGTATTGGAAGCTCAACTTGGTGTAAAGTGTCTGGCAGGCAAATCTATAGGGACACAAAATGGGCCACTGGCTGCTCAAAATGGGACAGTGAGCAAGTGGGACCTTACAGTTAAGTGTGACTTTTTTTTTTGAGACAGGGTCTCACTATGTAGTCCTGGTTGGCCTAGAATGTGCTATGTAGAGCAGGCTAGCCTTACACTCAAAGAGATCAGACTGCCTCTGCCTCCCAAGTGCTCACAGCTGCATGTAACACCAGCCTCAGAGTATTGGACACTCTTCTTGCCTATATAAGTCACCTCCACATATATGACCCCCACATACATAAATTAACATTAAAAACAAGGTGTATAGGCTGGAGAGATGGCTGAGTGGTTAAGAGCACTGACTGCTCTTCCAGAGGTCCTGAGTTCAATTCCCAGCAACCACATGGCTCACAGCCATCTATAATGGGATCTGATGCCCTCTTCTGGTGTGTCTGAAGACAGCAACAGTGTATTCACATACATAAAAACAAACAAACAAATAAAAAAAACCAAGGTGTATTTCACCTGAGAAACAATACCTGAAGTTGACCTCTGGCACACACACGTGCACGCGCGCGCGCGCGCGCGCGCACACACACGTACACGTACACTCGTGCCTATGTGTATGTACCTGTGCACATACATGTACCTACTTACACATAAACAAGTACATACATACACTCCAAAAAGGGAGGGTCCTATAACTTCACCAGTAAATTAGAAGTTTAAGGGTGCAAAAAGAAATGCCCCAGAAACATATCCCAGAGGAGGCTGCAGTGTGTCTACTGAGGTCAGATTCAGTAAACCTCAGAGCAAAAAAATCATCAAGGCAAGCAGCTATTACATGATACTCAAAGAGTCATGTCACCAACAACATTTTAAAACAAAAGCAAATGCTTTTTTAAAATGTTTTTACAAACCACTACAGACCTTTGAAATAGAATTGGTTCCAATTGTGGCAGGGCCTCGACCTGTCACAGAAACCAGTCAGTGGCCAGCAAGGGTGGGTGCTGAGTACCATATCCAGATTAGACTATCCAACAACAGAACACAGCTGCTTTTCAGCTGCACATGGAGCCCTCCAAAGTTGTTAAGGCAAATTTAAGAGATCTAAAAATCAAAATTATAGAAGGCATACCTCTGAAAATAATAAAATTGAATTAGAAATTGCCAATAGAGAAACATCTTTAGAACCCAGTTGTTTAGAAATTAAGCAGTACGTGGTTAGAGAGATGGCTGGGCAGTTAGAGCACTGGCTGCTCTTGCAGAGGACCTGAGTTCAATTCCCTGCACCTACATGGCAGCTCAGAACTGTCTGTAACTCCAGTTCCAAGGGATCCGATACCTTCTGGCTTCTCAAAGCACTGTGCACACATGCAGTGTACATGCATACATGCAGGCAAAACACATGTAAATAATCCATGAATCAAAGGAATCTCAGAGAAAACTAGAGAATGTGTTTTAGGCTCTCCCTACATAGCCAAGGCTAGTTTCAAATTCTCAATCATCCTGGCTCAGCTTCCTAAGTACTGAGATTACAGGCATGCATGCTTGGCTTAGAAAACCTTTTTAACTAACTCAAAAAATATATAAAAAATGTTTAACACAGCTATAGTGGTGCTTAATGGGGATTTTTAAGCATAAAATGTTTACATTTGGAAATCTTATCTATGATCTAAGCTTCTACCCTAAGAAATCAGGGGGTGGGGGGAAGAGCAGACAAACAAAAAACCACAACCAATGGAACCGAAAGAAGGTAAATGACAAAGCAGGGAGGTGGGGTGAGTGATTGGCCCCGCTTGTGGCAGAGCTTGAGGACTTGAAATCCCAGCCCCCACATACAAGCCAGAGGGAGGTGGTGGTGTGACTCTGTAGGAGCAGCACTGTGGGAGGGTGGAGGAAGGGCAGAGTCTAGGGGCTCAGTGCCTAAGGGTCAGTCAGTCTAACCGAAATGGCAAGGTCTAGGGTCCCTGAAACCCTGCCTCAAAAAACAAGGTGGAGAGTGATAGAGAAAAACATCGCTGGTGCTGACCTCTGGCTTCCACATGCACGGCGCGCGCACATACACACACACACACACACACACACACACACACACACAGACAGACATAGACAGAGATACAGAGAGAGAGAGAGACATACACAGAGAGACACACACATACACAGAGAGAGAGAGAGAGAGAGAGAGAGAGAGAGATACATAGACACACACATATAAACACACGCAAACACACAGAGAGATACACACACACACAGACATACACAGAGAGACACACATACAGACACATACACACAGAGACATGCACAGAGAGAGACACACACACAGAGACTCACACAGAGAGAGAGATACACAGACACACAGATATAGACATGAACACACACAGACACACACACATACACACAGACATAGACAGAGATACACACACACACACACACACACACACACACACACACACACGGTAAAGCATAAATCAATGACTTTAAAGCAGAAAAAAACTTGTAAAAGATCAAGAAAATCAGAAATTGAGACTTTGGATAAGTTAATAAAATGGAAGAGCCTTTCAGCCAGGCTGACAAAGGAAAAGCAGGACGGGTTACCAAGGAGAGCAATAGAGGAGCAATCACTACAGAGCCCACATAGCCAGAGTGCACAGCAGGGGTAAGATACTCTTCCCAACTCCAGAGGAGAAACCATCACCACAGAGCCCACATACACTCAGGGAGCACTCCAGGAAGAAGATGGTGGTTTTCAACTCCAGGTACAAGAACGGGAACATAAGTTCTGAGTTCACAGTTATCCAGGGGTCAATCCACAAGGAAGATAAACTAAACGCTACAGAAACAGGAGGGAAGCCATCAACTCAGAGACCACAGACATCCTGAGGGCACTCCATGCATAAAATTCAATAGCTGAGCTAGCTCACAAACTCTTAAACTTCCTCCAAGAAATGCTAAACTGACTAGTCTTGTGAATTTGTAGTTACTAATTAAAAGGGGGGGGGGGGCAAGGCCCAGGCACTTTCACTGGTGAATTTAGTAGGATGTGAGGGCCACCACAAGTCTGGGTATCTCCATCTCTCCAATCATGTGTCTATTCTGATATGAGTCTTAGTGCAAAGGGTAAGATGGAATCTGGGGGAATAGACAGGAACTGAGCCTGAAGCCACAGGAATTCCAGCTAAGGTAAGGTTGCCTAGGACTGACCTCTGTAGCTACCATCAGAGGCGCCTGGTAGAAGCTGGAACCTTATGACAAGCAACAACTGCAGTTTGAAGTTTATGTACATATAACTTATATGTCTGTGTATACATTTTATATATACTTATAACTTCTACAGTAGCCATAGCAAGTATGTAGAACTAGACCAACATGTTTCTTCTTAAGGAGACCTTGGGAATCATTATAGGTGGTAAGAAGCAGGCAGACTGGTCACCCACGTGAGTCCTGGCGAGCACTGACTGATCACTCCCTAGGCTAAGCAGAGCCCAGACAGCTGGGCTATCAGGGGTAGGAAAGGACTACAGCCCTCAAAGGGGCTTGCAGTCTTCCAGGAAATTCCCTTGGTCCCCAGAAGACAGTCCTTCTGAGGTCCAGAGCCACTGGGCAGGGGCATTGCTCACAGTCACAGCCTGACCTCACCTCAGGCCTCTCTCTCCCCTAAAACCCCAGAGGTGAAGGGCTGTACTCACTAGAAAAGACAGAGAGCCCAGCTTCTTGCAGGGAAAAAGCATTTTCTGACAGCTGCTGATCGCAGCACTACTGTCCCCAGACAAGCAGCCATCCCTGTGGCCAACCCTTGCTCCAGACCAGGGTTCACATCCTGACTTTAAGCACAAGACAACTGTGTTTGGGGAAGTACACACTTCTGGGAACAACAGAATCAAGGCAAGTCTCCACTAGGGCCTCTGGGCGGTGGTGGTATTGAGACCAGCTAGTCAGGATAGCCTCTGAAGGGGTAATGGTGAATGAATGAGAAGCAGAGGGACGGTTCTGGAAGAAGGAACCTCTAGTGTAAAGGTCCTAACACAGGAACAGGCCTGGTTCATTCACTAAAAGCATGAAGGCCTCCTGGCAGGAAAACCGGGAACAGGAGGGGTGTGGTCACTGCTGCCTTGGGCTGAGGCAGCAGCCCGACTTAATCCTTCTGCGATGATGCTGGGGGCGCATGATGAGAGGACTGGGGACCCTCCATCAGAGAACACACCTGTCGGGCTTTCCCATAAAAAAAAAAAAAAAAATCAGGAAGCAAGCCCAGGCCATAGAACACACCCAGGGACCTGGCCCTCCTAGCCAGGCTGTATCTCCGGGCACTCACTCTGTCAAGCCCCAGGAAGCAGAGACAGGCATTGTCTGGCCTGCTGACCTCGATTCTGAGGGGCCAGGCTTGGCCAGGACTCAGGCTGGTGGCAGGGCCGGGCACAGGAGACATCACGCCTCAGGCCCCAGCACCAGGACCACGGCACCTGCCCCAGATTAGATTCTCCTTTCTCATTACAGCTGTAATGGGTCCTTCAGACCTCATTCCAGCCCTAGATATTATCTGACCCGTATAATTAATTAATTATCGCCCAAATATTATAGATTATTAAAAATAGCATAACTAATAGTGTAATATCTCAAGCTGTCGACTTTAATAGTCAACATTGTCTTGGCGGAGCTTATCAGTCCGGGACACCCGGTGAGAATATTGATTCCGGGTAATTTTAGCCGTCATCTGCCATCCTGACGGGATTGTCAGGCCTCACCCAGGCCGGCCTCATTTGAAATCGTTAAACCACCGCGCGGCTCACAGCGGATCTTAATGTTTCCTTTTTCTCCCCTTCAATATGTTTCAGCAACAGAGAAGGAAATAAATAGAGAAGTGGAGGGGGGAGGACGGCGAGGGAGAGGGACGGCCTGCACCCCTGGAGAGCTCGGGGGTGACGGGCTCGCCCCTGTACTCCTGTCCGCCTTTTCTGGGGTTCTCCCGTCTCAGCCCCTTGTGCGGGGGGGGGTGGGGGTGGGAAGGAGAACTGGGACGTCCCATTTAGCCCGCTCGCGCCCAGGGACGCAGGCACAAACCCAGGTCCAGCCGCACGGGTGAATATGCAGCGCTGGGACTCTGGCACGCTCTGCACTGTCGGGTCCCTGCATGCCTGGCTGCACCTTAGGCATTTGGACTCTGGCCTCAGGACACCTTCCTGCTCACCCAGTTCTCCCGAGCGCCGACACGGGTCACTGCAGTTCCGCGCCGTGTCGGCAGGGGGCGGGCGGGGGCCGTGGGCGAAGTGGCGGTGTGTCTTCACCTGTGCAGTCGCAAAGGCCCTCATGGCGCAGCCCTCCCTAGTGAGTGTCTCCACAACCACCCTGAAACACCCGCTACAGCGCAGACACGCCCCCATCCAGAAGACACGCCCCTCCACACTCCTTCCGCAGAACACCTTTCATCCCATGACAAGCCCCCAAACCCCTACCCTCTATCCCCACCCCCCAGACACTTTACTCCTGAAAATACAGTCCCCTGCCACCTGGACAGCCTCCTACTCCGAAAACACGCCCCCTTCCCAAGACACTCTCACCGAGAAAACTCGTCTCTTATCTGCAGACACTCCCATCCCAAGGATATGTCTCTCCTCCGGACACCCCCGTTGGGAGGATAACCCCCACCCTGACAATACTCCTCGACCTCGACGATATGCTGATTCTCCTCCCCTCGGATCTCAAAATCCCCCTTCTTGGTTTCCTGTACTGTAAAATAGTTTCTCAGCCTTCTAATTATGATTCATGTGCATAGTAATAATTTAATAATCAAGGACTGCGCTAGAGCCATTAACCTCAATTAAGCTCATTGTTTAGTGACCAACTCCTCTCCCATGCCCTCCTGACCCGAGTGGCCCTGCAGGCACTTAGGTTGTGTGTGTGTGTGCCGGCTGGAAGACTTTGTTGTATTCATTTATTGAGCACCTTCTGTGTACTTGACCTGAGCTCCCTCCCTTCACCCTCTTGCCCCTCTAATGTTGGGGTACAGTCTCTAGATGTCCTCCTACTCATTCCTCTGTGTTCTTCCTCCCTGTCCCCAGGGGGCCTCTCTATTTACCCACTGTTCCAGCTTCCCAGACTCCCCAGTCCAACACAGGCTAGCCCTCCTTGGCAGTGGAGCAAAGAAGGCCCCTGTCTCCGTTCCAGAGCCTTCCCTAAAGCCAATGGGAATGGGATGACATTCCCCCTAGTAACAGGAACACCAGAGCCTCCCCCACAACAAAGGCTGTGCCAATCTTACTTATCCCTGATCCCAGACTCACCCCCACAACAGAAGAACTGAAGGTGTCTAATTAAATGATAGATGGAATAAAGCCCCTATGGGTAGCCTTGAGTCACACTGACTGTAGTCGGGGTGTCCAGTGGCCCATAACCACTGGGCAGGACAGAGATGGACAAGTCAGTTGATGAGCACATGGAACTGAGACAGAAAAGCCAGGTGAAGCGAGCCCAGGATCTACGCTGGATTGGGTGCTGACAGGTCACATGCTGACTCCAGGTTGCTGGGCCTCTAGCACCTAAGCTTACCACTCCTGCTTCTGCTGTGGGGCTGCTGTGTGAGAAACAGAGAGCTCTGTGGCTGTGGACAGCAGTTGCTTCCTGCTGAAGACAGTGATCCCTGCCATACTTGGGACTGAGGCTTTCAAAAGGGTTTAACTCCACACCCCCAGTCAACACCCAAGCTGGGGGAGTGGTCAATCCCAGAAGCATGCCTTCACGTGTGTAGACTCGCCAAAACCATAGAGACCTCTCTGCAGCTTGAGCCCCCACTAGTCACACGACCGACCTTGCTTCCAGAGTACAGGACAGAGATGATCTCCAGAAGGCTATGGTGCAGTACGGGGGTGAAGAGAATAGAGAATTACGAACAAATTAACCAACCTGCTACATTCTGACCCACAGCTTCCCTGATTATATAGCTAGCACCTGGGGGGGGGGGCAGGAAGCATTATCATAATTGCACAATGCAACCTGGCCCTGGAGGCTGTGTGTTAGAACTGAGGCATTGGAAAGCTGCCTTCCACCCTTCCACCCCTGTGCAGGCTAATTCCCAGGTCTCTGTCCCACCATCCTTCTCATGGCCTATGAGAAGGCTGAGCCTGAGGCAAGGATTCAGATGCCTGATATTCCCAAGACAAGAAAAATCCAAAACATGAGTATGGTAAACCGTGAAAGGATGGATTTGTGAAATGCCATGTGGTCTGATTGGAGGGGCACTCTGGGGTGACTCGTGCCAGCTTCCTTGCCTCTGGAGGAAAAGGGTTGTGTCCCCAGTTCTCTCTGGAAGCAGCATCCCTTCCGAACAATGGCGCTGACAACAGCCAAGATGAGCATGCGCTGTCATGCCTGGATCTAGGGAGGCACCGCCTGCAGCCATAGGTTCACCGTAGAGTAACCAGTGCCAGACTACTCTGAAGGTATGGCAAAGCAGAGTGGAGAGCAGAGCCAAGAGCCACCAGGGGTGTTCTCTACCCACAGGAGCTAGGCATGTTACTAGGATGGCAAAAGTGCACGCCCTTGGTTGAAACCCAATTCTCCTTTCCTTGTGTGTACAAAAATGTTTGCACTTTGCATCTCACCTCTGTCTTGATGAGAGACACAGGACCAAGTCACACACGGTGTTCAAGAGCCTAGTTTGGCCAGAGCCACATGTGAACAGATAAATACCGTTGGATGTGTTAGAGCAAGACAGGGCAAGATAGAGGGGCAGAGGATGGTGTGAATCTCCCCGGGAAGAAATTAATGAGCTCCCAGCTATGATGATTCTGGACAGCTAGCAAAGGGTACTTCCAAGCTAGCATCAGAAAGGACCTTGGGGTATGGGGCTCAGATGTGGGTCATTCAGGATGACCCAAAGGGTCTTGTAGGTAGGATACTCAGCCCGGGCATAGTTCTTGGACCATGTCAATCTCAGAAAGCGTCTAAGAGGGGAAAGGCTGTGATAATTACACTTCTTAAGAAGGATGGAAGATAAATGGAGGGGAACAGTCAGGAAGAAGTGAGCAATGGGACATAAGGCTTTTAATCCCAGACAGAGGCAGGTGGATCTCTAAGTTCAAGGCCAGCCTGGCCTACAAAGTGAGTCCCAGGCTGTCCAGGGCTGCATAGTAAGACCTCTCAAATTACAAAACAAAAAGTGCAGGAAGCAAAGTACCAAGGCACTCCCAGTTTCCCCCTCATGGAGGGTCTCCCGATCTCATGCTTTTATACAACATGGGAAACTTTCCCTTAAGGGAGAGCATGTGTGCACCAGACAGGACTCACGGCTTTTGACAGTGAGAAGTCTGGAGTTCGTGTTACTGTTGGGAGCCCTGGAGAGTAAGGGCAGGTGGCACTCGGGTAAGCTCTGACCTGGACATCTTGCTAAAACCTTTCAAGGAAGTCAGTGGCTCTATCTAGCAAAAAGTCTAGTTAGAGTAGAGGATGGCGATAACACAGAGGGGCAGATTCCTTTGAGAAGAAGACCCCTCTAAGCACCCCAAGGGAACCTAAGAGAAAAAGAGAGATCTTATAGAAAATGAATGCACATACTTGTCTCCACCCTGGAATTTCCAGACTGGTAATCAGCAGGTTGTGCCACAGGTGAGGGAGTAAGGGTGGAGGAAGGCACATGGAATCCCCTTGTCAGCCTCTTTCTCTGCACTGCCCAGGCCATCTGCCCTCTGGCACTGAGAAACTGATTATCTGTAACTTTTCACTTTTAACACTGGTCAGGAGTACTAGTGTTCACATTAAAACCCCACCGCCTACCAGTTGGATGGCTTTGAGCACATCATTATCCTCTTTGGCCTCAGTTTACCCTATCTTGTCTTGCGGCTAGTAAACCTTTCTAGGTCAAAAGTTCAATGAGCAGTGTCCAAGAGAGGGAGCCAGCTTGCCACTGCCTGTGCTTATCATTCCTGCAGCACTGGAGACATTCCTGGTGTGTGTGTGTGTGTGTGTGTGTGTGTGTGTGTGTGTGTGTGTGTGTGTGTGCACGTGTGTGTAGTACATGCATGCATATATGTGTGTATATATATATATATATATATATATATATATATATATATATGACTTCCTCTGAATTCCATACCATTTGAACAGGAGGATGCAAAACCAGCAGCCATTGACCCTGTGAAACTCTGTAGTCCTTTGGTGTGAGGTGAATGGGTGGGCATCTCATCTGGGTGTGTAATGTACAAGGGGTCCAGACACCACATTGTACCCACAAAGATTGCTGGCAAGCTCTGAGATGTGCAGACTTGTAATAGACAGTGAGTGAGGGCGATGCATGAGTGGAGAGCAGAAATGTGCTGGCTGGATCCAGTTGCTGAACCTGTCTGTGACATAGTCTCCTGGAAGCTGAGGTCAGCTAGGGGGTAGGAGTGAGGCTGGGGGAGAGGGAGAGGGCGGAGCTGCTGTCCGCGGTACTGACCTGTCAGCCGACGGTTCTCACCGCGGGTCTGGGAGCTGTCCGCGGTTCTGACCTCCAGCTTTCTGGTTGGGCTCTGTGCAGTGCTGATAGCGGTTCCTCCTCTGTGGCCTCGGGTGATGCAGAGGTCAGCAGTCGGAGCTCCTTCTTTCTTCTGAGTTTCTGAATGTGCTGTGCCCATTCTTTTTTTTTTTTTTCTCGAGACAGGGTTTCTCTGTGTATCCCTGGCTGTCCTGGAACTCACTCTGTAGACCAGGCTGGCCTCGACCTCAGAAATCCACCTGCCTCTGCCTCCCAAGTCCTGGGATTAAAGGCATGCGCCACCACTGCCCGGCTGCTGTGCCCATTCTTGAGGGGATAGAAGACCCAAAGGGAGATGCATCTTAGAGAAAACGAATAAGCAGAATTGCTCATTCATTTTCCAGACTGGTGAGCAGCAGGGTGTACTGTGTCAAGAAAGGGTGGGGGTCAAGAAAGGCACATGGGAGCCCCTGTCCTCTTGTCTACGTAATTTCCTGCATTACATTCTTCCATAGGGATGCAGCCTACTCAGGCTGCAGAATGCTAGCAGCCCCTCAGTCCACACATGGTGAGCCAGGTGACTAAAGTGCTTGTCTCTGCATGTTGCCAGAAAGGTTTTGGGGGCCCTGGTGACTGGGCAGAGTGGAGGTGGAGTTACCAGTCCACAAGGCAAAACAGCAGCCAAAATAGAGGTTGTCTGTTGGATGTGCCCAACTATAAAGTCTCTGAACACTGCCGTCCTTACAGCCTGTCCATAGAGCTCCCAGGAGCAGAAACAAGGGATATTCCACCAGTCGCTGTTCTTTTACTCTGAGTAAGTGGCTGCTACTGGAGCCCTGGGATCCTTGAAATGGGATCTTAGAGACCACTACCCAGTGGAGATGGGTCATTGTCCAAGGTGAGTTAACAACAGAGGCTAGAGTTCCTCCTCTTGCCTCTTTCAGAATTTCAAAATGCACAATTCCAGGGAAAGGAAGCTGAAGATGTCAGCTTACCCCTCCTTTTCCTTGGTCCACTTCTCAGACTTCTTGTCATATGACAAGTCCCCTTGTCATATTTTCACCCTTGCCACATTTGTTCCTGCCTCGACACCCCAGCCCAACATGCCTTATCACCCTGACTGACCCACCATAGTGGGGGCTCGGCAGGAAAGGGGATGCTTCCTATCCGCTGAGCGGGCAGAGCCATCTCCACTCTAGGCTGGGCTTTCACCTGTCAGTGCCCACCTGGGGCCCTACAAGTGAAGCTGGTGGGTTGGAGATAACCTGAGATGGCAGATGGGCAGAGATTGCACAAATGAGGGTCTAATTGACAATCAATTGTGATTAGGAGTTAAAGGACGTCCTTATAGCACTAGACAGTCTGGTTGAGGCTGAGCGAGGGCTGTTGTCTAGAGATCTGGGAGAGGAGGAGGGGCATCAGGCATCCCTCTGTTTTGGTTGTTCCTCAGAGATACGGTGGGAACAGAGGAAGACGCTGTCTCAGTCTCTCAGTGAGCTAGGTCCACACAACACTGTCTCAGACCACAGGAAGAAGAAAAGAGGTGCCCCCATTCAGCTCTGGAGGACACTCAGGCCCACCTTACTCCTTGGAGTTGGCTGTGAGCTTGGCTGTTCATTACTTTGCCTGCTACAGCTCACGTCAGAATATCGAGGAGCAGGAAGAGATGGGGCAGTAAGAGCAGGGGAAGTAAATCAGACACCTACAAACTTCTGGACAGCCAAGATGCTTTCTCTGCATCCCACCCACCTCTGACCAGTCCCCGACCCATCGGCAGGGTCAGGGTTAGAGCATTTGGCAGTGCCAAGTGTGAATTTGGGTGAAAAGAGAAAAAGAACCAAAAACCAACATCCAGTTGCATCTTTTTCTAGAACATGTTACGTTATCTTATTTCATATCCTATTAACAGATTGTATTATATTTGCTACATCCTAGCACCAGTCTACGCTCACATTCTAGAAAATGCCACTTTGCTTGCATTTGCTTGTCCTGAAGGAATGCTGCACAGGTCACTGTACTTCCTCACAGGCAGGTGTTGGTGTGCATGATAGCTGAGGGTGCAGCCATGCCCGCTCCCACCCACCCAGTAAGGTGTGGGTGCTGTGGCTGCTGTTAAATGTTTGCCAACATTCATCTCTCTGGTGACTAGTGCTGGTGACAAATGTTTGTGGGGTGTGTGTGTGTGTGTGCTTGTAGGGATGTCACAGAGTCTCTGCTACCCAGAGCCAGCTCTGAGGTCTGTACGTGAGACCTGCCCTCCCCTGTCCTCCCCTGCCCTCCCTTTCCCTCCCTTCCCCAAGGCTTCCTTCTGCACCGGTAGCTCTGCTTCCCAAGGAAGCAAAGAAGATGGGGACCTGCAGCTAGCCTCTGTGCAATCCTCACCAAAGGACTTAAAAGAGACAGGAAGTGGAAGGAGGAGCAGGTGGGGGAGGGGAAGGGGTGCAGTGCCTTTTGAGCCACCTTTTGACTGGGTATGGGTGCTCATGAATGAAATCCTGCTTGTGTGTTGGCCGCTTCTGAATGAGTGTGAGTGTGTGTGTGAAAGAGAATGGGGCGTGTACATCTATATTCAAACTCAGCTGAGAAGAGGGAGGGAGCAAAGACCAAGGTGGGGGCGGGAAGAAGATAATTACCTCACTGCGATGAGAGATTACCCACCCTCCTTCCCCAGAGGTGATTTATAATTTAAAGATAAAGAATAATCAAGTCCTGGCAAGGAAGGACACAGTGTTGTGGGTCTGATTAGAATCTCAGGATGGACCAGCGCGCTGTGAGGGTGGGAGGGGGCAGGGAAGAAACTGAGGGGAGGAGAGCCCTGCCCCCCTCCTCCTGCCTCCCGTCCCAGCCTCCCAGAGGCTCAGCATGTCCGAGCTTGGCCCAAATTACAGGCGATCGGTCCCCCATTATTTCTCCTAACTTTTAATTTCTGCTTCCGAAGGATCATTGCCCGCGGTAATTGCAAAGGACCGTCCTTGTGCAGAGCAGGCTCTCGGGACCGCAGTGGGAGGAGGAGGGCATACCCACTGGAGCACACGTTGGCTCACACTCTGGGGCACGCTAGCTCCACCGCCGGGTCCCACCTGGGTCCTTCAGAGGCGGGTCAGCTCATTGGCCTGAGCGAGAGGAGGAGGGAAACTCGGAAGCAAAGCATCCGCTACCTGACCCTCACCCTCCGAAGCCGGGTTCGACCTTCCGAGGTCACAGAGATTGTCCTGTAAATATCCAGACTGTGGACAAGACGGTGCACAAATACTCAGGCCTCAAACGGCCCTTCTGAATTGTCAGGGGTGGGGAAGAAGATAGTTTCCGTATTATTTCTGGAAGAAACACATATTTTCCCGTTACATGAAGGGTATCGATCTTTATGTAGGCCACCTGCTATTTGTGCGATTTTTCGGTCACCTTTTCGGGGGGGCGGGGACCAGGACGGCCCTCTAGCCCTGCTCATTTCGATTCCACTTCTAATGAGCGTCACTCGCGGTCGCCAGCCCCGCCTCTTGCGGGGATTTCGTGTCGTCCCTAATTTGATCCAGCCAAGGGGGCGGGAGTCAGAGCTGGTGAGGATGGAGGGACAGAGATCCTGACCAGATTACTCCAGACGCGGAAAAACAGCAATCGAGGCAGCGGACCGAAACCCTGGGAACACGCCCCACAAGGGGCTGAAGACCCTGCAGAGACTCAGAACCTGCAAGAACCCCACTCTCCCTTTCCCGTCCCAGCAGCGGAAGGCGCGGGAACCCCGGGTGCCACGGTAATCCAGAACCCCGCGTGCCACGGCAGCCGGAGAGCCCTGCCCTAGCGGTTCCCTGAGCTGGGATGTCCAGGCCAACTCGGGGCTCGCGAGTTCACACGTCCTGGGGCCTCCGCAGCCCTCCACTGCCAACTGATCCCGCAATTATTTAAAAGCCAGGCTGTCTCCTCCCCCTTCGCCGAGGAGGCGGGCACGCAGTTTCCAGCCCCGCGGAGGCGCAGCGGCAGGGTGCTGACCACCACAGCCTCCAGTGGACCGTGCTCTGGCTCCCGGCAGGGCGCCTGTCTGTCTGTCTCTGCGGCTCAGTCCGTGAGTCCCGCACCGGGCCCGCCTACTCCGCTTGGGACCCTTCGCAGCCAATTAGGCGTGAGCGCTAACGAGGGTAGCGGAACCCCGCGGCCGCCTGCGGGCGCACGTGTGTGCGGCGTGTGGGCGCGTGGGCGCCTCCGGCGGGGCCGCCATAAATGCACTGGCCGGGCGCGGCGGGCGCCTGAAGCGGTGGCGGAGGCAACGCCAGGCAGCACCAGCCAAGCGGGACGCAGCGCCGAGAACAACTGGACTGAGGCTGATTTTGCGGGGCGCAGGGATGGGATTCCAGTAGGTAGTGGGGCCCGAGCCGCCTGAGCGGCCCGAGGCCGGCATGAGTACCAGCGGCACGGCGGCACCTGGGGACGTCCCCTCGCTGCCACCGCCACCGCCCGGGCCCGGCTCGGGGCCCGCACCACCGACTCCTGCGGCTACAGCTCGGGACGCGATGGACGGACGAGCTGAGCTGCCCATCTTCCCCCGGGCTGGAGTCCCACCGCTCGCGGCCAGCGACACTGTGCCCGCGGTGCCAGAGGGGGCTGGAGCAGCCCGGCCTGCCGCGCCCCCGCGCCCCACCTCCTTCTCCGTGCTGGACATCCTAGATCCCAACAAGTTCAACAGTAGGAGACGCCGGTGCGTGCTACTGGGCCCTGTGGTGCCCGCTACGTGTGCCCCATGTGCCCCGGCCGCGTGCGTCGCGGTCCCCGCTGCCTCCGGACGTTCGCCGTGCGCAGAGCTAGACCGCCAAGCCCTTTCCGCCACCACAGGAGTCGCAGCGGCTGCGGGAGCTGAGCCTACAAGTGAGTATAAGGGGTGGGTGCTTGGGGCGAGGACACTGACTGCTCCGGAATGTTTATGCTCCCAGGACCCCGCGGCGAGCTGGGCCTGGGCTCTGTGGAAAGTTCGCAGAGCGCGGGGTCCGCCCCGAGCATCCGTAGCCTCCTCCCGACCCGGACTCTAGGGCCCTCATTGCTGCCCGCTTCTGGAAAGGTTCTGCTGGTCCAAATATGGGGCTTTGGGGTTGCGACAACTGTCCAGGATTCGCCTAGTCAGTCTCTGGTGTTGGAGGGTAGTTGGTGCTGGAGGCAAAGGGACATGCGGCGGCTGGCTTGGTGACTTACCCACCCCCACCGTGGCCTCTCCAGCCCTCCCCCTTTGGACAAATCAGACTAATTGTGACAAAACGCTGGTTATCTCTGGAAAAACAATTAAATCCCTTCGATTACAGTTAAAGGGAAATGTGCTTAGCGGCGGAAAGCGGCCGGTAATGGGGCGGCCCGCGCCCCCTTTGCGGTCGATATCCCATTACGGCGCATGCATATCTCTTTCAAGCACCTTGCAAACTCCCCCCGAACATCTAAATTATAGGGTCAAAATTCGGATAATTACTCGATTAAAACCTATTACACTTATTAGGGGCCGCTATTGATCGCGAATTGCATTCGACCAGCTCCTGATTGCTTTTTGTGCCCCTCCCCCGTCATCCCTCCAACTTCCTGGCCCCTGCGTCTCTCATGGACCAGAACGCTCAGGGAGAACTGGACTGGTGCCGCCAGCTCTACCAGCGCGGTTGCATTGACCTTCCGTTCCTAGAGGGAGGAAGAGCAGGCCGGGCAGGCAGAGTGGGACCCCTCTCTCCGTCAAGGGTTGGTCCTCCAGGAACCCGCGGCTGCCTGCTGGAGCTGTGCAGGGAGGGAGCGAGCGCTGCACAGTTGGAGAGGGCAGCCAGGCAGGGCATGGATGACTGGCTACGGGTCGCCTGAGGGAATAGTTGCCCTGCTAAGACCTGGGAGTTAAGGACAGGACACCCGCAGTCTTCATGCGACCTGGGTCATTTGAGCTGGGGTATTTGCGAGTTGCAATTTTAGGCTCCAGTATGTCGGCGCCAACTCCACCTAAGAGCTGAACACCCGCACTGGGTTGGAAAGCGTGGTGGCCTCCTCTGGCATTTAAAGACCACCTGTGGGTGAGGGGCATGAACGGTCCTCAGATTCCTGTATAGCAGACAGACAGCTTGCAAATTTCAGAGACAAAATGCAGTCATGGCGGCAGCTTCTCTCTGCATGCTGCGGGACTGGTGCTCATGCTCCCTCCCAGTCTCCTGCGTAGAGGTTCACAATGCACTTTCCCAGCCTCCAAACTCGACCAGCTCAGGGGAAGCTGGAGCCCGCTTCAGACAGTGTCGCTGGGGAGCTATTTAAGGGGCCCCAGAGGCTGACAGGGAAGCCAGCACTTCACGACGCCTAGTTTTCAGGGCCTGAAGCCTGAGCTAGGAACAGCTCCAAGACGACTGATTTTGGTCTTCAGAAGTGGCCTCCTCCCAGTCGGCCGACCCCACCCCAGGCCTCCAGCCCCTCCAGCTATTAACTGTGCGGTAATTGGCTGGCCCCGCGCCCGCTGTAATTGGAAGGTAATATACGCCGAAATAAATTAAATGGACTTTAACTAGTTTGTACATTACACAAAATGAGTTTAATTAAGTTTGTATCTGCCCCGTGAATCGATCCGAGCTCTTTCTCCGCCGTACACTCCGAGTGCCGCCCGCACACCGCAGCCCCAAAGGCGGAGGCGAGGACTGCGGATGGGGCAGCAAAGGCAGCTCGACACGGAGAGGGTCCTTCCGAAGGAAGGCAAAGAGGGAATGCAAGCAACCAAGGAGGAACTGTGGCAAGGAGGGAGGAAAAGAAAATCTTTGGGGGAAGGGGCAAACGAAAAGGAGAAACCCAACGACTAAAAGAGAATCTCTCCCGTGCGGAGCAGGCAGGGCGGCTGGGTACAGGCCTGACCCTCTGTTCTCTTCCTTTTCGTCACCCGCAGGTGCTGGGGACTCTTACAGGGCAGACGAGGCCGAGGCCAACGGCTACAGCAGTGGTAGTGGTCGCAGCCCGACCGCGGACAGCGAGGATGAAGCGCCCGAGGACGAGGACGAGGATGAAGCGCCCGAGGTGCAGGATGCTCAGGGCACCGAGGAGCCTCGGGGGGCCCGCGGGTCGGGCTGCCCCGGAGCGGCCGAGGTTGAGGCTTCCCCCGTGGACGAGGCTGTGGCCCCAGGGCCCCGCGGGAACTCGCCCGGAGCCCCGGGCCCGCCTGCAACTGCTGCGGGAGTGGGGAGCACGGGGAGCACCCCGCAGAGCGGCGCCGTGGCCACCAAGCCTAAGCGGAAGCGCACGGGCTCGGACTCGAAGTCCGGGAAGCCGCGGCGTGCGCGTACCGCCTTCACCTACGAGCAGCTTGTGGCGCTGGAGAACAAGTTTAAGGCTACTCGCTACCTGTCGGTGTGCGAGCGCCTCAACCTGGCGCTGTCGCTGAGCCTCACCGAGACGCAGGTGAAGATCTGGTTCCAGAACCGCCGAACCAAGTGGAAGAAGCAAAACCCAGGCGCTGACACGAGTGCGCCGACCGGCGGCGGCGGGGGCCCCGGCCCGGGAGCGGGGCCCGGCGCGGGGCTGCCCGGCGGTCTCAGTCCCCTCAGTCCCTCGCCGCCCATGGGCGCGCCGCTCGCCTTGCACGGCCCGGCCGGGTACCCGGCGCACAGTCCCGGAGGGCTGGTGTGCGCCGCGCAGCTGCCCTTCCTGTCTAGCCCGGCCGTGCTCTCGCCCTTCGTGCTGGGCTCGCAAACGTACGGCGCGCCCGCCTTCTATGCGCCCCACCTCTGAACCTCGGTGCCAGGACCCCGGTGGGGACCTCACCATGCGGCCTCATGGCTAGAGGACCTAAGGCGAGCGCGGCCATCTCTTTTCTAAGGTTTCAGTCGTTGGTCCTGTATATAGCCGGTTCCTACAGAAGAGAAATTTATAAACGAGTGTGCGCAGGGGCCAAACGGGAGGCTCCCGGGGCCTGCTCCAAGCACTTTGCAGAACTCCTAATAAACCACAGGAAGCCACGCGGGAGTTTTTCCGAAGGCTCTGGCGCCGTAGGATGCCGATGCCGCCTTCCTGTCCGCTCGGGTTCTTACCCATCTGTGTGTCTCCCTGAGCAGCGACTTCAGAGTTGTTAGGTCTAGCTTCCTGTCGTGTTAGTGTCTCATGGTCACTCTGGTAGCTTGCACCCAGGCACCTTTCTCTCTTGGGGATCTCCCTGGGAGCTGGTCCAGCATGGGTCCGCGTCCCCTTCCCGCTCTCTCCGAAGTGAAGCCCTTTGCCCAATTCTTGCAGCCTGGCACTGCTGAGCTCCAAATGGAGCGCTCCACTGTTGTCTTCCACATCCCGTCCCACCAACTGCCCCAACTCTCACCCCCCAAGCAGGCTACTTATGGATAGGAAAAACATCCCGCTTCCCAGAGGGTTGAGGTGTAACCACCTGCCAGATAGTTTAATAGCCAGATAGGAAGGCCAATGACCTTTTCTGGTGTGTCACTCTTCTGCAACGATTGTGTGTATGTGTATGTAGTTCCTATGCGCTGAACGCAAGGAGCCCAGGAGTGGCCCGAAGCTGTGGCTGCACACACCCCAAAGCAGATACTGAACCACCTATGACTACAGGGAGACACGTGGAAGCCTGTTCCAGTTTTGGAAGATTTTGCACACCCAGTAGGGGTGGAGACTGGAGAAGGGAAAGGGGTTGGCATGGTGAGGGGGGGGCAACTGTTCTCACCTCCGGGGTCCCTGGCTCTCCTTGGAAAAGAACCGAAGAACCTGCTGTGCCCCCTATGGGGCTTGGTCTCTCCTTCAGGAGTCCTGTTTCCTGGGCACAGTGAGGGGTCTTGACTCTAGTCAGCTACCTTTGGGAGTCAGGTTGAGAATGAACTGCAGTGACTGGCACTAGTCAGTGTTCAGAACTGGCTTCATAGTCTCTGCAAGCCACAGGGCAGGTAAAAGCAGCCGCATCTAGCAGTTGGGGAGAGGGGAGCCAACCTGCCCTTTGAAGATATCCCCAAGGCGATGCTCCTAGCTTCCCTCACTCACCACAGAGACCTGGCGCCTGATTCCAGTCAGCCCACTTTGCACTTCCTGACCTTCTGGGCATAGAGTTTCCTGTCCTGACCTGATGTTTGCCAGCCCCTAGGTGGGCAGCAGGTCCAGCCTTCTAGCTCAGTTGTGCAGTACTCCTATTCCTGGGATCGGGGAGTGCGGTGCATTAAGTGGGATACATTTAACTGTGGGAGATGATGGCCTGGAGGATATTCCTAGCCTTGCTGCTGAGGGCTGGGCCTCTAAGACATAAGTCACCAACAGGGAAGTCTTAGAAGCACCAGAAGATTCCAGAAGACTCTTGGAATCAAACCAAATTACTGGAGGCTTGGCCTGTGCAGGGGCTGCCCAGCCAGAAGCCACAGCCTCCCTAAATAGGAGAGGACATACCATAGTCCTGCTTACCTCCAAAACGCATGGGGATCTCTCCCAGGCCAACACAGGCAACCCTCACACACACACACACAGCAAGACACCATGGAGCACGAGTGGGGGGCAAGGGTGAGGGTGGCCTCACTGTAAACTTCCTCTTTGTCTATGCTCAGGGGACCCTGTGCATGGGAGGGGAAGCAGCTGCCAGCTGACCCTGGGGAAAGACCCAAGGCCCCCTTCTAGCCTTGTTTCCTTATGCCAGCCTTGCTGAGTTGAGCTCAGAATGTTGATACAATCCAGAGTTCTCCCAGGAAGATGACAAGGTAGAGCAGCTGTACTTCCCTTCCCGGGAGCCTAGCTACTCCAGCACGTGGTAATGAATTTTGGCTGCACAGGGCTCTTGACATCCAGATGGAGGTTGGGAGGGGGTCCGCTCACTTGCTGAGGCTTCATCCCCAATGCGGTTACTTATGCTCATGGACCCCTCACCTCTAGTCAGGCTTTGGAATGGAGTACAGCAGGTGAGTCTGGGCTATGAGGCTGGGAAGCAGTGAGTACACTGCACTTCCATTCCATCTCTGGGGACGCGGCCACATGCCATGACATGGAGTAATGGCTACTTCCTTGCATTCCTTGGGTCCCTGTAGTCTTTCTTGCTGGACTCTGTGTATACAGCCCTTTGCCTCTGATAGAATGTTGTGTGACAAGACATTTCTAGAGAGATGTAATACATACATCTACTCACTCCAGATAGAGATCCCATGACAGAGTAAAGTACAGGTACCACCAAAGTCCAACTGGTGAGCCAGTGAGGGGTGTGTGTGTGTGTGTGTTTGTGTGTGTGTGTGTGGACAGGGTTTCTCTGTATAGGCCTGGCTGTCCTGGAACTTACTTTGTAGACTAGGCTGGCCTTGAACTCAGAGATTCACCTGCCTCTGCCTCAAGAGTGCTGGGACTAAAGTCATGTGCCATCATCACCTGGTAAGCCCATGAGTTTTATTGGGGTTACTTACAGGAGTGTGGGTGAGGAGTTATTTACAGGCGCAGAAATGACTCAAAGACAGCTGTATCACCAAGGCCCACCTCAGCATGGATGGCAGCTCTCAAAACCTGGGAGCCTAGAGCACACTGCATAGCCTGCAGACAGTTCCACAGGCTGAAGAATGCCTTTACCAGGTGCCTCAGTTGGTCTAAACCTCTTTCAGGAAGCATAACTGGTTCAGGCTTCTCTCAGGCAGCTGAGCTGATCTCAGAGTCTTATTTGCAGCTTGGCTTATCTGAGTCTCTTGGCAGTTCAGCTCTTCTGAGGCTGGCTGTCAGCTTTTGTTTACTCTGGTAGGGAGGGGTTTAGTGAATATGGTCCCTTATAGGAACTTCCTGAGGCTACTTTGTGTTGTTTACCTTCCTGTTTAGATAGCTTCCTGAAGAATGGAATGTTTCAATCTCTGAGGAAACTGTTAGCACAGAACTGTGGTCTTCTGTCTGTGACAGAAGGAAGCCTAAGTCTAGAGGGTAGGAGGGTGCTGGGTGCAGGGCTGAGGAGGAGCCCCCTACGCTTGCTCAGTTCTGGCCTCTCAGCTGGTGTTTTCCACACATGACATCTGGTGAGCTCTGGGGTGCAGATTCTGCTGTTTCTGGGGAGCCCTCTAGTTGTAGAGTCCTACAACTCTGTTTTGATCAGTCTGTGTGGGCACATCAGTTTGCCTAGTTTTTAACCTGGGCCTTGGGTGCCCCATTAGACTGGAAGCCCCTGATCTTTGGTCTTGTTTGCCTTTAACACACCACTTGGTGTTGGTGGTTGAGAAGCTGCCCTGACCCCAGGACAGGCAGTCCTCCCACTCCTGGGACTGCCCAGCTCTGTCTTGGGCAGCTCTTCTACCCAGAATGTGCCTATATAGTATCTTTTTGCTTTAGACTGGGTCTTATTGTATAGCCCAGGGTGTTCTCAAACTCAAAGCAACATTCCTGCTTCAGCCATGAAAGTGCTAGAATATAGGTGTGCCCTGTAACACCAAGCTGCCTGTCTTCAACATGAGGTAGTTGCTGGTGACAGGTGAGCCTGAAGGCAAAGCCAAACAAGAGTTACCATAGAATAGGGAGGGGCCTTCCCCACACCTAGGTCCCCTCCTCCCAACCTCCTGTGCAGGGACTGCTGAGCCCAGATACTGAGGAAGGTACCAGAAATACATACATACATACATACATACATACACACACACACACACACACACACACACACACACACACACACACACACACACACACACACACGCCCTGCCTCGAATTAGTCATTAGTCCTGCCTGTACTCCATGGCCCCTTGGCTATGAATTAAGGTTGGGTGTGTCACCATGTGAGAGAAAACTCAAGTCAGAGAATTGGAAAAGACTATTTCTCAGAAGAGATTTCTGGCCAGTGGCAGCCCTGAGCAGACACCACCCTCACAAAGCCCTGTGAGCTCAGCTCTCCAGGGCCCTCTGCAGCTCCCAAACCCAGGTGAGTTCACCACATCCTCCTTGGGGCCGCAAACAGCTTGCCTTAAGCACTCAGGAGGCAGAGGTAGACGTATGGCTGGGAGTTCAAGTCTAGCCTGGTCTACAGAGAGTTTGAGAGAGTTCCAGGACAGCCGAGGGTGCACAACAAAGCCCTGTCTGGAGAGGAAGGGGGAACAGGACAATGATGGCAGGGCATGACATGACACTTTCCCAGAAACCTAGGCAACACAGCTGCTTTTGCCTCATTAGCTAGAGCATAACCATGTGGTCACTGAGAGAGGCTGGGAAATGGGGTTGTTCCCAGAGTCGGGCCCAACAGAGACAGATAGCGGTTTCCTAGGGCCACGGGCCTGCACCTCAAACCTGGCTGCCTTGGCGGTCTTCTTTCTGTTGCATGGCTCCTGCCTTGTTTACTGTCTGTACTCACTGTTCACACTAGTTATTCGTATTTGGTCCTCTCTTTCCTTGCATGGTGTCCTTGTTAGTTCTTCCTCTTCAAAGCCCCAAGGATCTTATCTGCCTTCCCGCTAAGGGAAGCTGTAACCTCATCTAGACCCCATTCAAATGTTCCCTGTGGCCTGTGGCCTTCACTGCCCATCTCAGGTGTCCACCTGGCACCACAACTCCAGAACCTCATGCCCTAGACCCAGAACCTCCTCCAACTATGCCACTTGGAACCCAGCTCTGCCTATCACCAGCTGACCCTGAAAAGGGTTCCCTGTGGCAACGGCCTAGTGGCATCTCCTTCAGGTCTTCTCTGGTGTCTGAGTGCCTCCTATCCCTGGTGGGTCATGGCCAGGACCTATGGCAAGCTCCCCAGGACCCCTTGGGTCAGGTGGATCAGAGGGACCCTCCCTAGCTCCAGGAGCAAGGATAACATTTGGAGATGAGGAAGCTGGGCCCAGAACACAGCATGGGGCTGAGGAGGTGACAGCACAGAAGCAGGGCACAGAGGGCAGCCAGGGAGACTGTCCCTATGAGAGAAAGGGACAGCCAGTGAGGTGAGGAAGCAGGGATAAGCCTGCCCTGCCACTCCCCCCCCCGCAGGGTGGGGTCTACACTGTGCACCCCAACCCCACCTTGCAATGCCCTAGCCTCACATAGTCTTATAGAGTCCCCTCACCTACAGGATCTTGTCACCATCCCACAAGTGCAAATCTAGGATGTTTACATTTCACAGACCCCTGGGAGGTCCTGCATAACAGCCACCTATTTATATTGATAGGTTTGCTCCCTTCCAGGGAAACTGATCATGCCCTGGAACAAAACTAACTTCTGGTGCTGCTGATAAAGCTCAGTTGGCAGAGTGCTTGCCCAGCAAGCATGAGGTCCTGGGTTCAGCCCCCACCACTGTTTAACCTGCATGTGGTAGCACATGCCTGCAACCCCAGGCTCACATAAACCCCAAGAGGTGGAGGCAGGCCAATTTAGGACAGGATACATAAGATTCAGCCTCAAAAACAAAACAAAACTAAGTCTTGTTTCTTAGAAGGGGCTGCTCGTCACATTGGCTAAATTCCGGCCACACACTGATGTGTGTTGGAAGGGCACCAGGAGGTGACTCATGGCAAGCCTCAGTAAGCGGATAGACACCCTTTCCCTTTTGTAGACAATGTGATGGCTGAAGCCCAGCTCCCTCAGGCTGTTGAGGTAGCTCCGGGAAGATGAAGCCTGTGTGCTTGCCTGCTGTTCCAGTCTGGAAAGAGATAAGATCCTAATGCTGCCATGTAGCCTCCTCAAGGCCCACTATGACCTCTGACAGAAACATCAGAAGCATCTCGAACCCTGCTTACAACCTACTATTTAGTTTTCACATTCATTCTGATACCCATTTTTTATAATGTCCTGCCTGGCCGTCCGGGTGGCCTGGCCAGTTGTATCTGCACCAGCCTCAGCACCTCCAAGTCTGCACTCTCCTATGGCAGTCCTACAACTGCTCCTAAGACAAGGCCCAGAGCTCAGTCTAGCCCTTGAGGGCTGGATCCAGCCAACCCTACTCACAACCCTAATCCATGAAGCCTGCAGCTGGATCCCTCCATCCTTCCCAAAAGCCTGCTAGCCCTGCCTCTTCCCCTCTCTGCAGTCCACCCTGGGACCCACAGCCTTGAGTGAGTGGAGAAGCTGTTGAATCCCAAGGGCCAGCAGCTGCCTTTCATCCAGCTCTGAGCACCCCCATACACCTTGGATCCAGATACTCTGACCTGTTTGTCCCGACTCAGAGACCATGTACCATAGCAATTACAGTGAGCTGGGGGCTGGGTAGGGTCCAGCTGAGTGGGGCTGCACAGACCCTTCCTTCCCCGTCCTACTCAGGGCAGCCCCATCCCGACAGTCACACCAGCAAATCTTTCTTAAAATAAAGTCAGGAGGGATCCACTGAAAAGCAGACTATAGAAGTCACCAGGGTAACTAACTAGTTAGTCCTGAGTCACACCTTACACTTTCTCCTACCCCACCCATCCTGAGGATGCAGCTTGACCTTAAGACAGAAATATACAAGAGGTCTCTGACCTACAATTGCATCACGAAGCTGCATAAATAAAAAGGCTGCATGTATCTCACCAGGTAGATAGCTCAAGTGCCAGACCAGAACCACTGTAACTGGGAGTTTAACACACAGGGCAGGCGTTCTTTCAAACCTGGGAAAAGGCGTGTACCAGCCTGCTACCTGAATTGTAAAAATGGTATTTCCTGGTTCATATTTTTAGGTCAGTGATTTAAAGGTGAATATGGATGCACAAAGTAATAGGAGAAGAAGAAGAAGAAGAAGAAGAAGAAGAAGAAGAAGAAGGAGGAGGAGGAGGAGGAGGAGGAGGAGGAGGAGGAGGAGGAGGAGGAGGAGAAGAAGAAGGAGAAGAAGGAGAAAAAAAGAACAAAAGTAATAGAAGAAAAAAAAAAAAAAAAAGGAATAATCACACAAACCCTGGGCTCAGCAGCTCCTATTCCAGATCGGTGTGCATCTGTATGTAGACATGGTAAGGGTGTTGGCAAGCCAGAGACGGAACAGCCTTACCACCCTGTGAAAGACAGCACATGTATCCTCACAACAATGTCCTGCAGGGAGGTCCTTCAAGAAGGGACAGTGTGGGACCACTGTGCACAGTAGTAACCAACAAAAACAAACTTCAAAGCTCAGGAAGTTAACAAGGTTTCTGATAGCCACTCCCACCCGCCCACCCCAAGACCTGGATGTTTATTGAAGGATGACTAAAGGGTAGGGTACAGGTCAGTGGCAGAGCACACACTCAGCATGTGCAAGGCCTTGAGTTTAATTCAATTCAGGACAGAACTGAATAGTGGCTGGTTCTCTGACACACAGCTCAATGTGCTTAGGATGACTTGAAGAAATTATTAACATAAGGGATGCCACATGTTTATGGAAATTAAACAACAAACTCCTAATCAATTGAGAGGATAATAACTGGAAAACTAGAAAATTCTTGAAATTAAAAAAAAAAGTCCTGGGGGTGGGGGCCACATGCCTGGAATCTCAGTACGTAAGAGATGAAGGCAGGAGGAGCAGGGTTTAACACAGCCTGGGCAGCATAAGACCCTGCCTCAAAATCAAAACAAAATTTAAAAGACAAACACACACACACAAATACAACTTTGTCTGGTAGTACACATCTGTGATCCTAGCATTCAAGAAGCTGAGGCAGGAGATCCCTCGAGTTCCAGGTCAACCTGAAGTATATGTAACAGGACCTTGTCTCAAAAAACCAAAGCCCAGAAAACAAAAGTAAGCCCCCAGCCCAGTTCTGTCTGACTTCCGTGAATGGCCCTCTTTGGTTTAATACTCCTACCGTCTTCTTCATTATATGGCTAAACTTCAGCAGAGCGGCAGGGACAGGTGGCCCAGGCATCTTTAGCAGTTGAAAATCTCCATTACATTACTCGGAACACAGCTGCCTAAACAAAACTCACTTTCCGAGGAGCTAGCTGTCAATCACCAGACTGTTTTAGATGAGAAAGACTAGAAATTAAGTGTTGAGTCAATGTCAAAGAAACTCCTCCAAGACAAGTTGTAACTCTAGAACAATAGCTTGGGGTTGGAGACTGGGTACCAAGTGCTTGGTTGAGGTTCTGAACTCCAGGATCTTGTGGAGGTAGGAGCTTTGGACTTGGGAGATAAACAAACATCTATTTTGTTTACAACCTAAAGAGAGGTCATAAGGAACTAAATACTTGTTTAACACAACATAGGAATACAGAAAACAGTAGGTAAAAGTAGGCAAAAGTCCACATCTATCAGCAACACAATGAAGAAGAAAGGGTGCAAAAAGATACACCATGTAAGCAGCCTTCCACAGAAAGCAGAGTGGCTACATAGTTACCAGAGGAGGGAGACTTGAGACCAAAGACCGGGCCATTCATTAGGAAGAAAGGGCAAGTATGCAAGAAAAGAGCTAAACACAGGTCACCAATACATGAAGCTAAAACTAACATAGTGAGGGGTGACAGACAACAGCTAAGGACGTCATCACCCTTCATCACCCCAATGGACTGATAGGAAAGCTGGGCAGCATACCAGGTAGGTGAAGTTTGCAGGCATGGCAGAGCCTCTCTGGCAGCAACAGGACAGAACTGAAGAATGGCTGGTTTTCTGACACACAGCTCAATGTGCTTAGGATGACTTGAAGAAATCACTAAAATAAGGGTTGCCACATGCTTATGGAAATTAAATAACAAACTCCTAATCAATTGAGAAAATAATAACTGAAAAACTAGAAAATTCTTTAAAATAAAATAAAATAAAATAAAAAACATGTCCTGGGGGTGGGGGCCACATGCCTGGGATCTCAGTACTTGAGATGAAGGCAGGAGGGGCAGGGTTTGACATAGCCTGGGCAGCATAAGACCCTGCCTCAAAAACAAAACAAAACTTTAAAAGACAAAAATACAATATGAAAAAACTTAAAAGATGAATGTAAAATAATGTTTAGACCAAAACTTACAGCTATAAATACCTCTACTAAAAAAATAAATCAATAAACTAAGTGTTTCCAACTTAAGAAATAGGAAAAGAGAAAAATCATATCCAAAGCAACCCAAAAGAAATAATTAAAGTCTATAGAATAAAAAAAAAACACTGACTAGTTAACATAACTAAAAAACTATAATTTAAAAGAAAAAAGCTAGCCATGTGGTGGTGGTGCACACCTTTAATCCCAGTACTCAGGAGGCAGAGGCAGAGGCAGGTGGATCTCTAGCTTTTTGAGGCCACTCTGGTCTACAGATCAAAGTTTCAGGACAGAGAAACCTTGTCTCAAAACACAAAAACAACAACAAAAAAAACTCCAAAACCCAAATCAAAACAAAATCAACTACAGGTGACCAAGAACGAATGAACAGCGGGTAGGCGGGGTAGGTGTATGAGCAAAGACAGTTGCCCTCAGGACTGCAAGGTTAGTTCAGCATACGGCCAGTGAATAATAGACCACATCTCTGAACAATCACAACACCATTTCAATAAATGACACAGAAAAAGCATTTAGTAGTGGGGGAAAATCATTTTGCAAAATTGAACCTTTTAATACAAAACACTCAACAACACACATAAAAGCTGACTTAAAAATGGATTAAACCTTTAGACATACAATCTAAAACTGTCCAGCTCTCCCAAGGCCCAGAGTAGTGGGCCATGTCATTAATCTTAGCACTTGGGACACAGAGGCAGGTAAATTTCTTGAGTTTCAGGCCAGCCAGGGCTACATAGTGAAACCTTGTTTCAAAACAAAACCAAAAAGAAACACTGACAAAAAAAAATCAACTCTCAAAAACAAAACAAAAAACCCAACAACAACCAAAAACAAAACAAAACAAAACAAAACAAAACAAAACAAAACAAAACAAAACAAAGCAAATCTTTGTGGTTTGAAATTAGGCAATAGTTTCTTTTAAATGACACCAAAATTACAAGCATCAGAAGAAAAAACAAAATGACTTCATTAAAATGAAAAAGAAGAAACATTATAAAAGACATCTACAAAAATCCACAATTGGTATCACATTCTGTGTCTGTGTGGGAGGTCAGGACAGGAGATTCAACATTCAACACTGGACTGGAGATGCTAACCAGAGCAATTAAGCATGGGGCGGGGTGTGCGTGCCTGCGTGCGTGCGCCTGGGTGCACGAGTGAGTGTGTGTAGAGAAACAAACTAACTTTGTATCTGGAAAGGAGAAAGGAAACATGTCTGTTTAAGGATACCAGGGTTGTGCACAGAAAAAATTCTAATATGTACAAACACATAAGCTATTAACTAACAGACAAGTTTCACAGAGCTTCAGGATATAAGATCAAATTAAAATTAACTATTTCTATAAGTTAGCAATAAATAATCTAAATACGGAACTCTGAGAACAATCACATTTATAAAAGCATTAAAGCACATAGGGATATATTTTTTAATATAAGTGACCTATAAAAAACTGTAAAATACTAAAAATAAATGACAGCTCAATTAAATAGAATGCTATCAGAAGTTCATGAATCCTAACCTGCCTTCGGGTTCCTCCTGCCCTGCTTGAATTGAGTTCTTGTCCTGACTTCCTTTGATGATGAACTGTGATCTGAAAGCGTAAGCCAAATAAACCCTTTCCTTCCCAAGAGCTTTGGTCATGGTGTTTTACCAAAGTTATGGTAAACCCTACTAAGACAGTGGCTAGGGATCCCAGTGGCTAACAACAAAAGATTCAAGGACAATGAAAGTCCCAAATGCCCGGGCAGTGGTGGCGCACGCCTTTAATCCCAGCACTTGGGAGGCAGAGGCAGGTGGATCTCTGAGTTCAAGGCCAGCCTGGTCTACAGAGTGAGTTCCAGGACAGCCAGGGCTACACAGAGAAACCCTGCCTCGAAAAACCAAAAAAAAAAAAAAAAAAAAAGAAAGAAAGAAAAAGAAAAAAAAAAGTCCCAAATGCAAACAATGAAGCTGGCCCTACCTCATAGCGCACACACTTGATTCAAAATGGGTCAAAGCCTTACATGTAAAAGCTAAAATTATACAATTCTCAGAAGAAAGCTGAGTGTAGTGTACACACGCCTTTAATCCCAGCACTTGGAAAGCAGAGGCTGGTGGATCTCTGTTAGCTGGAGGCCAGCCTGGTCTACATAGTGAGTTCCAAGGCGGTAGGACTACATAGAAACAAAACAAAAAATTTGTTTCAAAAAACAAAACAAAATAAAACAAAAAAACAAAAAAATTCTCAAAGTAAAAACAAAAAACTACGAGTAAATCTCTGTGCCTTGAAATTAAGCAATATGTGTGTGTTTATATGTGTGTGTGTGTATATGTATGTATGTGTGTGTGTGTATATGTATATATATGTGAAATGATACCAATATCACAAGAACAAAATAAACATATAAATGGACTTTATTAAGATGAAAACCACCAGGCAGTGGTGGCGCACGCCCTCAATCCCAGCACTTGGGAGGCAGAGGGAGGTGGATTTCTGAGTTCAAGGCCAGACTGGTCTACAGAGTGAGTTCCAGGACAGCCAGGGCTACACAGAGAAACCCTGTCTCGAAAAACCAAAAAAAAAAAAAGAAAGAAAAAAAAGAAAAAAAAGAAAAAAACTTTGGGGCTGGTGAGATGGTTCAGTGGGCAAAGGCACTTGCTATTAAGCCTTTCCATCTGAGTTCAATCCCAGTGGAAGGAGCAAACGGATTTTTGAAGGCTATCTTTTGACTTCCTTGCATGAGCACAGTGCACACACACCGTAATTTTAAAAGATTAACAACTTTAAAGGGCACTGTCAAGGTGAAAAGACAAGGAGAAAACATCTCTAAATCATTTAAGGATGTGGTGTTTAGAATATCTATAAAAACTCTTACAAGACAACCTAATTGAAAATGAGAAGTTATTTGAACACATACAAGTGGCCAATAAACACAGACACTACTATTAGTCATTCGAAAAATGAAAATCAAAGCCATAAATTAATACTTTCCATTAAATTGTTAATATTAAAAAAAAGAAAAAGTAAGATGAGAGTCTAGAAAGATGGTTCCAGGGGTCTCAGGGTCAATTCCCAGAACATACAAAGCAGCTCTAACTCCAGTTCCAGGCCATTTGACCCCCCCTTCTGGCCTCTGTAAGTACCAAGATAAACATGGTTCACATACATATGTGCAGGCAAAACACCCATACACATAAACAACTTTTTTTGAAATTCTTTTTAAAACCCCCCACGCCCATACACACTTTTTCTTAAAGAAGGATGGTGATGCACACCTTTAATATCTGCAGTCACAGGCGGAGGCAGAAGCAGGTGTGTCTATGCTGGGTCCAAGGCTACCTTAGACTACACATCAAGTTCTAGACCAGTCGGAACTACAGCCGCACAGTGAGACCTTGTCTCAGAAACCAAACAAAAACAGGAAAAAAGGTGGAAACGAGGATCCTAGCCTTCACGACTTGGTAGGTGAGCTCTCAGTGTTCTGACTGTGCATTTCCCTCATTGCTAAAGATATTGAATACTTTTTAAAAATCCATTTTAAAACCATTTTTTTTTCTTTTTGCTCAGGAAAAGGAAGTCTAGATCTACATATCCCTTTAAAATGGGTTATTTTGGTTTATCTGTATATTAATCATCTACCAGATATGCAACTGGCAAAGGTACTCTCTCATCCTGTGAGCTTATTTTCTTGTTTCCTTTGCAGTACCGAAGCTTTGTAGTTTTATAAGGTCTTATTCATAAATTGTTGGTCTTAATTCCTGAGCAAATTGAGCCCTATCCAGAAAGTCTCCTACCCCTCTAGCCTGTAGGACACAGCCCATGTTTTCTTCTAGTGGTCTCAAGGTTTCATATTGAGGTCTTGATCCATTTGGAGTTAATTTTTGTGCACGGTGATAGATGTGGGTCTAATTTCATTCTTGTACATGTGGACACGCAGTTTTCCAAGCCCCGTCTGTTGAAGATGCTGTCTTTTCTCTATGTGTATTTTTGGATCTTTGTCAGGTATTAGCTGGCTATAGTCATGTGCACTCATGTATGAGTCTGTTTTGTTCCATGGATGCACATCTGCTTTTGTGCCAGCACAAGACTATTTTCATCTCTGTAATATAGCTTGAAATGTGGGATTTCTTCATATTTTTCATCTAGGGTGATGTTAGCTGCGGGCTTATCATATATAGCTTTTATTATGATCATAATAGATTTTTTATTATTAATACTTTATTACAAAGCCAGGTGGGTGGTGGTGCGTACATTTAATCTGAGTATGTGGGAGACAGGAAAGCAGATCTGAGTTTAAGACCAGCCTGGTCTACAGAGTGAGTTCCAGGACAGCCAGGGCTATACAGAAAAATACTGTCTCAAAAAAAATAAATAAAACAACAGCAACAACAAAAGGAAAAAAAATTTATTACAAGAAACTTACAAAAAAATCACACAGTGAAATTAACCAGACCCAAAGTTTAGCCATCTCAATAAACAGCTGTGACACTTCACACTGGATTTTACACTTTCACTGTCAAACATATCATTATGCACTTAACTATCAAAATAAGGAGAGAGGTAAACTAGAAAAAGAATGAACTTTCTATCTTCTTTCATGACTCAAGTGTTCATTACCTGCATTCAGTCCTTTCTTAGGTGAACTTATTGATATAAGTCTCAATTCAGTTTGCAGTCTTTTATTGAATTTTTACATCTCTATCAGGGATATTTGTCTAGATCAGAGATGTCGTTGTCGTTGCTTACATGGATTTTAGTATTAAAGTAATACTGGCTTCATAAAAAGAATTTGGAAATGTTCATTCTGTTCTTCTTTTTCTTTCTTTCTTTCTTTTTTTTTTTTTTTTTTAAAGTATTGGCTGTAGGTCTGTGAAAGCTTGGTGGAATTTTCCTGTGAATCTATCTGGGCCTAGGTCTTTTTTTTTTTTTTGTCAAAAGATTTTTTTTTTTTAAATTTTTTACTACTGTTCCAATCTCCTTATTTGTTATAGGTCTGCTTAAGAGTGACTGGTGGTGTAATGTTATAGGTCTGTTTAAGTTGTCGCTCTCTTCTTAGTTTAACTTTGGTAGTTTAATCTGGAAATTCATCCTTCTTTAAATTAAAAAATGATTCATGTGTTTTGCTTGCATGTATTTGCACCGCATGCGTGCCTTGTGCACTTCTTTTATTGTGTCTAACTAACGGACAGTAGGTTTTTAAAGTCTTCCTGTAAAGTACTCTGAGTTTCCCTGTGTCATGATGGCTCCTGTTCAACTCTAATTCCATTCATTTGAACCATGTCTTATTGTTTGGTTTGGTTTTGGTTAGCCGGTTAGCTAGAATCTGCCAATGGCTTGTCAAAGAACCAGCTCTTAGAGTCATTGATTTTTTTTCTTTCAACTTCACTATGTTGTTGTTGCTGTTTTTTACTAGATATTCCTCTCAATTTGGGTTTGTTCTTGTTTTTACAAATCATTGAATTACATCATTAAGTCATTTTTTTGTGCTTTTTCTGATTTTTAATAGGTAGAGCTAGTCCCTCACAGAATTTCATTCAATGTATCCAGAGGTTTTGTTGTGTTTTCAGTTTTATTTGACGTCAGGATTTTTCTTGACTCTTTTTTGGCCCATTCATATTTAGTAATGTGCTGTTTAATCCTCGTGAATGTAATTACCAGGGATTGGTTTGCTATTGATTTGAAGCTTTATTGCACTGTGGTTAGATAAATTAAATTTTTTCAATTTTTCTGAACTTATGTTTTGTGTCAAATTATGTGATCTATTTTATTATTTTTATTTTTTATTTTTTGAGACAGGGTTTCTCTGGGTATCCCTGGCTATCTTGGAACTCATTCTGTAGACCAGGCTGGCCTCAAACTCAAGATTTGCTTGCCTCTGTGTCTTTTGAGTGCTTGGATTAAAGGTGTGGACTACCACCTCCTGGCCAATATGATCTGTTTTAGATATCTGGCCTGCTGTGTAGAATGTGTATTCTTTAGTGTTTGGGTCAAACATTCTGTACATATTTGTTAGGTCCACTTGATGTATGACATCATTTAATTCTGATATCTCTATTCATTTTTTTGTTCAGATGATCCATCTTCTGGAGAAAGTGGGGTACAGAAATCACCTACTAATACTAAAACGGAGTAATCTGTGTTTTTAAGTTCAACGGCATGTTTCTTATGAAATTGGGTCTTCTAGAGTTTGGTGCATTCAGAACTGTAATGTACTCTTGGTCAGTTGTTCTCTTGATTAGAATGAGTCTTTAATTCCACCACTTGGAAGGCAGAAGCAGGCAGATCTCTGAGTTCAAGGCCTACCTGGTTTATATAGCAGGCTAGGACTGTATAGGAAGACACAGTCTCAAAAAATAAAATAAAATAAAAAGGTAGTGACACCTGCTTCCTTCCTGTCTGCATTTGCTTGGGATACTTTTTTCCATCCTTATGCTTTAAGATGGTTCTGATCTTTAAAGCTGAATTCTCAATCCATTCAACTAACTGGTGTGTCTTGACTGGGGAGCTGAGGCCATTAAAGCCTAGTGATGGCTGAAGGTGAAGGTGTGTGCTGGCTCCTGACATTTTGCTCTTTGCATCCATGCTCTTTTGTGCTTCAGGCATTCCAGCTTCACTTGCTTTGTTGGTTTGACTATCCTTTTTCCTCTCTTCAGTCTAAAGAATTGCTCCGGTATTCTCTGTAGGACTAGTTTGGTGGACATGGATTTTCCCTTCAACTGTGGCATTAGTTTTGCTGGGTGCAGCACTGTAAGTTGGTATCCATGGCCCTTCAGACTTTGAAGTACCCTGGTCCAGGCTCTTCTGCCCTTGAAAACTTCCACTGAGAAGTCGGGTGCTGTTTTGATGGTTTTCCCTTACGTGTTCCCTCACTCCTAGTCTCCCTAGGATTGTTTCTATGAAGCCATATTGGATTTTGTCAAAGGTGTTTTCTGCATCTATTGAGATAATCATGTGATTTTTTTTGTCTTTAAGTAGACACTATTTAACAAAAATCCATGTATATGAACAGGAAACCTCCCAAGTTGTGGCCAGGGAGTTAAGAGAACACCAAAATAATATAGGTGAATGCTGTTGCCCTTAGCTGCCTCACAGAACATGAAGGTAAGACCTCACTGCTGAAGAAAGCATCAGCTACCCTCATATGTGATGATAAAGAAGAGAACATTTGAAAGGAGGGTATGGGAGAATCTGGAGAGGGCAGGAGAGGTGGAAATGATGTGAACACAGTACTCTTGTATAGAAGTCTCAGAAAAGCAAAAGAAACAAAGTCAGCAGTGACAGCATGGGGCCCTTGGGAAGCACTGGAGGGTGCACATGGCGCCACCACCATTCAACAGTTTAGTGCATCACAGGAAGTTACTGTACGCATGAGTGATGAACAGAAACAGTTACCTACACAAAAACTCACGCACAGATATTCAAAGTAGCCCTAAGGTGGGAACAGACCAAATGTCGATAACAAATCCATGGAGACAGGCCTTGGTGGGGACTTTAGTCCCAGGACTCGGGAGGCAGAGAGAGAGGCAGGCAGAACTCTGTGAGTTGAAGACCAGCCTGGTCTACATTGTGGGCTCTAAGACTGCCAGAACTACATAAAGAGACTACATCACAACAAAACAAAACAAAAACAAAAGCCACAGACCCGGGGGCTGGAGAGATGGTTAAGAGTGCCGAGTGCTCTTCCAAAGGTCGTGAGTTCAAATCCCAGCAACCACATAATGGCTCACAACCATCCGTAATGAGATCTGATGCCCTCTTCTGGGGTGTCTGAAGACAGCTACAGTGTACTTACATATAATAAATAAATAAATCTTTAAAAGAAAAGCCACAAACCCAATTATTCTAAAAACCACAAATATGGAAATAGAAAGTGGGCTTAGAGGTGGCCAGGCAGTTTGTCTGAGTAATAAAGTTCTGGAAGCAGATGGTGTCATTGGTTATATACACTGTGCAGAACCTAGGTGGACTACATGATATGTGAGTTGGGGCTCAACAGAGCTGGTCCACAGAGCTTTATGCCAAGAGCTGGACATGTGTATTAAACAGCATATGCATGAAAGAGTAGGTTTCTGAAGGCATTATAAAGTACACAGCACCACTAGGGACACACTCACTGCCCAAGGGCTGACCTGCAACCAGATGGAGTGCCTTCCCCTACCTGACTCCAACACTATCCTGAAGGGATGCCCCTCCCCGCCCCCACCCCAAGAGACACTCTGCTTATGCAAGTTTGGCTGGTCTAGAACTTACAACTAGGTTAGCTGTTTGTTTGCTTTCAAGACAGGGTTTCTCTGTGTAACCCTGGCTATCTTGGAACTCACTCTGTAGATCAGGCTGGCCTCAAACTCAGAGATCTACCTGCCTTGCCTTCTGAGTGCTGGGATTAAAGATGTGCCTACCATACCTGGCAACTAGGTAAGCTTTTAACTTGTGGAGATCTGCCTCTAAGTGTTAGGGTTACAGCTATGCATCACCTCATCTGGCTTTTTGTTCTTGTGTTTCAAGTAGTCTTGCTCTATAATCCATACTGGTCTAGGGCTTGGTCCTGTTTATGTCTTCCAAGTGCTGGAATTATAGGTGTGGTACCACATGCGTGGTTAGAATAGTTGGGAATCAAACCCTGGCCTCACCACTAAACCATATTCCCTGGCCTCCTGGGGAGTATTTTAATGCATTACTCCATAGTTACATACAGAAAAGACAAGCTCTGATTCTACTCAGACTTAGGTCTATCCTCCTTCCTATCCTAGTGAGCTAACGGAAGGAAAAGAGCTGACGGCCAAAGGGACCACAGCATATCCAGCACACCCACACCCCTTTACTGCAGTGCATAATTAAATTGGTTTGCAAACTTCTCGTGTTTCTTCTGGTCCATCTGGTTCATGGCAGCAACTACTCTCTGCACAGCTGCCCTATGGAGAGAGCACAGTAAGATGTGACTAAGGACCTGGCAGGACTCTGAGGAACTAGGTTGGCTTGCTGCCTCTGGACCTCATAAAGGCTTCTGGTGACACTTCCGTAAAGTAGTGCTCAGACAGAGCAGGGGTCCCCAGTCTGTTCCCCATCGCAGGTCTTGGCTATGTCTCCTTGCAACTGAAGGCAATTCCAAGAACCCTTGCTTGCTAATCCCAGGCTACACTCTAAGGCAAGGGCACAACTGAACATGGGTTGCAGGTCCAGAGGTAAGGGTCCCCAGAAAGGGCTGTAGGAAAAAGCAGGAGGCTTATGTGGACCAGCCTCCACCCCACCCCAAGGCTGACCAAGGAGCTTACGGACCAGTACTATGATAAGTATCTGGCCCCAGGCATGCCTGCCATCATGCCTGTCTTCTCTGAGGTTACTCCTACAGACACCATGGCACTAACCCAGCATGGCACAGCAAAGTCATCACTTGGCCTTGTAGGGTCATCTTGCTGTAACCAGCTCTACTTACAGAGAGGTGGCTGTGGACTCCTAGGAAGAGTGCCAGGGCACACAGCTGCAGCTCTGTTCCCAACCAGCTCTTGGCGTGGCCTGTCACTGCTCAAGGCTGGAGGTCACTTGTGACAGCTGATCTAGGTTATCACCTTGACTAATACAGACTAATACCAGAAGCTCCTAGCAATTTAACAGCTCTCCCCAAACATATCCTAGACCAAAGCCTGGGGCCTGGGGCCAGGGAATAGCTCTTACTTGGCAAAGACCTTCTTCTCAAGGCGGGCCCGGGCAGTGTTGGCACGCTCTCGCAGGTCAGTGAGGTTGGGGTGCTTCTTCTTTTTCCCTTTGCCCTTCTTGCTATACTTGGATGAACCGAGGTCCACCCCTGTGGCTGCCTCCACGTCCTTCATAAACTCAGGATCCTGCCAATCTGAGCACAACTTGAGGATTTCAAAAGATGTTTGGCGCAAGCCAGGGGTGACCCTTGTGGGTTTCTTCTGGATGTAGGGCTGGAGCCTGCCTGCTGCATGCCCTGGGACCACATAGTCTGAGAGGGTCTATGCTGAGTGACATGGCTATCTTGGGATGAGATCCACCCAGAGACATCTCTTTCCTTATTCCCTTATTTCCCCTTCTGTCACTTAGTTCCCTAGTATCCCAAGGATCCCCTCAACTTGAACAGGCTGGAAGGATCCGGGCAGGCCTACCCCGACAGACTACTACTGGCATTCCTGACCATTCAGGTAGGACAGTACTCAAGGCCTTTGGCCATGGAGTCAGAGTATCTACAGGCTATTTCCCTGCTAATCAGGCCAACTGTGGTGCTTTCAAAAATATTTGGTAGCATGTGAAGCAAGGGTATCCAGAGTTGAGGAGCATGGCAGGCTACAGATGGGTTCTCTGATTCACAGGAAATGTGAATATGGGCCTCCGAGTGCAGAGCAGAGTTACCTCACCTGCAAGCTGGGCACTGCCTGTTGTAGTCACAAGGGTCTGTGGAAAGTGAGAGGGAACTGAAGAGCACCCAGACCACTGAGCAGCCTCATCAGACCCACGGCATGATCACTGCTCATGTGTAGGGCTGCTGACATAGTTAGCCATGTAAATAAACAGCAGGCCCTTCTGGGAGTCAGAGCCCAGGACTCCTGAGTTCCCACCTCAGTCTCTGCTGGCTCACCTCCACAGGCTCCCCTAAGCTCCATTAGGCATGATACCGGTCCAGCCTGGCTTGGGAAAGTCAGTCTAGTGAATCACATAAAGGCAAAGGAAACCTAACTCTTCAGGCCTATGGGTGACCTAGCAGGCAGAAGGACCTGGCATTCCTTACTACAAGGGCATCCAAATGCCAAAGAAGTCCCATGGGCTGGGGCAGAGAGGACAGGGAACAGTGCCTGGAAACAGGGTGGCAGCAAAGCCAGACTGTGAGGGGGCACGTCCACTGAGGGAGAAGCAAGCACACCAGACAGACAGATGGCATGGCCTCTCCAAGCTGATTTTTTTGAAGTGAAGGAACTCAGGACTGCAGGATTCAGATACAGGGCCGATTAATCCAAGATTAAGGAAAACTGTCTAAACAGTTTATCTCCCGGTAATAAGAAGGCGTCACAGTTTAGGAACCTGGTGAATGGAGCAATTGTTTAAACACAACGAAAAAATGCTGGCATCCAGTGGAGATGGAATGAGCACCTCAGGAAAATGAAGGAGCAATTTAAAAGCCTTTGAAGAAAATCAATAGACGCTGGGGCTGTGCGGCCTTCCTGGGCACTGAAGGGCCCTGGAGCACCGTGTGCATTGTCACCGAGGTTAGCACCAGGGAAAAGAAAATTGCCCCGTGTGCGAGGGAGGCGGGATCAATACTGCAGTTAGTAAAGAGATGCTATTTCACATCTGACTGGCCAGCACCGGGCTTGGCCCGTGGCCTGATACCTGTTTGTTAACAAGCCACCAAGGGCTGGAAAACTAGATACTCTTCAGGGTTGACACAAAAATAGGCACTTAATTTGCTCCTGAGTGTGAGCCACCAGGGAAGGTTTCTCCCGCAGATGAACAGGTCAGGCCCTCCCCACCACTATACAACCCAGACATGTCTCTGGGCACAAGATGAAACAGGTATTTGTGTCTTATGATCAAAGAGCAAGAAGCTATGGAGGGGCCTGCAGACATGTCCCCTTCACAGAAGGGCCCTCCATGGGCTGACTACAGCCCCCAAATAGGTTTAACCACTAGACTGAGCGTGACCACCCATGTAGGTATGTGGGAGCAGGAGGAGTCAGAGCTGGCAGACGAGACCACCTAGACTCTAGGCACAAGAACTAGAGTGGATGACTGTATCAGGAGAGACCGCCTGCTGCAATTCCGTCATCTGCTTAGGAAGCAGGAGTAAGAACCAGAACCTCGGGACTGTAGCTCAGTGGTGGAGTGCTTATCTACCATATGAAACTCTGATGTTGACGTGGTGGTGTATGGAGTCAGGGGTATTCACATTCCTGTTGTGAGCCTTGAAGATCAATACCTCACTAGTCACGCGTACCCAACTTTACCCATGGAGCCCCTAACCTGCTTCTCAGTTATAAACAAAATTTGCAATTTGGCGACCACAAGTTCCAGGGCTATGCCTGTGGCTGCTCTCCTACTCCCACATACCTACCTGGGTGGGCCTGTTGCTGCTGAAACTGTTGCCTTTGTTCACGGGCTCTGTCTTCTGGGTTGAGAGGCTGCCCCTTGTCATCTCTGGGGATGATCTTCCCATGGAACGGGCACTGTACAATAAGCACAGAGCAGCTGATGGCCAGGAGATTGCACAGATAGCTCTAGGGGAAGGTGGTAAAGCCAAGCCCTCTAATCATGTGCCCTCCTCACAGAGGGGAGATCTGGGAGAGACAGCATCAGGAGTGTAAGAACTGGTCTGTTTATCCACAGCAACTTCTCTCTACTCTGCTACTGTCTGTATGCACATATGTACCCCCTCAACCTCATGGCTCAGCCCACACACGGCTCTAGCTTCAGAACAGTGCTCTGGCTATTATAGATGGTCTCTCAGAAGTCAATGTCAGGGCCCAGGACAAAGAATCCCATACATGATTCTTTGATGGCCAGTAGCTAAGCAATTATGACACTGCTTATAAACCTTCCTCTACAGGGCTCCTTGGGGCTCGGAGGCAAAGAGGGCCAGCACTTCCCAGGCCACTAGTCATGGCCCAGCCTCTCCCTGGGTAGGCACAGCTTCATGTCCATGGCCTTGCCTACTGGCCTTACCTTCAGCCGATCCTGACGCTCACAGAGCCTGCCATTAGGCCTCAGGGCCCGGCACTTGTGCTGCACAGGCTCAAACTTCCCTGAAAAGGTAATGTGTCGGCTCTGGAGCATCTCAGAAACGTGGGCACTGACCACCTCTTCCTCCACCTCGTTGGGTTTCCAGAAGCGGTGTTGAGAGTCAGATCTGCAAGGGGCACCCAAAACCCTCAAAGTAGCTCCTTTGGACCAGAAGAAGGGGGCTGGCCCAATCACAATGCACCCCAATTACCCCTCAATCCTAGGGAGAGCACTTGCCCCTGGTGGCCTATGATCACTACAGTTGAGTTCAAATCCTGACGTTCACGAAACAGCCAAAGATGGTGGGCATAAGGACTAGCCTAAGGCTAGATTCCTCTTGCAAAGCAGAGCAGCAGCTTCAGGGCCCTAAGGCCATGTCAAAGGTGTCTCTGCCACGGAGTGGGTGAATATAGGCTCTGACATGGACATGGTACCAATGCAGCAGCAGAAGCAGCTTGTATAAATTCACACCCAGTCTTCACTCAGTGTTAAAGGCCCTAAAGGATGGAGCGTTTGCTCTGTAGCCACCACCAAACCTTGTTTCCTTTTTTTTCCCTGACAGTGCTAGGGATTGAAGTTAGGGCCTCATGGCAAGCACTATACCAGTGAGCTAGAGGACCGGTCAGTCCATCACCAAACCTTATGAAGGAGGGCCACTTCTCTCTGAACGCCAGAGAATGGGGCAGGCTTTGCCACTCTGTGGCAAAGGCTCAAACTTCTGATCCAACAACACATAGGAGATTCTTTGGGCTCTGCATATGGATGCCAGCTGCCTCAAGAGCTGGCACCTCTGTGGATTTCTAGGATCCTGACTAGTCTTGGCTGTGGTTGGGTGAAACAGCACTGACCAGGGAACTGAAATGGCAGCAGCAACACAGGCTGGCTATGACTTGAACTTAGGGAAGTTCCTCACAAGCAGCCTAGCTGTACCAATATTTAACATCATGGAGCCTCAGGGCAAAGCCCTGAACCAGGACTCAAACATGGAGACCTGGCTCCCTTCCTTAGGCTTCTCGAGGTCCCAATTCCTGCCATGTAAGCTTAGCATCCAGACAACCCAGCCTGAGGTTCACACATCATTAGCTTTACTGGTCTTAGATTCCCAGTGCTAGCTCTTAAGTACAGTGCTAGCAAATGCAACCTGGGCTCTTCCAGCCACCCGACTCCCTCCTCCTTGTAGGTAAGTTTTCACCTGTACTCCTGGATGTGTCTTTCTTTCCCTACCTTCACTAGCTACCTGCAGCCTGGTTTGTGCTGGGGTAGACACACTCAGAAGGCTCTTGGGGAACAAGAATCCAGCTTCTGACTCAGTTGACCCTGAACCCTGAGCCTCCAGCATCTCGAGGAGCCACACTTGTCAGGAGGATCTCAGATCAGCCTGCCCCTTTAGCTATTCCTTCACACTGAGTTATAGATAACCTTCATGGGTACCTCCTGAAGAACCAGTACTAAGGCTCAAGTCCCAGCATCCTATGGGTCAGAGAATAGATATTTAAGGTCATGTTGTACTCTAAGTTCTAGGAACCAAATACCTTAGACTCACTTAAGAATCTTTCCAGCTGTTAGTTGTTCCTGGCCCCAGTAACACAGGTCCACTCCGAAGGGCACAATGGGTGCTCGGGCTCGCTCTGCTTGTTTCTGGGCTTCCTCTGGTCCAGGAAGTACCCTGAAAACAGATCAGTACATGTAGGCTACCCATTCCTTGTGTGGCTACTTGCCTTTCCCTTCCACATCCCAATGCAATCCAGAAGCCTGGGATCAGCATCAATATACTACGTTGGAATTGAGCTGTCAGGTTAGTTGCTAATGTCCAGCAAACAACCTGACCTTGCTGAGAACTGGCTCTGTCTGTGATATGAACCTACGTGGAGGTCACCTGACATTTCTTCAAGAGTATGGCTTGGCTGCAGGCCCTCCAGCTGAGCCCCACATTAGCAGGTGCTACTTGGCTAGGGCTCCACACACTCCAGGACACCTCTCAAAGGAGGGTTCCTAGGCAACCTGTTCAGGCCAGCCAGTGCTTCAGACAGATGGTGGCATTACTAGGCTGTGTCCAGTGACATGGGACATCTAGAGTCACCTGGTAGAGGAGGGGGAGAGAGATGACAAGCAGTCCTGGAGCCGCAACATCTGGGCAGCTGCAGAGGTGGGATCTGAGGCCTCCTCTTCCCTTCTCATCCTGGTCCTCTCCTGGAAGCTACGTACAGCTGTACCTTTCTCCAGAGTCTTCAGAGGGGCCTTTGGCTCCAGCCCTGAAATGACATATGTCAACTCTAACATCACTCTATCACCCAGGGAAGACTGGGGGAGCACCATGTGGTCAGGCCTCAGATGCATTCATGTGTGACAGCACAAGAGATGCCTGTCATCCCAACTTGTCAGATATAGGCCACACTCCTATGTAGGGCACAGGGTAAGGACTCAGGTAGCCTACAGGGACTGTCATCAAGAGCCTACCCAGAGTTGTTCACAGCACAGGCTGACAACACTGTCACCTTTGCCCACAACTTCCCACAGTGAGAGGTTGGATGCCTACATATAATACCTGCCATGCCAAAGAGAGGCTGCCTTCCCCTTGACAGGGGGCCTCCCTTCACTGAGCAAGAAACATAGCAACCCAGCCTCTGTATGAAGGTGACAATTCAAGTTGAGTGGTACTTCTCCCCTGTGCTGTCCTCAGAAGAAACATCCACCACGGCAGTTCCCAACTTCTGCCCAAAACTTAAAAAGCCACAGGGTGTCTGTAGTATGTTTTCTGTGGCTGTGGGGCAGATGTCAAGCCCCTGACTACAGGTGCCACCCTGAAATAACTGCCCTACCTCCTACCAGCTAGAGGAGACTATGATGTTGACACCAGGATATGGCAGATGACACCATCTTAGCCCAGGACTCATTCTCACATCCCAAAGGCAGAACCCTGCCACTTTGTTCCTGTCCACTCAGGTCTGGCTCTCAGCAGGTTGATATAGGGCCAACTCTGACCCTTGCTGGCCCCAGAGCATTGTCGGAGCTGGGACTCCAGAGGTACTATCCACTTGTTACCCAGCTTCTCACATTCAAGGTAGGAGCAACCTCAGCTGGACACTAGTCATGCCAGCGAGACCTGCATTGACAGCAAAGCTCAGACTTCTGAGTACCCTGCCACCAAAGACAGAACAGATGATGCACCATTTCTGAGACTGGGCAGACTCCACAGCTGAGATAGGGTAAGAGGGAAAAATCTCCTGGGGAAGACAGCACAGGAGTGCTGTGTGTAGACAGCACAGGAGTGCTGTGTGTAGACAGCACAGCACCGTTCTGGCAGTCAGAAGGGAAAGAGGTGTTGAAGACATCTTCTATCAATGTTGAGGAGCAGGGGGACTGTTAAGATGGCTCAGGCTTTCAGAGGACCCAGGTTCAGTTCCCAGTACTGCATAGTGGCTTACAACTGCCTGATTCCAGCCCCAGAGGATCTCTATCTTCTTCTGGCCTCCTCAGGCACTAGGCATACACATGGTGACAAACATACAAGCTGGCAAAACACCCACCACATAAAATAAAAATAATAATAAAAAAAAAAGGTGAGATCAGGAAACACTGCAGAGGAATAGTTACTTGCTGGGTGCCTGAAGGGCAGAGGGACCAGGGATAGTGCGCATGAGCGAAACTGCACAGTGCGGTGAGGCGAAGGGCAGACACACAGGTGCTGGGGTTCCTGTTTCTGGAATTCCAGAGAAAAGAAAATGCATTTGGAACATAGGAAACAGTTAAAGAAACGAGACAGTTTCCCTGCCTGCCAGAGGAGGCGAAGGGGCAAATGTGGTTGAAAGAGGAAGTTAAGAGAACATTAACAAAGAAAAAGGTGAGGAACTGACACTCCCATTGGCAGCCGCTCTTTCAGCCAAGCAGCAGGCCTTAAAAGGTCATCTAGAAGGGCACAGGGGAAGGCTGGGATGCGGTGCTGTGGCAGAGCATGTACCTAGGATGCCCAAGGCTGTGTCCCATCCTCAATACACAGAAGAGAAAAAGGAAAAAAGAAAGTGTATAGGAAGATGAGCCAAGCTTACGGCTGAATGCCCAGCTGAGCTGTCATGCTCACCACAGGTCCAGGAGGGAGTCTTATGGACACAAGGCTTTACACGGACCACCCCTTGCAGATTCTTTAAGGACATTCTTGGCATAGGTGATCCATCAAGAAAAAGAAAATCTAAACCACAGCACACAAGATAACAATGAGTAAATGACTTTTGACATCAGAACATAACTCAGTGGGTGCCAGGGTGATCCGATGCCACGGAGGTAGGATAAGAGAGTCTTATGGACAGTACAGAAACCATAGAAATTAGTGAATGAGGGGGCTAGGGGCTGGGCTGGTTGTATGACACGTGTTTAACATGTGTGTAAGGCCTTAGGTTCTGTCTCCAGGACCACAAAATAGGAACGGTCAATGATAAAAAACATGTAAGTCTTAAAACTGGAGAGAGCGACTAGAATGATACAAAGATACATTTTTTTTTTTTAAGAGAGAAAACCCAAACAATAACGGTAGCAGCAAAGCAAGAAAAAGTATGGTACTCAGTTCTGAACAGACAGGGCCACTTGTCAGACAAACTAATAAGCCTATGAGCAGATGGACTGAGCAAGTCAAATATGTTTAGCTAATAGACATCTATTGAGAGGCTAAAATAAAAAAGTTAAGAAACAATCAAAAGACAGCTGAGAAAACAGGTTAATACCAGGAAAGTATATTTTAAGTTTAAAAATAGTATAACAGAAAGAATACAGGAGGGTGTGGTGAATGTAGATGGAACCTCGCCTAATAGAGTACAAGGTGGACCTCACTTGTCACCCAGAACTTGGGGCACTCAGGTAGGAGAGTCTCAAGGCCAAGGCCAGTCTGGTTTACAAAGATCCTAAATCAAGCTTTAAAAATGCTAAGATAAGTTTGTACATTAATATCTAGACTCAAGGTCAATGAGTGTTTTAGGCTTGTGATATAGTTAAATGAATCTAGTATCCAGAAGGCCTGAGGAAAGGGGATTTCAAGATGAAGTCTGTGTAACAAAAAGACAGCCATCAAGGAAGGCCAATGCTCTCTACCTGAGGACAGCAAAGCCTACAGCTCTGAAAGGTCACAGCTCTAAGGTACCAGGAATTCTAGACTCATCATGGGCTTGCTGTAGCAGAGGTCATGACACAGCACAGAAATGATCAGCTGCTCTTCCTGGGGCCCTGAAGGCAATGGGCTGAGTCTGCTTCACTGCCTGTTTTTCTATAACAAGTTTTACTGGTCCTAGATACAGCCATCTATCTGTGCTACTTTTAGAGTAGAGCTATGACAGACCTGATGCAGCCCAGAAAGCCAAAATATTTACTCTGTGGCCCTATATGGAAACACTTGCTGTCTCTACTTTAGATCGCTCTGCGCATAGGAAAGGGCCCCTGGTTCTTGGATTCTCATGGGTGGGGAACAAAGGACTTGAGCAGGGCCACTCTGAGAGGATAGTGGAGTCACAGACAACTACCTCCAGACTCTGGAGCTCTGTGGTCCTAAGGTTTGGCACACTGTGTATCAGAAGATACCAGGCTGCCCCTTCTCTGGTCCAACTGTGAAAACAGTGTTGCATACTGGGCAGTGGTGGCTCATACCTTTAATCCTAGTACTTGGGCAGCAGAGGCAGGCAGATCTCTGAGTTCTAGGCTAGCCTGGTCTACAGAGTAAGTTCCAGGACAGCCATGGATAGATACACAGAGAAAACCTGTCTTGAAAAAAACAAAGTCAACAACAACAAACAAACAAACAAACAACAATCAATAACAAAAACCAGTGTCCCAAGTTTCGGTGGTAAACATATGACCCCCCCGTCTTTCTCAGCACAATGTTACTGGCAATGTGGAAGCCAGCAAGTTAGCTGAGCCCTGCCTACATGCATACACAGCAGGGAGGCAAGGCTGGTAAGTGAACAATGTGACATTTAGATAGATACAATCACAGCCAAAAGATCAATATGAGAATTCCTAAGAGTTACAAGAATGAAATATATTTTTCATTGATTTGTTGTTTTAAACCATTAAGAAGATGGGCAAGCATGTTAGAGCAGGGTAAACACTCAGGGCACTGAACACACCACTGTTTTCACACCGTCGTAGAAAATCAATCTCACTGACATATTTTCAAAGTTAAAACCCAAAAAGCAGAGCACACTCCTCAGGCCGGAGGGTGCATGACCCTGAAAGAATGAGACATTATCCTGCTGACCACCGTGGCCCGGCTGCCTTGCAGGGCCTGACTCCAGTAGTCCCTTGGCCAAAATTTACTCCCATAGTTGCTTTTAGAAAGAGTCATAAAAATGTCCAAAGCTCCTTTTTTTGTTTAAATTGGCCAAGTGGCACCTATTTGCCTGAAGCACTAAAGCAGACAGTGCGGGAGAGATGGATCGATAGGAGGAAATGGAGAGGCTGGGGCTCCGCACAAAGTTAGGCCGCCGCGCGCTGACATTATTGATTTTACCTAGTTCAGCTGGCCTTGTAATTAAAATGTAAATTTGAGAAAGAGATTATGTCCTGACAGAAATGGTAGGATTAAGGGGAAGATAAAAGCCCCTCAGTGAAAATTCAGAGAAAGAAATGAGAAAGAAAAAAGAGCCTGATTCTCTCAGCCGTGTGGATTTAGACTGAATTCAACACTTCAGATTCGCCTGTGTTTAATTGGAAAAACAGTGACGGACTATAAACTAGTGTTATGAACTGAGCTCACTGCACACTGTCCGTCTGTCCAGACCCTCCAGCCTAGGCTACTGCTCTCCAGGGAGTCTCCAGTTGGTATAATGTTGGAGGATTCCCACCTTCTATCCATGCCACAGGTCCTGCCCATGGGCCAGTGCCCTTCTTTCCCCAGCCCCTCCTGTGAATGCTCCAGGAATTCTAGGTGTCTCATATGTCCCTGGCCTCAAGGGCTCACCAACCCCTCCTGGGTTCCTGTGGCCTTTAGCCCAATGGTGGCACTGAGAGCAAAATTGTATGTACTTAATGTGGGTACTGTAGATCTACCTGTACACCTTGCCAACCCTCCCAGACTCTGCCATGTTCTCCACTTGATGTCATTTTGAAAATACAAAACACAGCTGGCTCAGACCATATCGGCCATCATTGCCTTCTAGGTTTAAAACAATGCCTAGAGCTTTTCCAGGAAAGGGGTAATTACAGACAATGAAGCAAGCCACCAAAGCCTCTGTCTTTCCGTTAGGCTGAGCTAAGCCCCTCACCAGCTTTATAGGCACTTCCAGGTGCACATGGCAGGCTCTGAAGAAAAGACACTTACAGGCTGACAGGCGCTGGGTGCAGGAGCTATGGACAACGAAGTTATTGCTCCTGTGTGAGAAATAACCCAGTACTCAGTAGTGGAACTTGCAGTATTCTACTGAAAAGCATGGCTTAGTCTACATTAGGAACAGGTAACAGGGCAGCACAACTCTGTTGTGGGGTCTGAGCCAAGCTGGGATGATCACAAGTAGATGTGGGTTGTAACGGCCAAACCAGAGCCACTTGTGACTTCCCTGTGTAGCCTCACAGCAGGTTGCTCATGGCTGTGTCCAGGCAAGGGTCCCAACAAGTGGCAGTGGGAGATGCTTCAGAGTGCTTTTATGACTCAACCTCTTTTGCTGGACTCAAACGGCCAACAGTCAGAAGCCATCTAGGTATAGGTAGACATAGGGCTATCTCTGATCAGGAGGACTAAAGGATTTGCTCTAGCCCTGTCTATTTCCACTGGTGGCTGGAAAGGGAACACTGTGTGCTCCTATCTTCCAGAGGTGACATTAAGTAAGCATCTGTGAACAGGGGCTGCTGTCCTCATTGGCACCATCACTGGCCATTCCCAAGCCATGGGCCAAAGACATCCTCTCCTAGGATGAAAGGAATCTGTTTTGTTCTTTGAGGGAAATCCTTGGTGTTGGCTTGTCACTGCTGGCCCTGCTACATATGACCTTGAACCACTCAAAACCTGTGTACAGCCAGACGTACCATGTCTGCTGGAAGGAGATGGAACATCAGAACAGGATGCAGAGGCCCAAGCTAAAAAATTCTGGTGCAACCATGATTCCTGAATCAGTGCTAGATTCCAGGATATCCTGAAGACTCCAAGAGCTAGAGTCAGTCCCCCAGCTTTAGAACGAAAGTATGGCTTCCAAGGAGGACAGAAGAACATCAGGGCATTTAAGAACGCAGGTACATAGGACCCTGAGAAGTATCCCTGCCTCACATGCCCTCACTGCCACGGTTCCAAACTGGCGGCCTCAGATACAGCCACAGCCACACCAGCATCTTGCTAGACAAGGATCTCATCCAGGATAGGGTAAAAGAAATCGGAGGCAAAGACCATCCTGGGCACAGGAGGATGGCCACGTCACCCCATATATACCTGAAGCACTTCCTGGTGTTCCAGGTGTTGGCCATGACGTATATCCTACCAGGTAGAAAGGTAAGCTGGGAGACAATTAATAAAATCCACCTCAGGTAGAAATTGGTGCTTGGAGAAGCATGTGGGTAGATGTTTGGAAGATCATGGGGTTTGCAGGCTAAAGAACCCATGAGACCATTGTGAGGCTGAGGCCTGTGAAACTGACGGCATACAAAACTCAGCAACGCAGGCTTGCCCACAACCAGCAGGTGAGGCAAGCAAGCATGAGGACAGCTCTACTAGGCAGGGAGCTCTTCATGGGGCATCAGAATACTGAGACTTCTGCAGAGTAGGCCAGACCAAGCCACTGTGCTCAGCCAAGGGTTACCAGTAGCCCTTGAGCGTGGAAGGTTCCTCCTGACAATCACACACTCACTGTCCCCAAGCACCTGGCCTGCCCAGGAAACGGCACTAAGCAAAGGGCTGAGGACTGAGGGGCAAGTCTGCCTAGGCTAATTTGGCTTTACACCCCTAATGGGTCATAGCTTTATACACAAGTCATCTAATCATCTAAGTTCTCTTAACAAATTCAAATTCTACCCCATAAATACCAGTTCAAATCCACTTGTGTACGCCCCACAGAAGCCAGATGACTTGATTTTATTTGCTTCCTCATGGCATAAGTGCTGCCATAACCTGAGGCTGTGACCTGAGTCCTGGATCCCCTTTAAGTCTACACTTTCTCTCTGGAGGGCACAAGCCTAGGGGACAGAGTGTGGCTCTTAGAGCTTTCTTGGAAAAGAGGAAGATCCCAGATGGGAAATGCCTGTCTGTCACAGTAGTGCTCTATGTGTGACAAGCTGCTTCTTGCTATGGGGTCCAAACATTCCTTAGTCAGAGGCCATGTCTGTGACCCCGAAGACACAAAGTAGGGATGCTTTTATCATGATATCTGCCTCCCCTCCACCCTGGTGTGGGCCCTATGTGGGCAAAGGCATCCCCATCAGACTGCATCCCTGACCCACAGTCAAAACATCAAATGGCCCAGAAGACCCTGTGTGATGTCCTGCCATGTTCTAGCCACAGGGCTACTCAGAGCACAAATGAAAAACTCCACAACTTAAATACAAGCAACAATTACTGACACAACAGCTGTACATGGGAAGTTGACGGCTAAACTCCCTGGGTCAATGTCACAACCTCAAGGCATTGCCCAGAGTGGGAACTTGTCTCTCCAGTACCCTTGATGCTCAATCCTGCCCCTTGTGTGCCCACAGCTCACCGTATTCAGCTCGTAGATGGTCAGGGATTCGAGGCTCATAACCCTCTTTCTCTGGGACCTCCACGAAGTCCTGATCCTCATTCTCACTGTCCTCCTGTGCTTCTGTCTGTGGAAACATTCCCAAATACAAATAAGGTCACCAGCTTTATCCAACAGCGGCTGTCCATGGGCTGTGTCCAGGTATCGTTCCTTAGAGGGCTGTCTCTTCAGTTTAGGACTTCAACAGCAGATGCTGATAGTCTTTAATTACCATGTCTCTAAGGCTGCTCTTATTCTTAAGTCACAGTGCCCTTGCTTAGCTCCCACTTGGAGCCTTCCCTAACTACACCAACCCTCTTGTGCCTGCTGCAGTGGGCATCACCAAGTACCCACACAGCTGGCTCATCCCCATTAAGCAGGCAGCAGAGCTTGAATTAATGATGCTTCCATCTCACCCACAGTTCTTCCATGCCCAAGTAAGCCGTCAAGTTCATAGGTCATAACATTTGCTATGCCTCAGATCCACTGCAGAAATATCCTCTGGTGAGTTTCCTCCCACCCTACTTCCCAATGACCTAATATTTTTCCAGAATCTTCCACACCCAGGATATGAGGCCAGAAACCCAACCTTCCTGAGATCTACCCCATTGCCCACCTATCGTATGAGGGAGCCAGGCTCCGCTCACCAAGGCAAGGAAGTCTACGCCCATAGGGATGTGGTACCCTTTAGACTGTGGTGGCCCTTTGAGTTGTGATGCCCCTTGAATTTTGGTGCCTCCTGCCAAGTTCTGATGCCCTTGAAGCTTCCAAAGCTGGTTATGGTTGTACACACCTTTAATCTCAGTGCTTGTCTGTGTATGAAATAAAGGGGAAGGTATACAGGCTGAGATAAAGAGAAGATTCTATTACAATAACAATCCATGTAGTCCTGGGTGACCAGCAGGAGCTCTGTACTGAGTATCCATCAATGCCTGAGAGTGGACTGGGCTATTTGGAGGCAGAGGCAGGTGGATCTCTGTGAGTTCAAGAAGGCCAGGTTGGTGTATTTAGCAAGTTCCTGGACAGTTTCACATTAGAGATAATAGAGACCCTATTTCAAAAAGCCAATAGATAGATAGCTAGATGATAGATAGTTAGACAGACAGACAGACAGATGCAGCTTCAGGGCAGAATTGAGACAAGGAAGGTCTCTGTCAAGTGAATGCTAACTTATGGGACCTTCATAGGATTGTAAGAAAAACTTTGAAAAACTTAAACATTAAATTTTTTTTTTAAGATTTATTTATTTATTTCATGTATGTGGGTACACTGTAGCTGTCTTCAGACACACCAGAAGAGGGCATCGGATCCCATTACAGATGGCTGTGAGCCACCATGTGGTTGCTGGGAATTTAACTCAGGACCTCTGGAAGAGCAGTCAGTGCTCTTAACCGCTGGGCCATCTCTCCAGCCCCTAAACATTAAATTTTAAAACCATTCCCAACAGCAACTTTGAATTTACAGATGTTCCCCATGGTCCTGACTATCCTGAAGGGAGAAAGGACATCTAAGGAGTAGCTTCTAGTCTCAGGGCAGGAGCTACTGTGCATCGGAAGCCACATCAAGCAAATGATAGCCATCATGGAGGAGGGGCTACATCACCTGCTGATGCCCTAGCTCAGCATGCTGCCCGCCCAGGTAGAGCCGGGCTCCTTCATGGGGCTGCAGGAACCATCAGCAGCCACATCTGGCCATGCCTGCTGGCCCCATGCCCCAGCCTGGGAGACTGCTGCCCAGAGAGAGCATAATCAGATGCAAATGCACTTTGTTTTGGTGCAGCCCACAGTCGTGCATCTGGGAAGCACAGGAGACATTAATCATCGGAAACTGTAATTTTTGTTATCAGTCTAACACTGATCAAAAGGGAAGCCTGTCTCCACCGCTGACCTGTGAAACGTCCCAATTATACTCTTTGGAAATGACAGGGGCACTTAACTCCCGAGCTGAGCAAATGACGACGATCAATCACGTTTGAATAACAATGAGCCACGGACCTGAAAATTATTTTTGTATAGAATCTACCCAGGAATTTATGAAAGGTGGAAAGCAGCCCAAGGTTTTAGGGCATTACGGGCTCAGCTAGTGCAGTGCGTATCAAACACTAAACAGAATTTATGTGTTTTAATTTTCTAAAAGGTAGATGTGGGCTGGGTGCTACAATGCATAACATATAGTGCCAGGTTTTAAATATGGGGGTCATTTTCATAAAATATTATGCTTATTGCTCACACCCTTGAATTTTGCTGGGGACTTTTTATCAAAATTTCATTCCCTAAAAAATACTCAACTGCTTAGGTAACTATTATAATTTTATCTTCTTTCTCCCCAACTACAATCATTTATTTTTAGATTAAATTGGAGGCTCCAGGTTCTAACTTGTTCTTAAATTAGCACTGATAAAGGCCTCTGGCCATCTGCTCTTCCGCCACATGCATTTGCCAGCCATTCCTACACTTTACTTAGCAACTATTCGGAGATGCAGTACTCAAACTGTAACAGCTACAATTTAGAGATGTCACTGTTAATACTTAAGTGAAACTAAAGTGAAGTTTAATTCACATTTGATAAATACTAATATTGCAAATTCTTGGTGCCGAAGTTACCAAGGACAGCTGACAGATGAGCCATACCTGAGAGATGGGAAATTACTCTGCTGTCGAAAAGTTCTGAGTCCTAGCTGTCGGACACTCCTGTGGCCTCTCAGGGGCCTGACCAGTAATATTATGGGGCAGTCCCTGGAAAGGTAACACAGCCAGAGAGGAGAAGCTTTCATGGAATGGTCTTGAATCACAGTTGGCTAGCCTCCACTCACTTACTTTGGAATTTAAATAATTAAGAGGTCATGACCACTGTAGTAGAACCTGCTTTTAAGGTCACAGGGGAGGTCAGACAGATGTCAGCATCCAGAGGGGGTCCACATAAAGTACCTAGATGCCAAGAGTCCTGGGAAAGAGTTCACACCTGGTAAAAAGGCATCAGGATTAGTGATGTCTTCAAAATGAGACCAGACTTTTGAAATGTTCTCAAGAACAGTTTACTTTTATCCCAAGTGAGGACCAAGTTTTCTACTGTGATGAAACAACACAAAGTGAACTGCGTGAACCAGGTAGGAGGAGCAGCCGCCCTTAATGAGTCCCGAGCAGGGGACCACACACCAGCACAAGCTGACTTTCCCACTCAGACCTTTTCTGATGGCTGAAATCCTTGGGTGCCTTCGAGGGATATGGCAGGTGGTCAGAAACCCTTCCAGCCAATCAGAAGGCTTCTTCTAAGCTGGGCCCCAAGCAGGAGCTACAAACCCCTACAGAGGGCCAACTCACCCACCCACAAAATAGAAACAAGCTTTCGCCCACCGTTGTTGTGTGGTAGGGGTACTGCTGGTTTCATACAAATTGATTCTCACCCACAGTTAAAAGGATTTAGAAAAATGAGTCGTCATGATCATAATTAAACAAGCAATAAAACGGCTGAAATATACAACGCAATCAGTTCACAGAAGTGGGGTGGTGAGTGCTAATTATTTGCGAAGGAATGGGAAGAGCATCTCGACATCCAGAAAACCCATGGCCGCCAAGCCCACAGTCCAGAGATACAGCTGGAACCATTAAATAAATTTTGTGCGATCTAATTAACTTGGTGCGCAATCTCAATTACTTTTCACCCAAGAAATCACTTTTGTTCAGTTTTATGTGTGTCTATTTCCCTTTTAAAAAAAAAATGATGTAAGGCCTCGTCAGACAAGTGAGTTCCAAACTGCATTTGTCTTTCAGGGGCTTGATGGCTATGCATTTAAAAACCCATTCTATCTTATAAACTAAAAATTAAACGTGCTCAGCTGTGATGGCCGTCATTGCATCTGCTATTTATATGCTAATGCCCTCCCTGGAAGGCCGTGCAAATTGCCCGGCCAGGCCAATATCTCATGTGCATCTCAGCTGCCAGGGACGTACCTTCAGAGGACAGAGGGCGTTGTGGTGCTGACCACGTGATAACACAGAACAGGCACTTGGTGGCCAGAAGGGCCAGCACTGAGTCAAACCTGCCCAGATGCAAGCAGGGCACCAGAGCATACACTTAAGTCCAAAAACTATGCTGGAGCAAAACATCATTTTCTGGAATGACCATCTCTATAAAGACCACATTCACAAGAAAGATCTCACAACAAACAGCATCGAAGGACACACAGGGGCAGGCATTTCTCCTCCTCCTCCCTCTCCTAACCTCCTCCTAGAACAGTCCACAAAAATCTGCCCTTGAGAATTAAGTTTGATCAAGAACCCCACTGTCAGAGAACTTCCTAGAAGTGGGGCCCAAGAGCTGAGGCTAACCTACTACAAAGTATGAAGCAGGAAACCTGGTCACATATGCCTAGAAGTCCATTTCCAGAGCAAGGGTAAGGCTAGAATTCTCGGCTAGATCCAAACAAGCAGTTAACAAGATAGCTAAGGTAGTCACATGATGTCAATCAAACTGAGGGCTGGTAGCCTAGGTGGCCACAGGCCAGGTGGCTCTGGGTTTCTAGCGCTCCTAATGTATATACTCAAACCAGCCTGTTCTGGGAACCCACGTATACATGCTCTCAATGACAAGGCTGTGTGAGTGGTCAGAGGCAGGGAGAATTATCATGAATGAGGTTATGTGAACTTCACACATTAACACCCAATAAAATGTGAAATCACTAATCATTCTCCCCAGGAGTGTGCAGAGAAAGCCAACCACACAGGAGAGAAGTGCATCCTCGCTTGTTGGGCCTACAACTAACAGTTTCCTTCTGGGATTAGAACAGGTCCCTTCCTGTGCCTTGGTTGCCATCTCAGGTGAGAGCAGGTGGCTGGCCTCTGGGAACACGAGGCCATGCTATGCTGTGTGGCCTGCTTCAAAGATACTGGGCCATGTTCATCAGGCAGCCTATCCACTGGGCATCTGGGCTTCAGGAGGGGCCAGGACTCATACAAGTCCCTCTGGATCGCATTCTCAACTGTAAAATGGAGGAAATAATCTGAGAGGGTGCTCCTAGAGTAAAGAGATAACATATGAGGTGTTGAGAGCTCGCTCATTCTGGAAAGACAAGTGATTAAGCGGGACACTGGAGCCAGGGAAAACCACGACTAGGTCCATACAATGGGGGTGGGAGGGTATGGGCTGCTGCCAAGGCGGCTGAGCTGTTTTCTCCCACCCTTGTGAGCTGACCTCCTAAGAACTTGGGCCCAACCCCTCCCAGCTCTCTGCTGTTGGGTGCGTGCTTGGCCTTCAGTGTGATGGGGGGAGCACAGCCCTGAGGAGGCTGTTTACGGCCCTGCTGCTGCACAAGGTCCCACAGGCTGATTTAGTTTCCCTGCTTTCCCCGGTGTGCCTGACGGTTCAACATTTCATTCCCTGGGTTTTCTGCTTCTGTCCTTTTCACCTACAAGAAGCAAATCCTGCAGAGCCCAGGGAGCTGTCTTAACACTCTGCAAGAGAGGAGCTGGGCCTGGGTGAGTTCTTTTATAGCACCCACAGGCCTGGTCGTGAGACTGATCTGAAAGGCAGGCTGGCACGCACCCAACACAGAAAGCAAGCAAAGCTGCACAGCGTGCACCAAACAGATTGATTTCCACTGCTGTGAGAGGGTGAAGATGAGTCCATGGCTTGTTCCATCAGGGTGGCTGCCACACGGCCCATGAGACCGGCTTGCACAAAGATGCATTTATAACCACACGAACAAGTAGACCAACCGTCCAGGAAGGAAAGAACAGCTGCTAACAGGGCAGACATGCTGATGTCTGAATCACCCCTCTGACCACCACTTGGTGAGAATTCAGATTTTGTTAATTACACAATACAAACTAACCATGATCACAGCTACATAATGAAAAGGCAGGCAATTTAAAAGTTTTCAAAGGATTTTTATCAGTTTAAATAATGAGGCCGCCATGGATTATTACAGCTCTTCTGTAACGGAGCAGGAGGAAACTAACTCTACCAAATGGCCCTGCACATTGATCTGGTCACGATTTATCTCCAGCTTGCCTCCAAACTGAGCGGAAGTGCGCACACTCTGTAAAGCAAATGCTTAGACGTGTTTAAACTGGTTTACGTATTTCTGAAGACAGACCATCTATGTCAAAAGGAAAGCAATACTGCACAGAAACAAATAGCAACATTCAAAGAGAACTAGGGCTGGACTCCACAGATACCTGAGGAGAACGGGCCAGACCAGCTCAGCCTGCACCAACCCAGCCTTCCAAAGATAGCCTGCACCCATCCCAAGTCTCAGCTGCTGTTTATGACTGGTAGCGCTGTATTTGTTTTAATCTCACACATTTGTTAGAAGTTCTAAAATGTTTAAATCATGCATTATTGAATTAGTGTTCCTTGCTCAGCCTGTTCTACATGAGGAGTTAACGATGCCAATCCCGTGCTAAATGGGGAAACACTAGGAAATGATTTAAACCCTCCGTAAATTTTATTTGGAAATTAGTGAACACCTCATCATGAGTTCTAATTAAAACAGCTCTAATTAACATAGACATTCATTAGCCCTCTCCCTGCCCTTCCCCCACAAGACACTGTGGTGCAGCAGCCTTGCAAGGAGCTACCCACCAGCTGCAGGAAGGGCGGGCGAAGTGCAGATAGGCAGTCGCTGTATCTATTCTGGGAAGCACTGCTCACCTGAGTCTGGGCGCTGCCACTCACAGTCCGGGAGCCGCCAATCACTTCATCTACAGACAGCGACTCACTCGCTCTCCAGCTGCGGCAAGCAAAATCTCCAAGGACTTCAGAGCAGTGTCTTTTGTTAAAAATCAGTTTATAGAGACAGGTCTAGAAAATGTCCATTCAACTGACAGCAGAGCTGAGCAATATCTGCCTTCCTACTGAAGGGATGGCATCATCAGTCCAAAGTCTACCACCTTGTTAGACCTGGACAGCCCTACATACCCACAGGATGGCCTGGGCTAATGTGCAGACCTCTGTGACCAGAGGACCCACGGCACCATGAATGGCTGCACAGCAGTAGCCAGGCTCAGCTGTGGGGGCTGCCATCTATCTGCTGAGATGCACAAGGGGTACGTGTACTCATCTGGGTAAGATCAGATTAGTAGCCACTGGGTGTCACAAGGGACAGTGGAAACAGGGCAAACCCTGGGCATCACATCAACTCGAATATCCACGGTGTACCATAGAAAGACTGTGTTCACAGTGTTACAGTGCTGGGTCTCGACTCCCATGCCTGTGTCTCATGAGAGTTAGGAATGCAGTGAAACTGCCTCAGTCCTGGCAGCCAAAGTACTGACATAGCCATGCGATGACCAGTGATGGCCTGTTATGAGCCTAATACCCCTTACGCCACAACAGAAACCTAGAACTGCAGCTGGATTAGGACAGCTAGCAGGCGTCAGGGCGAGCTACTTAGTCTCTTTTTAGTGTAATACTAGGGGTTAAACCTAGTGCCTCAAACATGCTAAGCTGCACTCTACCACTGAGCTAAATGCCCAGGCCTCTTTGTATTTTGAAACAAGGGCTCACTAACTTGCCTAGGCAGCCCTTGAAATCACTCTATAACTAAGGCTGGTCTTGAAGTAATGGTCCTCCTGCCTCAGCCTTTCAAGTAATTAAGAAGACAAGCCTTTAGCTCCAGGTCTAGCTTCTACTCAGCTGCCTTGAATGTATGGCTGTTACCATACAGGTATAAGCCACAACATAGAAAAATGGAGCTTCTTACCTAGGTTCTGGGGATGCAAGTTGCTACCCCTGAGGCTGGCTAAACTAAATGCATAACCCTGACCCAGGAGGTTGTATGTCTTCCCCATCACCCATAAAGGCCTCACGAGTGTCCTGTAGGCTGGAAGAAGACTGCCCAGGTCTCCTCCAGCAGCCAACTACTCAGCAGTCAGGAAATATAGAGATAAGAGATGAGGGTAAGGCAACAGCACACAACACCACCCAGCATTATCTACCTGACAAAGTTGCAAGACAAGAGCCAGGCTCTATGGCCGTTAGGGCTTGGAGTCCTGCTAGCCCCAACACTGCTGTTGATCCCAGTAAGGAAATGCAGGCTAGTAATACCTAGGCTTGGCAAAACCTTTCTGTGCCACCCAAGAGTATTCAAAGCTCTGTGGCCACTCCCTGGAGTACTAGCTATCCAAGGATATCCCTACACTGCCAAGGCCCACTAGCAAGGTGACTGTCCCAAAAGAATGCGTTCTTCAGGGAGGAATTGGGGTACAGCATAATAGTGAGGTGGCCTCACTTCACAGGCTGGTTGTTAGGTCACCCTGAAAGGTAGCCCCATATGGCACAGTCTTAGCCAAGCTGATCACTGATGACTATGGACACTGAGTGCAGAGATAAAACAAATTCTTCCTGACAGCTGCAGTGAAGGCTGGAGATGTCACTTTCTTCATGGCTATAGAAATGTTCTCCACTGTAAATATATTGCTCAAAATTCATAAAGCTGACTTAGCTAGGTGACCCAACAAAATGCAGCTCTCATAAGATGTTAATGACACATACCACACACTGCCAGACAGTCTCAGTTATGGCACTGTATTCCCATGATTGCCATAAACTCAAGCGTTGGCTGACTGAAAGAGAAGCGAGGTCGCCCTCTGCTGGCCCACACCACCCACGCCCTCTGCAGAGCTGGGACCATCTAGCAGCTGCAGAACAGTCAGGAGCTCCGTCCTATGTCCTCTGGCTCCAGCACCTGAACTGTATTAAAGCACCTACTAGCTGCCACGGACTGCTCAGCAGCTCTCTAAGTGCTAGACATGGAGCACTCTTGGTTTTAGGCTGGAGCAATGGGTGGCCTTAAATCTGATCTTTCCCTCAGTAAAGAAAGAGCTAAGTCCACCTCAAAGCTACCTTCCAAAATAGAATTTATAAGTCAGACTGCCCAGGTCAACTGACCCACTAACCTCTAAGGCAATGCTTCTCGACCTTCCTAATGCTGCGACCCTTTAATACAGTTCCTTGTCTTGTGGTGACCCCAACCATAAACTTATTTCCTTATTACGTCGTATCTGTAACTTTGCTACTGTTATGAATCATAATGTAAATATCTGACCTATGACCCTTGTGAAAGGGCCATTTGACCCCAAGAAGGACTGCGACCCACAGGTTCGGGGACTAAGCTCACGGTCCAGGTTTGGGGTTTGGGTCCAGGACAGGGTTCCGTGGGGAGGTGGCAGCCCTGATGTCCATTTTCTCTGTCAATCAGCTGGGAGGGGCCAGGGAGACGTCTCGGCAGGGAAAGGCACTTGCCAAGGAGAGAAAACACACACACACACACACACACACACACACACACACACACACACACACACACACACATACACACACACACACAAATGCAAACATTTTAAAATTAAAACTAGCTAAGAGAAACATGGGATGATGTGGGAGCTGTGAAAAGAATTGGGTGACACAGAGAGCCTGGATTGTGACAGTTTTGTGTCTTTCAATCAAAATCCCAATCTCATCTCCCCTGAGACCAGTCATCCCCTCAGCTGTGTGGTTGTGCAGAGTCCCAGTTCCATGTAGCCCAGGCACAGGCGCTCCATACCTACTCCAAGGTTATTACCCCCTCCAGGCTCAGAAATATACTCTGCCTCCCAGCCAGCCCCAGTGTACCTGGCATGGACAGCCTCTGTGGCTCCTGGGTCACTACAGGACTGTACCGTTGCTCACTATTAGGCACCCAGAACACATACCTACACCTCTCTCTGGCCTTGCCTGTACTCCCATCTCTCTAGCCTCAGCAAGGGGACCCATGTACCCCTGCTCTATCTTAACACCAGACCCTCACTCAGGGAGATACAGTACCTTGCCAGCCCCCTGAATCACAAGAGTACCCTGTTGTTGCTCACAAACAACCTGGCCTAACAGACAGGCCATCTTCAGGTCTCCACCCCAAAGGTCACAGTGCTCATGCTCACCTCTGACTGCACCTGAGCACTCTGTAGGTTTCATTTTGTCTGACCTGCCCAAAACACCATTCCCTACTTGCTAGCAACTCTCCAGAAGTCCCCACCTATTCAACACAGCCTGATTCGTTGGGCTCTTGGGAGGAACTCTTGATACGTGGGTTTTCAGTACGTTGAAAGTATCCTTGGCTGAACAGACACCACCAGCAGGAATGTAGCCACCATGGCATGAATGACTTCATGGGAAGACTTGCTGAGGAACAGAACAGAATCCCAAGCCAAGAAGAGCAGATGGATTCTCTCTAGGGAGAGGCTGGTCTGAGACTCCCATCACAAGAACTTAGTAAGGAAAAAGCCAGAATCCTCTAAATCTGATGATGCCTGCTTGTTAAAATGGCTGAGTGGAGGGTCCTGGGACCTTTTAGCCTCAGCTCCATGAACTCACCCTGCTCCTTTGTCCTCTCCCAGGCCCAATGTTCAGTTCTTCATATTTCTTCAGAGCAAGTTCCAGTTTCATTTTCAGGTCAATGGCTTGTTTTAAATGTCCACTGTAGACCCCTGCACGGGTAAACCTCTGTAAAACAAAGGGTGACTCACAAAGGTTCCACACAGACCCCAGAGAGCCCATGCCCCTTCTTGTAGGAAGGGACAAAGGGCCAGGGAGAGGGAGAATGCTCATTACCACTCAGGTCAGTATTCTTGCCTTCCACATCCTTGCTTTGCCTGGGTTTTCAGCCTAAGTTCACTGCTGAAGGCCAGATACCCTGCCTCACCTGGACCCAGGAGCACACAGTTGGCAGAAACTTGTTCTGGATGAGTTTGAGAGAATCTCGAGAAGCATGGACCACAGCAAGGTTGTCTTCATTCTCCTGTACCTTCAGACCATCTAAAACAAGGCAAAGTAAGTGTGGTGGTTTGAATATGCTTGGCCCAGGGAGTGACACTATTAGGAGGTGTGCCCTTGTTGGAGCACTATGGCCTTGTTGGAGGAAGTGTGTCACTGTGGGGGTGGGCTTGGAGACCCTCCTCCTAGCTGCCTGGAAGCTAGTCTTCTCTTGTCTGCCTTTAGATAAGGATGTAGAACTCTCAGCAACTCCTGCACCATGCCTGCCTGGATGCTGCTGTGCCTCCTGCCGTGATGATAATGGACTGAACCTCTGAACCTGTAAGCCAGCCCCAATTAAATGTTGTCCTTATTAAGAGTTGCCTTGGTCATGGTGTCTGTTCACAGCAGTAAAACCCAAACTAAAACAGTAAGTCACAGAGGGATGCTGAGGCTGGTCATGTAGCAGAGGCCATTAAACCCATTGGAAATGTGACTCCTAGTTGGTCTCAGACACTTGTCAACCCTGAGAGAAAAACACAGTCTTGGAAAAATCTAGGACAATATCAATCATTCTGGCTCCATGCAGACATGGCTTCCCACCCAGAGGGCTAGATCTCTCAGAGCTACCTTCCCTTGCCTCTTCTCTCAAGACTGTCCATACCTCTTAGTCCCAGGGTCTCAGTGACCCCTGCCATTCTGCTAGGAATCCCTGCTAGGAAGGGCCTCCAGAAAGGATTTCACTAGCACCCGGATGAGAACAAGGCAAGGTGCAGTGCCTCAGAGATACTAATGTGAAGCTGTGGACCCTGAAGAGCCCTGAAGGCTCTTCCAACCATATCCCATATGGTGAACTCACGCACCTGTGAGGACACCTGGTCCAACAATGATGGATGGACAAATAAGAAAGCACCTCTGTACCCCAAGGCTGAAATGCCAGGGCCAAACACAATACTGTCTGTCACATGCCTGTCATTCTAAACCCAGCAAGAAATCATGCTTTGCTCACATTTTCCTCTTAGAAGGCGGCCCTGGTGGACCTCCTGGCAGATGCCCATACAGCCTGCCAGGGACTCTGTACCTTGATCATAGCCTCAGTGGGATAGAACTATAATGGCAGAGAATCCCACATAGCTGATTCATGGTGGCAGAAACCCAGAGCAGGAAAGACTGACCAGATGGATGTCCCTCTACCCCTCAAAGTCCAATCCAAGGAGCTGCTGTCCCTAAGTCTCGATTCTACCATGGGATAACCCACTGCCAGTGAGAGAGTTACAAACCTGGCTAGAGCAGAGCATGGAGACCCTGCGCAGCACCAGCAGCCAGTTACCTGAGGGGACTTCCACATCCAGTGTGTACTTGTGGGAACCCAGACCATGGCTCCGCAGGAAATCCTCCGGGTCGCTGTGTTCATCCTCGTCTCTGGAGGGGTCTTTTGTGGCTGTTTGGGCTAGTGCCTTCAGACCAATGACAGATCCTACATGGTATGCAGAGGCAACCAGGTCCTTGCTACAGCATGGCTGCTCTTCATCCTGGAGTCCAGAGAGACCAGACTCATGGGGCGTTGCCAGGTCCGGGCTCAAGGTGCAAGGAGCATGGCCCTCTGTTATGCCAGACGCCTCACCAAAGAATTTATCCTCTGGGTATGGGCCAAAATCCAAGGGCACCAGCAGCCTAAAGCAGTTCTCCACTTCTGTCAGGCAGCATCCAATTTCATCAGACATTTCTGCAGACATTGAGATATCTACTTAATCTGCCATCTTGAGCCAAAGAGCAACAGATGGCCAAGACTGCTCCCCAGGACACCAAGGGGTCATGATATTTCCAGAAAAAGTCAATGGCCCGGCACATAAATCATAACAATTTCAACTCTTTAATAAACTATCTAGCACAGAAACTCAGTCTTTGAAGTAGATCTCTCATCATGGTTGTGTGGCAGCTCACGGAAGTCTATGTGACCACTACCAAAGGCCAACCTTCCACTCACAATGGTCGTCCCAGAGAGGCCACACTTCCAGACCATCACCACTGACACTTTACAGGGTACCCACTGCTAGAGCCCTGAAAGTCATCCACAGCACAGCTGTCTGTGTGCAGCCTTCTCCAAGGTCTAGGCTTTCAAGGCTGACAACCAGGGCAGGTGTGGCAAGGAGGCTTTGGACACAGAAAGAACCCAAGACCTGTATCTGAGAACAGAGAGCAGCTGACCCACCTCACAAGGATGAGGATCTAGGGAAGGGAACTAGCAAGAATAGATGCTGGACATGAGAAGAATGACAAGATGGCCGCCGGCTAGGGATTCTTAAGCCAAATAGTTACAGGTGAACCAAATCACCAGGAGACAAGCTACAGGCAACCTGTGAAGGTTCAACCGCATCCCGAAGCATTCTTGTCTTGCAAACCTGCCTGCGTGGGTCTCAGACTAGAGTAGAGAACAACTAGGAAACACACCCAAGGGCCATGGGGGGCAGTTTCAAGGGCTTAGCCTGGGAACTTACCTTCCATTTCCCTCTTAGCCCGGTCAGCACTTTCTCTGTGGATTTTATCCAAGTGCTTCTGCTTCTCCTCTTCCCGCTTCCTTTCTGCCACAGTCCTAACAGTTATATCCCGGAAATCCACCTGAGAAATTGAGAAGGAAGTTTAGGATTGCCTACAACAAACCCAGAGGAAAAGGAAGGGACACACTGCCAGCAACACAAGGCCAGGCTCTCAATGGTTGTTAGTCTACAGCATTTCAAATGAGGCTGCCTCAGCTAGCCACCTCTCCACTAGATAGAAGAGGGAAGACCTCTAATGCCAAGCAGAAACAATGTGCTGCTCTAACTGCAGGTCAGAGGTTACCAGCTAGACCCAGAGGCTAACCACCACCCAGAAGTGAACTCCAGAGAATAGGGGACCCCATACAGGGACCACAACCATGCAGAATGGCCCAGCCATTTGCCTGTGCTGCTGATGGGCACATATGGGCAGTGACAGGAGGGCTGAAAGAAATAACAGAGCATGGTGTCTTACTAAGCACAGCACCAGTCAGAGCCCACAGCAAGAACTGAGCATTGCTTACTGTCAGGAAAAGGGTACATCCCAGGAAGGGAAGCCCACCCTAAAGCAGAGGGCATCTAGGATTATGATTTTACAGGCTCAGCTCCACCCGCAGGCAGGTGCCAGGTAGAGGTTTCTTCCCCAGAGCTGTTCTGACCTTCAGGAGCGTCCTCTATTCTACTACCTGCTGACCCAGCTGCCTTGTCTACCCAGCCTGTGCAATCTGCCAAACACTCAATGAAAAGAGCTCTCTCACTCACTGGCTGTCCTGTCTCAACCACCCCAGGGAAGCAGACTTTACTGTCCAAGACCCACTTACTTTTTTGGTGTGTTTTAGGAAGTGGTAGCCCAAGGCTAGCTTCTTATAGGCCTCCCCAAACTTCTCATTCCAACCTTCCACAGCTTGCATGGCTGCCTGCCTTAGCCTCTGAGCTGCCTCCCGAGGGGGTGGCAAGGGATGGTCACTATCTGTGCCCAGTGTGAGCTCTAGAAATTCCTGGAAGTCAGAAACAAGCAGCACTCTGAATTGATGAGACCGGGTGAAGAGCTCATCCACGATCTGGAAGGCTGAGAGGCGGATCTCAGCATGGTCCTGAGTCAGTTGTGTTATCAGCAGGCGGTAGGCATGGCTCAGCTGCTCCTCTGAAGACCTGGGAACAAAAGCCAGCCTAACTAAATGCTTACTCAGCAAAGACAAATCAGTGTCGCATTTTATGAGGAGAGACTACATTTACAACTGGGGGGGGGGGGGGGGGGACGGAACTGTGCTCAATACCCAGGCTTCATTCTTCCCTTCTGAAGCTGAGTGGACATACCAGTGTCTAAGCACCAAGTGTGCCCCACTCCTGGCCTGTTTCTGTACTGCCCATGAGCCAAGAACATTTTCTACATTTTCAAACGGCTAAAGGGGCGGATGATGTGGCACAGTGGTAAAGCACCTGACTAGCTGTGTGAAGTCCTCAGCTGGACCTCCAGCACTGCAAAGATAAACATGGTTAAAACACACAAAAGAATACAGACATTAGATTAAGAATCAAATTGCGGGGCTGGAGAGATGGCTCAGTGGTTAAGAGCACTGACTGCTCGACCAGAGGTCCTGAGTTTAATTCCCAGCAACCACATGGTGGCTCACAACCATCTGTAATGGGATCCGATGCCCTCTTCTGGTGTGTCTGAAGACAGCTGCAGTGTACTCATAATAAATAAATAAATAAATAAATAAATAAATAAATAAATAAATAAATAAATAAATCTTTTTTTTTTTTTTAAATCAAATCTCAGGGGCTGGAAAGATGGCTCAGTGCTTAAAAGCCCTAGCTGCTCTTCTAGAAGACCTGGGTTTGATTCCTAGCACTCACATGGCAGTTCACAACCATCCCTACCTCTAGTTCCAGGAGATCTGACATACTATTCAGGCCTCCATGGGCAGCTGGCATGAATATGGTATACAAACATACATGTAGGCAAATGTATACATAAAATAAAATTTAAAAACCAAATGCCAATGACTTTTGTTGAAATGCATCTACCCTTGGGTGGTCCCCAGCTACTATGACAGCTGACATCACGGTATGCACGGATCCTTCACAGGACAGCAGTAAGACAGGAGAATGGGGCAGAGTGAGGCGCGCAAGGCCTTGTACAAAGCCTCACAAGATTAGTATATGAAAAAATAAGTTGGCAAAGTTCAGCTAAGATCAACTGAAACATGCTGATGCTAATGGCCCAGGAACAGAAGCACTACAGAATGCCTGAGAGTAACCAAAAGTTCATTATAATACTGAAATACACAACCTGGGTAGAAATTTAAGATGTTAATAAGTCATGTAATACATAGTTGTATACAGAACTATATGTAACAGGACATGCCATGGCATGCATGTGGCAGTCAGAAGACAATTTTCAGGGGTCAGTTCTCTCATTCCCAGAGCCAACTTAGGTTGTCAAGCTTGTAAGGTTAATGGCTTTACCCACTGCATCACCAGCATGCCAGCCGATTGAAGACACCTATCACAGGATATCTGGGTGGTCATAAGCAGAGGTTAGAAGTTAGCCCTTCATGAATCAAGGTATGCTGTAAAAGTCACACTTCAGGGGGGGGTGGTGGTGGTGGTGGTGGTGGTACATACCTTTAATCTCAGCACTCTAAAAGTCTGAGGCCAGCCTGGCCTACACAGTGAGTTCCAAGCCAACCAAAGCTACATAGTGAGACTCTGAATCAAACTATAAAATAAAATAAACCACCCTGTCCTGTGGCAACTCCCTGGAAAGGTCAAATTCAAAGGAGCACATTAAGCCACACCCACACATATCTCAGCAACCACTTTCCTGTGTCTCCTCTCTTCACTTGCTGTGAGGCTTATGTGATGACAGGCATATGGTAGAGAGGGCGCTGGCAGGACGCTCAGACTCAATTGTGCAAGCATCTGTCCAGAGGGCTTGGGCAGTGGCAACAGTGCAGTGGCTCCAGTCTGGAACATTTCTGGTCACTAGCTCTGGTGCATGCTGCTATCTCCTGGTGCGTTCCTGCACCATGGAAGTTCTGTTTGCTTCTCTCCAGTCTTATCCTTCAGTACAGAATGCCTCACTGCTCTGGACTTCTGTATTGCTTCCTGTACCACTCATGTTCAACTCCCTTTCCTCTTCTCTGCCCTGATCATTTCTGGTGGACAATCCATCTCTAAGGCCCACTGAGTGGCCCTTACACATGAGGCACAAAGACAAAGAAAAAAGTGCCTGTTTCCACTTTTAACCTCGATGACAATCTGGAAAAACACAGAGCTACCCATGCAGGCAAACCTCTTCTCTAACAAACCTACCTGGGACTTTTTAGAAGCTCTCATGAGAAGCCTTTCCACTGAGGTACAAAGAAATGTGCCTGTAGCAGGGACTTGCATTCCATTTCCAGCAAAGTTAAAGCAGGACAAGGTCCCTGAGGAGACAGCATTAGCTGGCTCCAACTCTAGCTGAGGAGGAGAAACACAGAAAAGCTGGGGGTTCAAAGCAGTGTTTCTAACCCTTGGGTAAGCTACACTCAATTCACCAGAACCCCCAGAGTGTGTGACAGACTGGGGACACCCCAATCTGGCAAGCCCCCTAGAGGATTGTACACAATACAGAGAGAGGTACCTTCCTACCCCCAGGGGCTGTTTCTTGGTCTCCTTTTAGGATACACTCTATGTGACTTTGAATGCATAGCTACAGTGCCTCCTCAAGAACTGAAGTGACGTTTGATCACACACTGTTGACAGGACTTAGCAGGCAGATGTGCTTGCTGGCTATGTCTGGAGTTCTGAGTTTGATCCCTGGAATCCATATAAAGATGGAAAGAGAGAACCGACTCCACAAAGCTATCTTCTGACCTCCACAAGTGCAGTGATACCCGCATGCACGCACACATGCACTCGCGTGTATACATACACACACATACAAATAGTAAACTTTAAAAATGTAAATAAAGAAATGTATTTGATCCTGAGAACATAAAAGAGGCTAATTTTTACTGTAACATCTTCTGGTTTCAATACAGGCTGGTTGGTGGGAGGTTTGGCCAAAGGGTGGAAGGATCTCTACTTGGTCCTCATTATTTGTACTCCTGACAAAAAGTAGAGGATCTTGGAAGAAAAGAGGAAGTGTGCTAACAGATTATTTATTTAACTCTCACCTCTGTCCATTCTGAGTGAATATCCTCCCAGATCAGGAACCCACCAATTGGGATCATGACATTCCAAAAGGGACCCACAGATGTAGGCTGGTGACAGAAAGCCTCCTTGTAGGGATCAAAACTTAGGAAACCTGTTAACTATGACAGATCAGATAACTTGTTCCATGTCTTAGTCCCTGTTCTGGTGGTGATAAGACCCCACAACAAAGGTGACTTACAGAGTCAGAGTTAGGGTTAGGACTAGAGTCCACAGTGGTGAAGTGTTAGCTGAGCACGCACATCCTAAACCACAAGCAGGAGGCAGAGAGCACTGGGAATGGCAGGAGGCTTTTGGAGCCTCAAAGCCTGCCGGGTGACATACCTCATCTAACAAGAAACCTCTGCTGAGGTGCTTCAGGACGCTACTACTGTGGGTGAGAAATGTTAATTTTATTTCCAGTACTGCTGTGTTTTCTTTCTGTCCCAAAGGCTGGATTTGTTTGGTTTGTTGTTGTTGTTTTCTGGTCAGCCTGACACAAGCTAGAGTTATCTGGAAAAAGCCTAGGTTGAGACAATGTCTCCATCCAACTACCTGTAGTCAAGTCTGTGGGGATATTTTCTTGATTAATATTGATGTTGAAGAGCACAGCCCACTGCTGGTGTCCCACCCCTAGGCAGGTAGCCCTGAGTTGTATAAGCAAGCAGGCTGAGGAAGCCATGGAGAGCAAACCAGTAAGCAGCATTCTTCCATGGCTTCTGCTTCAGTTCCTGCCTCCTTCCAGTTCCTGCTCTGCTTTTCCTCAGTGACCTGAGAGTTTTAAGATGAAATGAACCCTTTCCTCCATGAGTTGCTTTTGGTCATGGTGTTTTTATGGCAGCAACAGAAAATAGCTAAAACAGAGCTTTAAACAATAATCCCAGATCCCTTACTAAATAAACTTGTGCATAGCCAGGATTGATGGAAATGCCTCAACCTTTGCAGTTGCCCTAAACATGGTCCAATAACAAGCATACCACTGGGGGGGGGGGGGGGTCACCTAAAAGTTAGGAGCCTTCTTACTTCATAGGTTCCTTCTACAGCCAGACTGTAACGGGGATACCCAGGGTACTTGCAAGCTATACCAGCCACAGCACCATTCAGACATGAGCCTGCTAAAGATATAAATGTCTTCCGTTATTTGCTGATAACTTCTCAGGATAGACAGAGTCCATCCAGACTAAAAGAACTTAATAATTTATTCTTGATGTCTAACAACTAATGAAAAAAGTTAGTCTCTAGAATAAAACCTGTTTTGAGCCTTCACAGTCTCCTGAAGTCCTAAAGAAGGACTGGCTTAATGGTTAAGAGCACATGTTACCCTTGCAAAGGACTTGAGTTCAATTCTCAGAACCTATGGCTTACAACCATCTGTAACCCCAATTCCAGGGAATCCGACAGGCACACACATGGTGCACATGCATGCACGTGAACAAAGTATTCATACAAAGTAAATAAATAGATCTTTAAAAGATGAAGAATGTCTTAAAGACAATTTTGTTTACATAGGCAAACTTCTGTAAATGTAAAAGTTCTCTTCAAACAAATAAAAATGTGTCTTAACTTCCTAAATATAAAGGTTAAGTCCTATTTACAGATCTATCAATAGTTGTAACCTTATGCTTTTCTTAATTATTTGTGGGGATATATGCAGGTGGGTGTTCTTGTTCATGTGTGTAGGTGCATGGACATGTGCATGTGTACACGTATGTATGTATATGCATGAATGTGTGTGTGCATGTGAGGGTCAGAGGTCAACATCAGGTGTTGTTCCTCAGATGCTGTCTGCCTTTGCTTTTTGACACACAGCCTTTCACTGGGATCTGGAGTGCGATGATTAAGCTAGGCTGGGTGACCGGCAAATACCATGGATCCTCATGTCTGTCTTCCAGCACTGCCATTACAATGTATGCCACTACACCCAGATTTCTGCATGTACGACAGGGATCAAACTCAGGTTCTCAGGTTTACTCAGCAGTATCTGACCAACTAAGACACCTCTCCTGGGGCTGGAGAGATAGCTCAGTGATTAAGAGCACCGACTGCTCTTCCGAAGGTCATGAGTTCAAATCCCAGCAACCACATGATGGCTCACAACCATCCATAATGAGATCTGATGCCCTCTTCTGGGGTGTTTGAAGACAGCTACAGTGTACTTACAAATAATAAATAAATAAATAAATCTTTAAAAAAAAAAAAAAGACACCTCTCCTGCCCTTCATTACATTTTTTATACTGTTGGTATAAATTCAATGATTATAACCTCACACTATTTTCCCTTTACTCTATTCAACGTTGGATTCCTTCTTGAAATTATTCTTTTGTATCTTGCAAAATTCTCAATATATAATCATCAGTTTTTTTCTTTTCCAAGCCTAAGGGATATATCTCACTCCTAAACTCAAAAGTTAAGATGAGGTCAGTTGTCCTACAAGGCTTGATGGCTCTTGATATGCTAACAAAAGCCCAGAGATAAGCCTACCTAATGTTCAAAGAGAAATGCTGGTTTGGAGTCAACAGGTTCAAAACAGTTTAAAATATACTGGGAACAAGCTGCACAAAGATGGCTCTCCTGGGCAAACACATGGTCATGGTTTTCGTGATTATTGCCCTTTGGAAGCCTGTGTTGGTTAGTTTTTTGTCAAGTTGACACAAGCTAAGTTCATCTGGGAAGAGGGAACCTCAATTCAGAAAATGCCTCCGTTAGATTGACCTATAGGCATGTCATGTGAGAAGACCCAACTCATGTCTAAGACATAACAATGTCAACTGGAGAGTCCAAACTCTTCTCTCCAGTCACTGGATAGCAGTTTTGTGGTCCCTCTTATATGGCCTGAGCTATCAAGGAAGCACTTATAGAAGCTAGATGCGAGTTTTTTTTAAAAATTAGTATTGTGTGTTTGACTCTATGTGTGGGTGTGCACTCCACAGCACATGTGCGGAGCAGACAGGACAACTCTGTGGAGTTGGTCCTTCCTTTCTACCTTCACAGGGGTCCCTGGGATTAAACTCAGGTAGTCAGGCTTATAATGAAGGCACCGTTACCATCCTCGCAGCCACCAGACTGTCATTTTTTAGTTTCCCTAAAAGTAGGACCATAGATCTCATGTGGAAAGTGAGGTCCAAAAGGCCCTGTACAAAGCTTACATAACTAGAATAAAAAGAAAAGTTGGCAAAGAGGAGGACTGGAATCATCCCAGCTAAAACTAACTAAAACTGACTGGAGTCACTAACATAGGAACTTCAGAGTGCCTTCAGAGTAATCTGTAGAATAGTAATAGTAATAGTATAGTTCAATAGAATACTAAAAAATTTACATCGCCAGGGGGATTTAAGATGCTAATGAGGCATTGTCTTAGTTACTTTTCTATTACTGTGATAAGACACCACAATCCAGGCAATTTACAGAAGAAAGAGTTTATTGGGGCTTATGGTTTCAGAAGGTGAGTCCATGAACGTCATGGTGGGATACAAGGCAGCAGACAGACAGGCACAGTGCTGGAGCAATAGCTAAGAGCTCAAATTTTGAGACAACATGAAGCAGAAAGCTAACTAGGGATAGAGTGGGCTTAAAACCTCGAGGCCCACTATGAATGACAAACCTCCTCCAACAAGGCCACACCTTCTAATCCTTCTCAAACCATTCCACCATCTGGGAGCCAAGCACTCAAATACAGGAGCCATTCCCATTCACACCACCAGACATGGAATGCATGAGGTAGTAATGTAGAAATACAACAGACAGAGCAGCAAAAGCTCACAATAAGATACAATAAGCCCAACTCTTTGTATAGCAGAGACATTTGAGATGTTAAACTTTTCCCTGCCTGAGCCAGCTTCTCCCCTGGAAGGATACTCACTCTTAATACATTTTCTTGCTTTACTTGCTACTATCCACATAATCTTTGTTCTGATACATAAAAGCCTAGAACCCCTCCAGAGGTGCCCTCTGAACCCCAGTGTCAGCCGGACAGGCCTGGGTGCACAAACCAGAATCCTCTACAGGAAATGGAGCAAAAGGTTCTCAAAGTCCTCTGGGTGGCTCCCCATTACAGCACCCTGTGTAAATCATACTTGGGTTTTTTTCTTGGGTGTACAGCTAAACCAGGTCTGGACTAGAGTTTCTATTGCAATGTAAACACTCTACCACTTCAGAAAGAATCACTTAAGTTTTCTCCTTTTGTAAACAAAGGATCATTAGCGACCAAGGTAATGAAGGAATTTTGCTTCCTAACCAAATAAGACTGCCTCAAGTAGCAAGGCAGGGACCGTTCCAGTGCTTTCTTCAGAGGGATTAATAAGGATGAGAATAACTATCTTAAAGATTGGGTTCTATGATGGCACATGCCTATGAGCCCAAAGAACACTTGGTAAGTGGAAGTGGGAAGATCAGAAATTCACAACCAGCCTTAGCTACATAGTAAGAGGTCATCCTGGGCTACATGAGAATCTGTCAGAAAGAAAGAGAGAGAGAGAGAGAGAGAGAGAGAGAGAGAGAGAGAGAGAGAGAGAGAGAGAGAGAGAGAGAGAGAGGAAGAGGGAAGGGAGAGTAGAAATAGAGGTAACTCAATGGCACAGTTTGTCTAGCATGCTTGAGGCTCCTGAGCTCATCGCTAGAGGTGGGGTATGGGGAGGCCAGAGTCAGACCCAATCATGAACTCTTTACTCCAACAGTAAAGAAAATGATATACTTTTACTGACATAGTGTGATTGCTTTATAATGTGCAGAAATGGTCAGAGGCACCAAGTTCAGAGTCTGTGCTACATTCTGGACACAGGTACACTGGGATTACAGCCCCAGAACTCCTTTAGTGGTTTCTGAGACAAGGCCTTACTATGTAGCCCATGCTGCCTGGAACTCATGATTCTCCTGACTCTACCTCACAACAGGCAAGTGCCACCATGCCCTGGTGAGAATTCCTTTCTAGGTGGTGAAAGCAGGAGGTGGCAAAGGTGTCCAAGAGGGCAGAGGGCCCACAATCTCCACGGTGTGGGTGCTCAGTGGACCAGTAATTATGACACATTCAGCCTGAATACATACTTGCAAATTTTCTTCAGTTCCTTCATTTTCTGAGCATTCAGTTGGGATTCTCCTGAAGTTGTGAGCTCTTCTATCAACTGTGAAAGTTTCTCATCCATATCTAGAAACAAGGGACGCGAAGATGCCGGGTTAACATCCAATACTTCACAGTCTTGATTTTCGCAACAAAGTTTATGGGGACCTCCAAATACTGGGGACTATGGCAAAAGCCCTAAGGCGTCTCTGTAGGATGTCTCCCATCGAAGGCCATCAACACCTTCGATGATAATCTGCTAAAGTTTTTAAAGATGAGGCTAACTCCGGCAGTCTTCCGTCAGCTGTGTGGGTGACGTTACCGCGGGTTAAGGGGAAATGCCACTAAATTTTACTCAAACTGGCCGCACAGGATACTCGCTCTTTGCAAGCGACAGTCTCTAGACAACCGCGGGGACGACCGATCCGACCCTGCGGCCGAGAATCTGACCAGCCAGGGCCCTCAGTCCGCCGCACTCGCTGCCAGACGCTCCGCCTCAGGAGACATGGTACCACCGTTCCGAGGCCCCAGTGACACGGACCGCCGGATGCAGCAGCTTGTTTCGCCCACCCCTTCCGGTGCAGGCAGAGCTCTGTTACAGGCCCCAGAGAGCAGCAGGCACACACTCGCGAAGACCCGCGGCGCAGGAGCGGAAGTCGCCGCGACGCGCCCCTCTGGTCCAGTCCCTTTCAGATTAGGCCGCCACCCGTCTCTGTCATTTGCCCGGGTGGTTCCACAGCGCAGGCGCGAGGACGCGGCAACGCGGTGACGCATTGCGCTTCTAAGGGGCGGGGTAGTTCGAGAAGAACTAAGCGCGAGAAAAAGGAGGCGGGAGGGCCCAGCAAGTTCTTAAAGGGGAGGTGGCTTTGGGTCAGGAGTCTGAAACTGAGGTGCAGAAAGAAGTTTTGATCTGGGGATCAGTTCCTTGGCCACCAGGAGGCTCGCGGCCTATGTACGGCCTCTGTATATCTACTAAGAAAGCTCAGAAGGGAGTCTGGGCGCAAGTCCGGTTGGGAGGGGTTGGCCCGCTTCCCTGACCGGGTCAGCTGTCCACCCCGAGGACAGGCCCTCGTGAGAGGCACCGTTGCAAGGCTGCCCTGGGGTAGTGGTAGTTGCACGGATTGGATATATCAGTTGAGTCTTAACGTAGAATGATTGTAAAAGATATGGCGGCTCTCGGCTAGAGCTGCTTGCTCCCTTCCCTACAGCTGCAGTGTTCAGGGCTCTGGCCCTTGCCGACCTCACGCTACTTCAGCCCACAGGCTAAATCTCAGACGCACAGACCCCGGGCACTGCCACCGTAGCGGGCTCACAACTCGCTCTGCCTTTCCGCTATCAGCTCCTGATTCTCTTAGCAAAGTAGAGGCATACACTTGGTCTTCCTGTGTACCCTGTCTTGGGCTGCGGTTCTCCGCCCAGAGAGCGGGCATTCAGCCAGTTTGTGTGTCCTGCAGTATACTTACTGTCTTGATTTTCTGGACTAGACTGTTAAAAGCATTGTGTGCCTACTGCCCCAGCCACTTACCTATCCTTCCCTGAATCTGGGCCAGTGAACAAAGTCAACTTAACCTCCCCCCGAACCCCCCATTTGTGTTCAATATGTGAGGATCTGGCAGCCCAACTTCTGAATTTGTTTGGAATCCGAGCTTTTCCCACCACCTCGTGGCCAGGTCGCGGTCCCTATACACTTGTGGGATTATGATTGTGGATTATAGTTTCCTATTTTACATGCACAAACAAAGATAAATCACAGATTTGTCCCCACCTCCACCCCCCAAAATTTAAAGAGAATGAAATGTCTTTAAGATATTTTTATTACATTTTATTGGGGACCTCCCTAGTGTGATCAGGACCAAACTGGAGTTGCCAGGCTTTTAACAGCTGAGTGATCTTAGTAGTTCTAAAATGTCTTTTAAAGAAGTAAAAGAAAAGGTTCTGTCAAGCTAGGCTTGTGTATATGTGCATCAAGGTATCCTTCAAAAGTTGAGCTTGCTGCAAACAGGAGCAAGCAGTTGCATGCCAGCATGTCACAGGGAGTCCTGTGAAGGAAATGATAGCAAATGCAGATTTTGAGCAACTGAAATGATTAAATGATTTCACATTTCTTTTATAAGCCACAGTTCAGTAGATTTTTGAAGTTTAATATTGAAGAAAAAATTGTGACAACAGCTACTCAAGTGATATGGTGGGGGGAAATGGTAGTATATGTCCCAAGCGTTGTATTCATACATAAATCAGTATACTACTTGAAGATATATTATGATAAACAGTTGCATAGCATATAAATGTCATTTTAGTTGATGACAAACCAAATTCAACACCTAATGACATAGCAGATGTTCAAGTACATACTATAGTCACATAACAGTGTAACTGCCTAATGACTCATTTCTCAGAATATACCACTACCATCAAGGGAAGTCCCTAAAGTGACAAAGTGAATTAGATGTAGCAGGGCCGAGCATCACATACTGACAGAGCATTTACACAGCATGTGTAAGGCCCTAGATTTTATTCCGAAGAAGAGTGGGACATCACTTGTAAGATTGCAAAGCTAGGCCAGATATGGTGGCACATGCCTTTGATCCCAGCATTTGGGAGGCAGAAGCAGGAGGCTCTCTGTGAGTCTAAGGCCAGCCTGGCTACAGAGTGAGTTCTGGACAATCAGGGCTACACAGAGAAACTGTCTCACCCCTTCCCCAAGGGTTTAATTTAAACAAAATGGATACAGGTGAAAAAGGAAAGAACAAAGAACAGATGAGACAAATCAGAAACAAGTAGCAGATAACAGACTGAAGTCCAATAGGAAGTTACATGTCAGAGACAGCTCTGGTGGCAAAGGCCTTTAAGACCAGCACCTGCTTTTAAATTCTGTTCCCAGGAGGCAGGGGCAGGTTCCAGAGGGAGGAGGCTGTTTCAGTAACAAAACAACAAAGGCAAAAGCCTGTATGTGGGGGCTTCACTGGCCCCCATGCAGTAGCTCATGAGGTAGCCTGCCCCTGGCACTGAGATTTTCTTTTAATAACCTATTCTCAGACCTAATCTTTTCTCCACTGACACAACCTTTAATGTCTTTAAATGCTGCTTTTGCTGTTCTTCCAGATGCTTTGCCAAACTCGAAAGACACTTTGAGGCTAGCATTAATAATAGGATCTTTATATTGAGGGTGAGCAGGATCTCTGAAGGTTCACTGCTTTCCACTCAAAGCAAGTGAGAATTGGTCTTGGGACTATGAGGAAACAAGCCAGCAAGGTCTATAAGTAATAAAATAATAATAATAATAATAATAATAATAATAATAATAATAATAATTCCCATCACTTACATCAGTTGTCTGTCAAGAGCACCACTGACTGGAGGCACCAGTCTATCCCTCCATGATTCATCTAGCCTCCTCAACCACACTTTCAAGTTCAAAAGGCCTGGGGGAGGGGGATGGCTGGAGAGATGGCTCAGCACTTACGTACACTTGATTCTCTTACAGAGAACCTGGATCAATCCAAACCCAACACCCACATGGGAATGGGCTCACAAGCATAACTCCAGTTCCAAGGGATCTGGTCCCCTTATCTGGCCTCTGTGGGCACTGTATACATGTGGTACACACACATCTGTATACACATATATAGGGAGATACTCATACAATTTTTTTCTATAAGAGTCTTGGGCTGATACAGTAATCTATCAATTTTATAGGTTTCAATTTACCCAAACATCTCCCAAGCAGGATTCTCCAATGGTTGTATGCATGGTGTATTCCAGCAGTACATCCCTTCTTGTTTTTTATTTTTTAAATATTTTATGTATTTTTTACATGCAAGTATGTGCACACCACACATGTACCTGGTGCCCTAGGTTAGAAGGCACTGAATTCCCAGAACTTGGCATCAAAGATAGTTATAAGCCACCATGTGGGTGCTGGGAAACAAACCTGGGTGCTCTGCAAGAATAACAAGTGCTCAATTACTGACCCTTGTTCCTGGTGCTTTTGGGTGTTACCATAAAGTATACTTGGCCCTACTATCCACTAAAGCCCAAGTTTTGCTAATTAGAAGGGACCAACAAACATGTAATTCAGTGTGGGACCTTGGATCACCCTGCACAATCTTCACCTGCAGGCAACAGGCCACCATACTACAGGTGCAGCTGAGATTTCCATCTCGGGAGCTCCTACCTCTACAGTAGTGGTAACAGACCTGAAGAATACCATTATCCTCTAACCTCCAACGAGTACACACACAGCTATACACATACAAATCTGTGGTGGTCTGAGTGAGAACTGCTGTCATAGGCTCAAGTTTGAATGCTTGGTGGAATTGTTCAAGAAGGATTAGTAGGTGTGGCCTTCTTGGAAAAGGTGTGTCACTGGGGGTGAGCCTTGTTTTAAAAGCCTGTAACATCCCTAGTTCTTTCTCTCTCTTGCTTCATGGTTATCTCAAGATGTGACCTCCCAGGCAGGTATTGCTCCAGCACACCTGCCTGCTGCCATACCTTCCACCATGATAGTCATGGACTCTAATGCTCTGGTATCATGAGCCCTCAAATTAAATGCTTTCTTCTATAGGTTGCCTCCATTGGTTATCTTATGGCAATAAAAAGGTGACCAAGACTAAAACCTTTCAAGTCAGTATCTTAATTTTGTCCTAGTATCTATTTCCTGCCAACTCAGAAGCTAGCATGAAAGCTGTCACCTGCATGTCCCTTCCCATGTGTCAGTCCTCACTCATGCAGGCAGGATCTCTCAAGGCAGAAAGCTTAGCTTCACCTGTATGTCTCCTCACCCAAACTGGAAATCCTGCAACTACCATTACAGCAGAGAGACATGCCAACTTACACCACAGAGAAAGCCAAGGCACCAGCAGACCAGAGAAAGGATTCCAGTTACGTCCAGCTTCATGAACCAATGAATCTATGTGGACTACTTACAGGTACATGAAGGCAGCTTCAGTACCAGTAAGTTCCCCCATGTAGTTTGTTTTTCAAGATAGGGTTTCTCTGTATAGCTCTTGCTGTCTTGGAGCTTCAGGCTGGCCTACACCTCACAAGATCCATCTGCTTCGCCTCCGATTGCTGGGATTAAAGGTATGTGCCATCACCTCCCTGTATAGCTTATACGCAGCTATCTCCCACTCCCTTATGTTTACCTTGGAGATCTTTGGTGAGGGGAAAAGCCTCCTGAACCCCCCCTTCCCTAAGAGAATATTAATATGCTTAATCACATGAATGTCATGCCATGTAACTTCATAATCGTCAAACTCAACCCAAAGGACAGCTACACTGCAAGAAAGTAAAAAAAAAAAAAAAAAAAAAGTGCTGGGGTCATTCTGCTGCCACCTCTCACTGGTACCATGAGAAAAGAGGAAGGCCCCAGACAGAGTGTGGCTCCAGAATGATAGAGGTGTCAACTGGTGCTAGATCACGGAGACCCCAAAATAGGGCATAAGGTGCTCCAGAAAGCACTGGGAAGCAGTGGGTACCCCCACCAATTTGAACAGGGTACATGTGTTTGCTGCACTGGCAGAACTAGGTGATGTGGCCAATGCAGCTGCCACAGAGGAAGAATCGGAGCTACAGAGTTAAAGAGAGGGTTAAAGAGAGTTAAAGGACCCGAGTGGGTAAGGGGAAGTGAAAACTCCGAAGACCTGCTCGGCACTGTGTGCAGCTTGCCTCCAACAGTGGTTCCTAGGACCCCAAGAACAGAGGTCATAAGAACAGCTATCAAGACCCAGTTTGGTCCTCCGACAAGCCTGCAATGCTCTGGCTCCAGGTGGGCACTGGCTAGACAGCAGGAGCCAACTGTTACCTTAGGACTCTAGATATTTATGTCCTCATTCCTTAGAAAAGCCCTGTGGAGGTTAGCAGGCAATGCTTTGTATACTGGGCCATAGGTATGCTGAGTGCCCTTCACTGCAGTGAGACAAACTTAGGTCCCAGAGAGGTGCTGCATGGCCTACTGGTTGGCAGGGTTAGCAAGAGACCTGAGGTCTTACAAACACTTCACACACAAAAATGAGAAATAGAAAGCTATTTTATTAACACACTTTACATTTACAATTCATTAGCTAATCAACATCAACATGCAAAAATAAGCGCTAGATACAAACCTCTACAATATGGTTTTGTGTGAATTACAATGGTTCATTTGTGTTGAAAACCCGTCAGTACTTATTTTAGCTGAACTATCAGTTTCTGTAATGAAAAGCATGTACACTCTAGGACTACGGAACCACCTGGCAAGGCCTCTGCAGAAACTCAGTCCAGTGGCTTTCCCGTGAATACATTCTCAAAGCAGGAGATAAGGCGGTGCTGGAAGGTGAGATACTGAACCTGTGCACAGACACAGCCCCAGACACCCTGGCCGTGTGGGCAGAGCCTCAAGTAGCAGCTCAGGTGTGTGTGGTGCATGGTGCTTTGGCAGCAGCTAGACAGTGAAGTCAGGAAAGGCTTCGGCACCACGTCACAAGTCACTGCAGCCAACCTGGTATGGCCAGCACCTTGCCCAGGCTGTGACCAACAGGAGTTGGCAAAGGACCAGCCTGCTCCTCAAGCTCCCCTGAGGCCCATCACTAGCAAAAGGAAGCAAACGGAGAAACACAGGGAAATAACCGATGAACCAATTCCTACTTCTGAGATGCTCTGGATTTCCTGGGTGTTCGGGTCACACTGTAGAGAAAGTTTCCTTTGAGAGGTGCAAGAACTTGCAGAGGCATCAGTCGACTTATGTTACAAAATCCTACCAATCAAACGCTGTTCTCAAGCACAGACTTATTAAATCTCACTTCCTCTTTTTCTAAGAGTATTTGTCATTGCTCACTGATCTTTGGTCGCAAGAAACAAATGCCGAGGCAGGCTGGGGTCTGGGGTCAGGGGTCAGGGCAGGAGGGCATGGCTCCCACCCACCACAGCCTCTGGCCAAGGGCGTGCACATGGCAACGCAGGGCCTACATGATGTATACTTTCTCAGCTTGGGAGAAGTGGAAGACTTCTTTGGTTCTTGGGCAAACAACTTTATCATCTTGACGAATAGAAAGCAGAGACTGGAAAACAAGACCACAGTTATGCATTAAAATGAGAAAATCCCATACAAACTAAGATCTGAATTAAGGTTTATTCCAAAAAATAAGCTATCATAGAATAAATCATCTAATATTATTTACTTCTGAGTATTTTGCTTGCATGTATGTACATGAGTGTGTGATGCCCGTGAAAGTCAGAACAGCATGTCAAATCCCATGGGACTCAAGTTACTCCTGGAACTAGATAGTTGTAGATTGTTGTGAGCCAGCATGCAGGTATCCAAAACCAACCAAACCCAGGTCCTCTGCCAAGAGCAACAAATGCTCTTAACCATGGAATCATCTCTTCAGCCTCAAGCCATCTAATCTTACAAAGTCACTTCTTGAAGGCATACCTGTCAAAGAAGCCTGAGGTCGTTCACATGCGGTACTCCCCACCCTGGTGCCCTTCCCCTCACACAGCTGCCCTGCTCTGCCCAGCCCCGATATTCCCATAACCCAGGTATTCAGGCCCCTCACATTGTAGCCATAGACATAGCCATTAGGCAGCATCATGGGTGGGTTGTTCTCATTCATCACGTCACCAGAGATCTTGCAAACCAAGCGGGAGTTGGCACAGTGAGCCATGGGCAGGGGCTGCGCCAGTTTGTTCAAAGAGCGACTGCACACAGGGCAGTCAGGGCTCTTGGAGCTGCCATCCTCCTTGTAGCACTGTCTGTACACACAGGATTAAGGAAAGGCTATACCAACAAGATCAACAACAAGGCAGGTATGCTGTGACTATTACTGTCTAGCCACAGGGTATCCCTATGACCACAGGGACACCATGCAGAAAACAGGGCTAACATCCAAGTTAAAAGAATGCCATAGTCATTCAATATCAATGTTCACAGAGACCTGACTCAAGACAAGCCATTGGTATTACCACCCAATGGCACAACCGTACACTTGCTGGCACCTTCACACCCAACTCAAATTTCTTCAGAAAGCAGGCAAAGTGTAAGACAGGGATGTTCTGGTGGACTGCCAGAAGGTGGTAGGCAAGCACATGCTTAGTCTCCAGTCCACCAGAGATGGTGAAAAGGATGGTTCCTGAGCCTCAGCTTGGAGCACAGCACAACAGGTACCAGCTGTGATGCCAGAAAAGTCACTACCTTGTGGGACAGTCATACAGAATGGGTTTTGGCTACGTGTAGCAATTAGGCCAGGCACACAAGGAGCAGGTTCAGTCAGAGAAGTTTAGCCATACAAGGGAGGGTCATCCTTGGTGGTGGTGGTGGTGGTGGTGGTGGTGGTGGTGATGGTGGAGGTGGAGGAGGAGGAGGAGGAGGAGGAGGAGGTGGTGGTGGTGGTGGTGGTGGTGGTGGTGGTGGTGATGGTGGAGGTGGAGGAGGAGGAGGAGGAGGTGGTGGTGGTGGTGGTGGTGGTGGTGGTG
>CM052712.1:24714942-24744429 GCA_028551405.1 Uromys caudimaculatus | reverse complement strand
CATACAAAAAAGGATCAACCAAACAAGGGACAAGATCAGCCACACCAAAGATGAAAATCTACCATGGGGGGGGCGGGAACAGGGGGTTGGAGGATTGGGAGGTGTCCACCACAGGAAGGAACAGGTCAGCTATGCAATGGGGAGTCATACAAGGGATGAGCCAGTCACCTTCAGGGCATAGTAGGCCAAATATTAACAAGGAGGGGTCAGCTTTTCTTGTCTTTCCTGCAGAGGGAGGCTGCCTCCTTTCTGGAGCTATGACCATTATGAGTCAAGCTGAGAAGTCAAACTGGCTAGACAGGGCTCAAGTCTCGAGGACTCGTAGGAAGCCAGTATCAGGTACACAGCAACATTTGAAATGGAAAAGCCACAGAGGACACACAGACCAAAAAAAGACCAAGCTGCTGGGTCCCATGCCCTCTCAACCTATACCACAGAGGATAAGGTAGAGCAAGGAGGATACGGTGTCTTTATTGCTGAGAGCCCAGCCTGCAGGGTGAGGGTGAAGACGGAGCTGTTTCCCAGCTGGTGCAGCCGGTAGTTGTCATATCGAAACTGTTGGATCAGCATTCGCCACCGGGCTGGGTCCAGGAGGTCCTGAAAGACAATATAGAGGTGCTGGGACCCTTCCCCGGCAGTTACTAGGAGGCCCAGCCAGTACAGATGACCCAACAGCCATGCAAGACACCTTTTGGTTGAAAGTTCCAGAATACTCCCTGGTTTGTATACTGTGGTCTTGAAACAATGAAACCGAAATGCAGAGAATTGAAGCTGAAAGAGAGGTCACTCCAGAGAAGAAACGCTAGACAGACAATAACAGATGACCTCAGCTCAGAACTATCCCTGGTTAATGCTGTGACTTAGACGGATACGATATGCACATGTACAAAAGTGAAAGAGATAAAGCTTATTCAGCATCATTAGGGTAACAACACACTTCCCCTTCACCCTTTTACAAACACACTGTATAGTATTAGTCTATAGAAGCAGTCGATGGAGGACTATGCCCAGTTTGAGAAGCTCTAATAGAAGGGACAGAATCAGCCTTCAGGACCCATCTGAGGGTCAACCACCACTTTCCTCTGAAGGAAGCTTCCTCTCTGCCTCCCTCACTAGTGCCCTGGTTCTTCCCTCCTTAATTTATCAAAGCCATTCTTTCAGTTCTCTTTTAGCTCTTTGTACCCTAAATTTCCTGTCTGCCCCTAAGACCAGGGTTTCAGGTGTGATCTTGGTCTTTCTCTTTCAGGTCACCAAAAATCTGTCACTGACAGGATTTGACAGGCTAGCTGTGCTCACTGGTGGGACAGCAGGTATAAGTACCATGTACCTATCTATGTACTATGTACCCATACCTGCTGTAATCCTCCCTGAACCATAAAGGCCCTGCATCTGAGAGATGGTTCATCTAACTCGGATGCCCCAGGCCCAAACCAAACCTCCAATGCAGTAAAGAGAAATTCAAGACATTAATTTAAAATATGAATTTAGATATTCCTGACACACTGTGGCCTGATGACATTTCAATACACGACGTCCCACATCTCAAAGTTTTATGGGTTTACTAGGGCCTAGAGCAAATCTAGCAGTATTGACTGGGTTCTCTGGAGAAGGAACACACAGCTCTCCTCTGCTGGCTACTAGAGTTAGGCCAACTGTGGGTGAGGCTGTAGGACAGACACAAAGGCCTTTGACAGAGACCAGTCTCCAGGTTCAGGGAACAAAGTATGTAACGCTATGAGCAAAACCTGTATTTAATACTTCTGCGGTGTTGGCTTGGTGAGGCTATATACTAAGCAAGGGTGTAAAAGCCATTCACTGCTCACTCAGGACCAGGAACAGATACTCCAAACTAGGCTGAGGTTTGTACAAAGCTGTCTGAGCAATGGAGAAATGACAGCAGACAGGCCGGCCCTCAGGAGCTGGCCAGCACTCTCTTTCCCACCTCACTGGACTCCTGACTCCAAGGACTAGCAGGAACATAGATCATAGGGACATGAATATTACCTTGTATGGGGAGATATGTGTGTCTGGTGGGAAGGCCAACATGCCCATGACCTGGCGGACCTCATCCAGCTGGCTCCCTTCAGCCTGACTGAAGTGCTTTCTTGCATGTCTAAAAAACAACATTTTGGCACATTTAGGTTTATAGTTCCAACTTTTTAATAATTAATTAAACAATTCAAGTCAGAAGACAACTTATCAAGAGTTAGAACTTTCCTTCTACCATGTGGGTCCCAGAGGTTAAACTCGGGCTGTCAGGCTTGGAGGCAAGTACCTTTACTACTGCTGAACCAGCTCTCGTAATGCCCAAATCTCCCATCTTAAGGGTCTGGACTAACAGGTCCTTCCGAGTCTGACAAATGGAATCAATCCCATCCCAGATGTGCTGGGGAAAGGGGGCTGTGGGGTCAAGATATCTGAGATGGGTTTACTTAGGGCTAGAATTACTGCTTGAGCCCTTGAGTGGTTCCAATTGCCCCTAGTGCCTACCCCTCGTGTGCAGGGACTTCCAGTCCAGTATTTTCAACAGAAAGTTGTTGGAAGTAACTCAGGCCCACAGATAGACCACAAAGCTTGTCTAACTCCTCGTGTATAAGCAAACACACACTGTGATCTTTCACACTGTGACACACATGGCTGGCTCCTGACCAGCCTGGAAGGACTGGGTAGCCAGGAGGAATTTGGAATTCTCCTCTGCTGGCCATCAGCCACGAGGGCCTTAGGTTTCCTACCTTCCCACAGGGCCTCATCCACTGTCATACCAGACCATCTAACCAGTGGCCAGTGACCCAGCAGAACCCATGGAACCAAGTTCCCGTGGGGATCAGCCCTATGCTAAGTCGGGAAAAAAGAGCTAGAAGGTCCTGGGAACCTGAGGCAGCCTTGAGGTGAGTATGTGTATGTATGCTTAGATAGAGAATAAAGTTGGTAGAAGATGTCACCAAACAGTCCCCAGGGAGTAGCAAGATGGCCACAAAGCCAGAGGAAGAGGGAGGTAGGTCCAGGTTTAGGACACAGCCAGTTGGTTTACACAGCTTTCCACTCAACAGAAACAGTAGACAGAGACCAGTACCTAATCCCAAGGCAAAAGGACTGATCTTGTTTTAATGAACATCACAGACAGGATAAAGAAAAACAAAAACAAAAAACCAAAAAACTAAAGAAAACATAATGCTTGGCATTTCATTGTTTCCCAAGGGCTACATGTTGATGGCTTGGTTGCCAGCCTAGAACACGATTTGAGGTACCAGGAAGTTTAGGAGGTAGAGCCTACTGGAACGAGTTAGGTCACCTGGGTGTCCCTGAAGGAATGGCGGCTCCCTGGCCCCTTCCCACTCTGTAATTCCTGACTGCAGTGAACTGGGCAGCTGCGCCTCCTGATGCACTTCTGCTGTGCAATGGGACTAAGTGACCATGGACACAAGCCAACATGAGCCTAACGGCCCATGAAGATATTTACCTCAGGTATACATCACCATCACCGTGGTAAAACTGACAACTGGCATACAGTGATGTCAATTTTTTCTTTGAATACCTGAGTGTCAGACATCCAGAGACTGATATACCCAACCAGCCAGCCAGCCAGCCCTGAAAGCTCTGAGAGTGACAGTGCCCTGTAACACTGTGGAGACACAGGTCAAGTCTCAGGTATGAGGCTGAAGAAAGGACTGCTTAAGCTCCAAAATGTGAAGTTGGGCAGCTCACTGCGAGCCTTCCCCCCCCGCCCTTTTTTTTTAATGGGAGGAACTTGCTATGTAGACCAGGCTATCCCCAACCTCACAGGGATCCACTTGCCACTGCCTTCTAAGTGCTAGGATTAGAGACATATACCACTACTCCTGGCATGACCAAAGTCTTAAAAAAGAAATGAGAGGAAAAATTAACTCGGTGATAGAACACTTGTCTACTATGCTCAAGGCCTAGAACAAAGGGGGAATCAAAGGAGGGCACTCCCATGTGTAGGTAGCTCATGCTGTCCTAGTCACAAATACATGAGGCAAGGTGAAGTGAGGTCCACAGCCAGCTCTAGTATGCCCTGCCCTTCCCCTCCCAAGCTCCTAAGGAATAGCAGTCCTAGGTTTACTAAGAGCTAAGCCTGGGCTGGGTCTGCAGGACTCTGCTTCCCACTAAGGCTTCTCTGGTGGGACATGTCACTGCTGAGTTTCAGCAGTCACAGACAGACATTGTCTGAAGATTCCTTCCGTGCCTACGCTGGGAAAAGACACTGGCTCAGCACATGTCCAGGGCCTACCACATGAGGTCCACTGCTCAGACAGTCTAAATAAATATTAATAGCTGTCAAGTGAGCTAGGCTGGCATCCCAACCACCCATGCAAACCTGTGTGATCAGGGCTCTGCATCCCATCTTTTCCACTTGGGGAATAGTTACCAGCTTTAAGTAACACATATACTCCAAGGGAAACTGAACTGGTCAGTTCAAAGTTTCTTGGTCTGATGTTTCCTTTACGGCTATCTGAATGTTCTTTCCTGTTTACATTCCAGGACTAACTGAGCAGAGCCTTGGCAAAGCTGGAATTGAAGAACCCCAACTACAGAAGTTATTGCTCCAGCGTTGGCAGCACTGACTAGACACCTGGTGGACACCAGGAAGGCTTTACAAAGTTGACTAAAGGCAAGTGGGTCAGGAGAAGGAGTGGAAACTCTGTGACATTCTAGTCAAACAAGGGTAAGCAGGAATGACTGCTAGAGACCCAGTATGGACCTGACAGGTAGAGGCCACATGGGCAGCCAGCCACTCTTCTCTGTACCCTTAGGGCAGAAACAGACCTCAGAAGCTCGGCGATGCCTGCTTTGCCCTTGGGTACTCTTCCTATTGTGAGCATGCTCTCAGATAGCCATGTAGAAAACATCAGACCAAGAGACTCTGAACTGAGCAGCTCAGTTTCCCGTGGAGCATACTTGTTACTTAAAGCTGATGACTATTTCCCAAGTGGAAAAGATGGGATGCAGAGCCCTGATCACATGGGTTGACATGGGTGGTTGGGATGCCAGCCTAGCTATTAGGACCTAGAGTGCTACATGAAACTGTCTGATGAGCAGGGGACCTCAACCTAATCTCTGGCTTGGGAACACAGAGATTTAGTGGGCATGTAAGATTGATGCCATCAGACTGGAAGTGCCCAGCATGTGTGTTTCCCTCTCCAGCACTCCTGCCATCAGGGTGGGAAGGGGCAATGGCACTGAGTGTCCCGCCTCACCATAAAGAACCTTGTGTGTGGTATATCCTACCTCACAGCATCCAGGCGTTTGTTCTGCCGGACAAGTTCAATGAACTCCTGAATCCTGAGGCTGAACTCTAAGCAGCTCTGAGGGAAAAGATGGACAAGAGTTAGCAGCACCATGGCCTAGGCACCTGGGCACCAGGATCCACAGATCTCACAAATTCTACCATTAAAGCTCAAGGGGCAGCCGGGCAGTGGTGGCACACGCCTTTAATCCCAGCACTTGGGAGGCAGAGACAGGCGGATTTCTGAGTTCGAGGCCAGCCTGGTCTACAGGTGAGTTCCAGGACAGCCAGGGCTACACAGAGAGACCCTGTCTTGAAAAAACAAAACAAAACAAAACAAAAACAAAACAAAAAAAGCTCAAGGGGCTGGGAAAGTGTTATTACCAGAGCCTCTATTCTGACAGAAGAGGCAGAAGTTTTCTTCTGGCAGGGCCAATGTACTATGCAGATGGTGAGCCCAGTCCCCTAAGCAGCCATGTTGCACCCAAATGGGCAGCAGACAGGGACTGTCATCAGCTCCCAGAGTGCATGGGTAAGTGACTGAATAAGGAAACCCTGCCAACTCCCCAGAGGGCAGAGGTCTTCCAGGTCCCACAGTCTCCGAATGCTACAAAGCACTCTTCCTCTCTTTATACTTCCCCGAGCTGGCATGGCGGTGCACATCCGTAATCACAGCACTCGGGGCAGAGGCAGGCAGAGCCTGTGATTTCAAGGCCAGATTGGTCTATATAGTGAGTAGCTGGCTCCAGGACAGCCATGGCTGTGTAAAGAGGACTTGTTTAAAAAAAACAAAAAAAAAATTCCTCCCTACCATTACCACCAGGTCTTAACCCAGCACACTTCTTGTCTGTCCTATAACTGCCTGAGCTGGTGACCGCTCCAGAATAGGTGGGTCCTGTGAATGGCAGAAGCTCCAAGATTTGCAGTTGTGAGGAAGTTCTAAGGTCAGCACTGAAGTAACTCTTGAGGCTAGTACAGGGTGCATTGGTAGATGGCAGAAGCCCAGAGCCGAGCTGACTGAGACCAGTGCTACAATCCAATGCAGGCAGAAGTTCCTTACCAAAGGAAGCCAGCCAGCAAAGATTAACTGCTAACAACTCACAGAGAAAGCCCTTTCTGTGCCAGTAATAATCTAAAGCTCTTCAGGTACGAGGCAGCAGGGCATATGCCCAGCATATACAAAACCACCTATAAATCCAGCACCTAGGAGGCCGGAAGCAAGGCCTCAGTAAATGTGAGGTTAGCCTGGGCAATGTCCCCTAAAAGCCACTCAAAACCTTCAGCACACATAAAATACTTTCTGCCAGAAACAGGAATAAGGACATAAACACTCTAAGACTAATCATGTCACTGACTGCATATAAGACTTAAATTCAATTTCCCAGTGTTGCATCCTTTCCCATCTAGCTAGCCTCTGTGTACCCAACTCCCATGGCCCATTTCAATGTAACCCCAGCAGAATGCACTTCACACAGCTACACAAGGCAGCTGCTTTGACATTGTATTCCACCAATACAATGTAACCATATCTACACGCTCTGTATGGGGACATGAAGAGGAAGTGGAATGTCCACTCCTTCTGATCCCTGCACTGTACCCTCGGCACCAAGGCTGAGGGCAAAGCAGGCTGGAAATGATCAGTTAAAGACAGGGTATCCCAAGGCTCCCCAGGGCCAGCTGGCCCCAATGCTGTGTGGAGAGGCGCTTGTGGATGCTCTGTTCACTTTAAAGCCAGCCAGGCAGGAACTGAAGGTGGCCTGCACATTAGAGCCCTGGAAGCTGCAGAGTAACTCTGTTCCTTCTATAGTTGGTGGGTACCAGTGGGATGTTTAAAAGCAAAGGTACTGAAAGAAAAGCAGATTTTTGTTTTGTTTTGGAAAACATAAATCTTAAATCTGTCTATTATTTAGGAGCAATATTCACTCTAACAGTTAATTTTCAAATATCTTACTGATACAGAGGTACCTATTAGTCATGCAAATCAGCTCTCCAAACCTGAATCTAAAACACCAAGTAACGTCGTTGGGTGGCTAGCCACCCTGTTCACTCTACAGTAGCTGGAGCCTCCAAATTTACCACTCTGTGTGACTCCCAGACACAAGGCCTCCAGGTTGCTCTTTAGTGTCCTGCCAAGTCTAGAGTTTTAAGCTAAATTACAGATCGTCTCTTGGTGCTGTTATATGGTACTCCCAATTTAGTGAAACTGAGGCTGAGATGCTTCTCTTCCCATCCAATCAGTGTCTGATTTGTGGGCCCTTAGTGCAGTATGGCTCTCCACCACCCTGATGGGAGAGGGGAGCACGCATGCGTGTGCGCATTCTGATTACACGGACAGTTGTGATTGGGCAAGCCTGCCACTAGGTACCATCAGACTGTTTCTGGACAACTGCTAACATTCCCTTCTATCTGACTCTAGACACCAAAGCAATGCTCACCTTCTCTCTCAACACTCATTCAGCACCTCCATTTCCCAGGCTCCATACTTCACCGCTGGCCAAACCAATGCAAGAGGCTACTCCTAAGGAAGCACCGTCACCCAAACACCCTGAACTCCACACCAAACCCAACAACTCTGCCTCACTAAAACCAACCCAAAAGTCCACAAGCAGGTGAAGCCATGGTGGTCCTGGGTAGGTGACATAGCTTCTACCCAACCTTGGCTCCTCCTCCGAAAGAGACCCATCCATTCCCACCAGGAGCCCAGCCCAGAAAGCTCACACACCTTCATCTTCCGGAGTCGAGACTTGTTATCATGGCACCAGGCAAGGCAGGTAGCTGTCTCACGCCTCTCCAAGGACTCCTCCACTTCTTTGGCTGTCAGGAACATCTCGATATTCACAAGGTCCTTAGAGGAAGGGGCAGCTCAGGTCATAACATGCCTGTGGCCTACAAGCAGGGGCAACTGGTTTTCTACCCTCTTCACCCCAGCCTCCCACCCTGAGTTTAGGCTCAGCTGTAGTACACCCCTACATCTGGTCCAACCTGTCTAGGGCACTGCTCATTGACAAGTACCCAGGCAGTAAGATTCCAGGGAACAAAAACAGTCCATGAGGACTGGGAAGCTTATGTATGGCAGATGCCTATGGTTAGGGGAACCAGAGTCATCCTGTTGTAGTAAAGGGCCAACAGGAACATAAGCACTACACACACTTGGACTGGCTCCCAGCAGGGGTTCAGGCTCTCTATTGTTAATCTTGTCAACTTGATGAGCTTTAGAATCACCATGGAAATTAATCTCTGCACATATCTGTAAGGGTTTACGTAGATTAGGTAAACTGAGGTGGGAAAATTCATCTTAAAATGTGGTTTATACCATTCCAAGGGTTTCAAGTCTCAAGACTAAAAAAGAGAGAAAGCAAGCTGAGCCCTAATAATCACCTCTATTTCCTGACTGTTTACACACATAACCAGCTGCCTCCTGCTTCCGCTACCACGCCTTCTCTGGCAGGATAGACTACCTCTTGGAACTCTATGACAAGTTAACCCTTCATTCACTAACCCGCTTTTGTCAGACATTTTGTTGTAGCAACAACAAAAATAACTAACACCCCCACCAAGCCCCCAACATAGGGTACAACCTCTTCCATGTCCTCACAAAGTATACAATGCCTCCATAGCCTGTATGCTAGCGTTTTGCTTTGTTTATACTGAACATATTTGAAAGTGTGTGTGTGTGTGTGTGTGTGTGTGTGTGTATACGCGCACGAGTGTGCCTATGCTCTTTGAAGAAGGCCAAAGACAGATCATCTGCTGAGCTCTGGAGGATTCACCCAAGGTAAGGGTCCCTCTACATCAAAGGGTCCATATCAAGATGAGCAAAAATGAGGGGCTGGGCCAATGACATGTATGCACATTACAAGAAAAGCAGGAAAGCTACTAGAAGAAAATGGAAATGTCTTCAAAATTGTAAACATCACACTGATTTATGTATTAGTGGGTAGACACACGGAGGACAGATAACTTGCAATAGTTCTCTCTTTCCACCATGTAGTTCACAGGGCTCAAAATCAGTTACGTTTTGGCAACAAGTATCTTACCTGCTAGACCATCTCACCAGCCTGAAAACATAATTTCAAAAGCAAAATTTCTTTCTGAGATGTACTCTAACAAAAACACATTAATAAAAGACAGTTTCTCAACTAACAAGGAGAATGCCAGCACAAAACAACTGGTAATTTCTAGTTGAGCCATGTGCACTATGCTCTGGTCAGGCTCTACAGAGCCCTGACGTTTGTCCTGCCATACTCCTTGGCCAGGGTCTTCGTTACCATCGTGTTCCACCACTGGACACTATGCATACACGACAGTGATGGGGAGGGAGGGAGCTGAAGCTATGGGAAGCTCCTTCCAGAGCATGGCTAGGCGAGACGTGCAGATTCAGCTGCTGAATGTGGTACAGACAGCCTTTAAGTAAAAGAAATCATAATAAAGATCTCCTATTTTTTCACTTCAAGGTAAACAATTTTAATAAGCAGACTTGAGTGGTGGTGTGAGATAGCTCAGTTGGGTAAAGATGCTTGCCACCAAGCATGACAACCTGAGCTCAAGCTCCATAATTTCCATGGTAGGAGAAAAGTGACTCCCAAAAGATATGCATGACTGTCCAAAGATATGCAAATTTCCCAAAGAAATTCATTGTGACATGATAAATTTAATAAAAAAAAAAAAAAAAAATCACAAAAAAAAAAAAAAAAAAGGTAACCTATGGGCTCAGTGATGTGCTGTATGGTGGTCAAGCACAGCCTGGGTTATCAGTGTCTAGTAGCAGCGGTCATAACAGTGGTCACTGCTCAGGGGCAGAAGGTAGCAATATCTTTCCCTGGCTATAAGGCCATGTCACTGACTCCAAGGAGCTCCTGTTAAGAACACCAACCTTCTGGCACTTCAGGCACCACAAACCTAACAAGTTCAAGTTGCCCAAAAGCAAGTCAACTGTATCCTGTGGCTGTCACTGACTGTTGGGTACCCACCACTGTTGCAACGTGCTCCTCCCAGGCAAGGGACCAAGAGTTGGAGAAGCCCACCTCAATGCCACTCTGGCGAGCCAGCTTCACAGCTGTGTTGTAGTAGCCACAGCGCAGCAGATGCTCCACCATCATTCGGTCCATGCGCTTCCGCTTCCACATGCTGGCCGCTGCTGGCTGGTCACTGCTGTGCTCCTTGAGGTGCTCGATCCTACGTTTGCAGAGCTTGGCACTCTCATCCTCGGCCTGGATGGACTCTACAGCCTAAGTCACAGCAGACACAGTTAAGATGGTTTGTCCCATGAACCATACTACCAGCCATGAAAACATGTTTGCACCTCTTCTCTGCTTATCACGAGAAGATAAGCAAGGAAAAGTAAAAGCTGTGGCTGTTGTTGGACTAGATACAGAAATAAAAGAAATCAGGTTCTACATTTGTTTGGGGTAAATTTGTATGAGATAGTGATTACTGAGAGAAGCATGACACACCACCCACCACGTCACATGCTTGCCGAGCACATGTGAGGCCTCATTTCACTGAAAAAAGTTTACCATAAATATGTATCTTGTTTTGGTTTAAGCTGCATTGTCAGATGCTTAAAATCTGAAATTTATTGTACTTCCTTGTGGGGCAGTGATCTGTGACAGGCAATCTGGCACCCAGTTGAGCACGGGCGTAAAATCTGGGTGACCCAGCCGAACAATCCGCAAGGGACTGGAAAACATTATGCCAACGATCCCAGGAGGCTTTTAGCTCCAGTCACAGTCATGTACCACCCCTCCTCAGGTAGAGGCGTGGCCACATAGCCCCAAGCCATCCCCATGTTAATGAGACACCTAGAGACTTAGCCACGCCCGTTCCCAGTTACTATATCTGCCTCCCCTCTCCCAGAGGCCAGGAGGTATAATTCCATCCATGCCACTCTCCACATGATGACAATAAACGTCTTAGAATTATGGACTGTCTCCTCATTTGGATCTGGCCCTTGATTAAGGAGCGTCTAATCTTTCGCTGAGGGCTTCCCAGCGCTCCCAGACGGTACCCATTCACCCAAGCCCAATCAGCTAGCCCAGCACCCCAAGTCGCACCTGGTCCTGGCTGGAACCCCAGCTGTGCTCTGTCTGCGGCACCCTGTGGCAACTGTGGTGCCCCGGGCCAGAAAACCCACAGAGATGGCTGCTGCTCATTCCCCAGGAATGGCCCCCTCCCCCACCCACGGGCAGGGCCCCGCAAAGGCTTCCCACAGCCCCCACCTGCCCGTTCGACTGTGTGGGAAGATGCGCGGCCACTTCCTGCTTGTCTCCTGTCCCACCTAGAGCCACAGCGCTTGGGACAGACATGTGGGGCTTCTTTCCACTGCGCCAGGCTTGGCCTAACACTTTCTCTCTTATTATTTACTATACAGTGACTCTTCTTTCATTCATTTTGCGATAGGATCCAACTATGTAGCCCTAGCCTGCCTGGAACTTGCTAAGTAAACCAGGCTGTTGTCAAACTCACAAAAATCCTTCTGGCTTTGTCTCCTGAATACTAGGGATTAAAAGCATGTGTCACCATGCTGAGCCTGGTTTTTAAATCCTTTATATATTTCTTTTAAAAGTCAATTTGGTTCTAAGTTAAATCCTAGGTAAAAATGTTCTCAATATGCGCTGCCCAACATGGCTGCCATTACCCTGTGTGTCATTGAATTTCTAGAAGATCAGTGTCACCAAGGAACCAATCTCATATCATTGGGGGTAACTTTTTAGAGCCATATAGCTAATAGCTAAATGCTAGCTATCACAAGGCAGGCCCCTACTGGCTTTCTTTCCTCAAACAGCACCATCACTTTCTGTCCCTTTTCTTGGCTACTGCTGAGGTTGCTCAGTCTGAGCTCTTCTGCCTCACTGTGTAACACACTAGATAAGTTTATCTTCACCTGTTGTACAGGTCTATAAGCCAATGACTTTAGAAGCCCTATCATTCACCCTGTCCTGTTTCTACCCTTCTCTGTGCTTTGGACAACCACATCAGAAGTCCATGATCTCTAATATATTTGCCCTTCTATTTACACCGCTTCTATACAATCTCTTTGGAACCACTTTCCAAGTCTTGGTATTGAGCTAATACCACCAGCCTGGCTATTGTTTGTGACAGTCTCTCGATGTAGCCGTAGCCAGCCTGCCTTAAACTCAAACAGATCGTCTCTTCTTCGCAGATGCTGGGATTAAAGGTGTGTGCCACAGTGTTCAGCCCCAGTTACTGTTTTTTAATTTGGCATTTTCACTCATTCTTTTTAAAACTTCAAATAAACTTTTATTCTTTCTGTTTCCTACAGGTTTTCAAGTTGTTTTCTGACCCACTACTGTCATCTGTCAGGTCACATCTCGTGTTCGATGTGCTGCAGCTGCAGTCCTCTGGCCTTTTCTTATATCTAACTCCTATCTGTGACTGAGACTGCTAATTCCCTTCTGCTGCCTGAGTTCTCTAATCCCTTTGGGAAGATGTTTTAAAGGACTATTCATGTCTTCAAAGGGTCATCCTCAGAGCTAGGTCATTTTGACAGTTCCAGGGAGTTCTAGGCTGAAACTCCAGTCTCTGCAAGCCTCTCTTCCTCCTAGGTCAGGCTTAGAGCACTTTCAGTTCTCTTTCTAGCAGCATGAGGCCATCCTGCCCAAGTTTGCTTGTCTCAAATCTCCTAGCCAGGGCCCACTCCCGAGGACAAACCTTCCTCTTGAGGACACTCAGCTTCTCCACCACACCATCCAATAAGCTGACCACAGAGTCCACAGCTGGGCAACTACTCAAGGTCTTCTCCAGCTCAGCTACCACCATGGTGACGTGGCTGGTCTCCCGATCGATGTTTTTCTGAGCAGCTCGGAAGCGTTTATTCAGTGTCTCATAGGGCACCTAGACAAGAAAAGGCATAAAGAACCTCAGCCCTGACCTTCAATACATGGATACAGCCCATGCACATCTAGCACAGGCAGCCTAAGACTCTCAGCTCTCACAAAGCCACCTCACAGCACTCTGACCAGGGCCCACAGAGTATGATGACTAGTAGTAGTTCACAGCCTGGAGGGGGGGCCGACACTAAGACAGGAACATGATGCCTTAGCCCTTGAACTGTGCCACAGTCTTTACACAGATAGTCAGACAGACAGACAGACACACACCCTCCCTTTATGCACAAAATAACTCCAAAGTTCATCTAGAAAAACAAACAGTTTAAAAAGTGACCAAGAAGGAAGTAAGGGAAGGGGCTTCTTCCCATTGGCCAGTGGGAAACTGGAGGTGAGGACCACACTGGGCAGGATTAGTCAGGCTGAGTCCAAAAAGCTTCACATCATTCAGGGTTAATGTGAAGTCATCGTATTTCATGTGGAATTACAAATGAACATTAACATTTCTCTTCATGAAAATGTTGTTATCCCAACTGCAGAAACAAAACCAACCCATTTCCTACATGAAGATGAGAATGCGAGGAACATGTAAAGAGTAGTCAAGTCATGGTAATTCCCTGCCTTTCCAGAGAATCACCGCCACACACGTCTCTCTCCATACCCCTTTCATCTCCCGGCCCCTGACCGAGCACAACACAAGTAAGCTATGCCTGAGCACCATGCCGCACCTCGGTGGCAGACTAAGCTGCAGCCACAGCTCATACTCTACTGTCGAGTACTGCCAGTATTAACTGTGCTCTACGCCCCATTTGGCCTACACAGAAAGTTCCAGACACTGAACCCTGTCTCAAAGCAGCAACAACAAAACCACACCAAACCACAATTTCTTCACATCTTCCTCCTGTAGCCACTCTAGCGGAAGAAGTAGTATGTCCCAGTGGCCTTCGTCTGCGTTTCCTGGATGACTAAAGATGCTGAGCACCCACCTGTGTGTTCTTACTGGCTATCTGTGTATCTTTTCTGGAGAAAGCCTTCAAACTGTTTTAGGTTTTGGAATGCATTTGTAAGTGCACACTCGTCAGCATGTACAGGCCAGAGGCTGATGTTAAAGGTGTCTTCTTAATCACTCTCTACTTTATTTATCAGGGCAGGGTCTCTTGACCAATCCAGAGTTTGTCAATTTGGCTAGTCTACATAGCCAGTTGCCTTGGAATACCTGTCTCTGCCTCTAGGACTACAAGCAAGCTGCCAAATCATGGCTTTATGTGGGTGCTGGGGATCTGAACTCAGGTCCTCCAGCTTGCATGGTTGAGATCTTTGCTTTATCTACTATGTTTGCTCATTTTTAAAATTTAAATTATTACTCAACAGTAAGGCTTCTCCATAGACCCTAAAAACTAGCTCTTATCAGATAGGTCATTTGCGAAAGTTTCTTCCTATTTTGTAAGCAGCTGTTTTGGTCTCAGGAAGCTTACACAAACAATCTTTACTACATGAAGTTAAAAAGGTTGCAAGTCTCAGAGCAAGGTACTAGCAGAGCTGAGTCTGGCAAAGACCCTCTTGGTGGTGGTTATGGACTCACATTTTCTTTTGGTATGCATGCAGAGGAAGATGGCTCAGTGGGTAAAAGATTTGTTCCCAAGCCTGACCATCTGAGTTTGATACCTGGAACCCATATTACAGAAAGAATGAGATTCTGATCTCCACTCATGCATGCCCAGACATGTGCACACAAAATAAATGCAAACAAACAACAAAAAAGCTCACATTAATCCAGGTTGGGATCTGCAGTGCCTGGCAAGCATGCACGAAGCCCCATGCTCCATCCCCAGCATCACATAGAACCAAGCATGGTGGCAGATGTCTGATGCTTGTATTCAAGCACTCAGGAGGCAGAGCACAGGAGAATGGAAGTTCAAGATGAGTGGATAGCAGAACACAGGTGATATGGCAGTAAACAGGGAAGTGATACTGGCAGAAAGGTTTAAGGAGAGATAGGGAAGAAAAGGGGTGGGGGAGGGTTAACCAAAACTAAAGGTGCACTAAAAAGTCATATGAAAACCTATTTTGTAAGCTAATTAAACACTGTAATAAAATGTTTTTTTTTTTTTTTTTAAAGAAAACCTTTGCATGTAGTCACTCTGCATGGGTGAATAATACTGCTCCCAAAGCCAGATTATTAAATGAAAATTCCAGAGCCAGATGTGGGATATCTCCTGAGTTGTTGGCCAGGGAAGTCCCAGAGGTCCCTAGAACAATACAGGCTCTATTGCCATTGCTCATGGTTGTCAATCAGAATTGGATGGTAAGACCCCATTGCTGAAAATACCACACACTCTGGTGACAGAAATAGAAAATCAAGATGAAACTGAGCTGGAAGCTTCCTTCTTGCTGGCTAGCTTTCATAGTGCTGGAAGGTGCTACACAGCTTGCTCGCTAAGAGAGGAAAAATAGTCATCAATAGCCTTACTCAGCTGTGGAACCTGTGTGCTACACTACCACCCTTCCAGGAAAGATCTGTTCCAATGGTAGTGTAAATGTTAGCTAGCATAACTAACCATTTTCTGATTGGATTTTAGACCCCACTACTCAGGAGGAATTGACATTTGGTACTCAAAAACCTGGTCAAACGTTTATGGCTGGTTCCCTAGTGGGAAACTTACTATAGTTGTTTTACTAAATGGCTATGCTGTCAAGCTACCTTCTAAGTATTTATAACTATAGACTAGCATTGTTCTCAGTCCTGGTCAAAGAAGCTTCTCTTTGTAGCTAGCAACAGTTAATGCAAAGACTCATGACTGACCAAAGTGCTGAGAGTACCCAACTGTTGTGTACTGGGCCCTAAATGGGACATCTGTGTCACCCCCTCCATAGCTCAAGGAACACTGAAGAGGGAGTAGAAAGAATCTAAGAGTCACAGGATGGGGAAGAGTGCTGTGGTTACCTGTACAAGATGGGGCCCATTAGTATTCCATCATGGATTGGGAAAAGGCTCATGAAGCCCTACCACTCCACGAGGAGCTACTGGCAATTAGAGGCTGCTGCAGGAGTGGGTGTCACCTTCTTCAGTGGTATAGCCACTATTGCCTATGCTCCAGTAGATAATTCCCACCCATGCTCGTGCAAGCAACTCTAAACTAAACTCACTAGTTCACAAAATATAATACAAAATAAGTAGGGGGACTTGTTGAAAAGAAGGGGGATAAGAGGGGGGTAAGAGGGTAGTGGGTGAAAATGAACAAAATACACACACACACACACACACACACACACACACACACACACACACACACACACACACACACACGTATGCGCGCAGAGTAAATCTAAGAACTGCAAGTGGAGGGCCGGAGATGGCTCAACAGTTACAAGCACTCGCTGCACCAGTGTGCGGTGGCTGTATCCAGTCTGTAGAGGACACCCCACTCTCTTCTCGACTCCACAGACACCAGGCACAGATGCGGGATACTTACATAAATATACATATACGTAACATTCTTTAAATGTTTTAAAATTGCAAGTTGGCCTAGCAATGGTAGTGCACACTATTAATCCTGGCACTCAGGAGGCAGAGGCAGGAGGGTCTCTGTTGAGTTCAAGGCCAGCCATGTCTGCAAAGCTAACTTCCAGGACAGTCAAGGCCACACAAAGAAACTTTGCCTCAAGGGGTTAAAATAAAACTCAAAAGAAATACATTTAAAGTAAAAATGCAAAACTTAAAAAATTCCATCATCCTTGGACGTAAAGCACATTTTAGGATTAGCCTGAAAAGCAGAAGACTCTGTCTCAAAAATACAAAAACCCTAAGAACCCTAATTTTATCCCTGGGGCTCTGTCCCAAATCTAACTAGCTCTCAAAGGTCACAGCTCAAGGCCTGGGCTTAGCATGCATTATCTTGGGATAGAGATGGACGCTCTCTCGGAAACCAGTCTTCTCGTGTTCACAGCTTCCCACAGAGCAGCCTTTCACCCAGGCCTCTGTGCTCAGGGGCTGAGAATCCAGACTACTCCAAAGTCAGAGTTATCTTTTATATTGTTCTAGCTTTCTAGAAGGTTTTTAAATTTTAGATCTTTCATCTAGTTCTTTGACTTACTTTTAGTTTTTGTGTGTGATGTGATGTAGGGACCCAACTCCACTTTGTATGTGAAAACCCAGCTGTCTCAGCAAAACTAAAAACACTACTTTTGCTCTATCATCTTCAAACACCTGCTAAAAGTTAATTACTATTAATGTATGGGTTAAAGGCTGGGTGTGTAGTGCAGTAGCAGCACAGTGCTTGGCTTGTACTGTAAGGTGTTGGGTTCAAACCTCAGCAATGCAAAATAAATAAATGCCTACCCTTAATCTGGGTAGATTTGTCTATTCTTTTGCTAATATCACCTGGTCACACCTCCATAAGGAGTTTTGAAACCCCAAATTCCAAGTTCTATAACCACTGTTTATGAGGTTATCTTGGCTAGTTTGGGTTCCTGACTCATACTGTGGATTTACAAGCAGCTTGCCAATTCGGGGGGGGGGGGGGGAGACTGAGATTTTGATGCAGTTCACATTAACCCTGCGCATTAATTCAAGAAGTAATGCTAACCTAACAATATGGTCTTATTCCTACGCGTTGTATTGGTTTTGTGCTACAGTAAATCAAAATTACTCAATTCTTTTTTAGGCTAGTCACTTCTAGAGTACAGAAATACAGCTTATTTTTATGTACTGCTTTTGTACTCTGCAATACTGATTAACTATTATTAAGTCTAACTGTGTGTTGATGTGTGTTAGACGCCCATGATCATGGCATCTACAATTTTACTTCTTTCTTTCTGATCTGGAAGGAAGCCTTGGCCTCCTTGTCTGTCTGCACAGGCTACAAGCTGCAGGCCAAGGGTAAATGTAAATGGTGAGCAGTAGTATCTATGCAGTTGCTGACCTTAGGGAAGCTTTCATCTCTGACCATTAGGTATTATGTTAATCTTTTTTTTTTTTTTTTTTAAAGAAGCCCTTTATAAGTTGAGGAAGTTGGTATTTTTATCTTTAATAGGTGTTACTCTGTCAAGCGCGAGCTGTATTTATTTATTTAGTTGGCTATGTGGCCCTGTCCTTTATTCCAATGACACCTACATTATACTGATTTCCACAAGTTGAACTAACTGCATTTCTGGGGTAATTTTCATTTGGGTTTTAAGGAGTGTCAGTCCAGACTAACTACAGACTTCCTAATCTGATTTTCCTGCTTCTACTTCCCAAGTGCTTGGATTATCAGCCTAGCTTAGATTTACATACTGTTGAAGGCTTTAGCATGTAGTTATTCATAAAAAACACTGGTCTATAGTTTTCATGTGTTACTGTCTGATTTTCCTATAGATAATACTGGGCTCACAAAAATGAGGAAAAAAGTGTCTCCTCTTCCTTATTTCTTAGAGAAGTTTGTGTAGAGTTGACATAGTCCCCTTTAAAATATCTAACAGAATTCACCAATAAAGCTATCAAGTATGGGGCTTTTCCAGGCAATTGGGAAGTTTTAAAACAACTGCCTTTGCATATTACAGGGCCATTACAATTATCCCTTCGTAATGTATAAAACTGTCATTCAACTCAATACATTTCCCCTTTGACACATCGTAGCCCATCAGCTCTCTACAGAGAGAAAAGGTCCTACTCTTTCTTATGCATTTGAATCAATTCTTAGTTTATATTTGGAGGATTCTTTGGAAGACTTTGAGTTTCAATTTAGTCTTATTTTATCTGCTTGTGCCAAATATTTACAATTTTACACTTAGTAGACTACTTGATATCTCTCAATGTGTCTGGGCAGTAGCAGGAGTCAGTGACTTTTTTCTTTTTTTAAAGATTTACTTATTCTAAGCATTTGGGAGGTAGAGGCAGGAGGATCTGAGTAGGAGGCCAGCCTGGTCTATAGAACAGCCAGGGCTACAGAGAAACCCCGTCTCAAAAAACCAAAACCAAACAAAGATTTCGTTATGTATATTAGCGTTCTGCCTGCATGCACCACCGGCATACCCACTGTGAGCCACCATGTGGGTGCTGGAAGCTGAACTCAAGTGTTCTGCAGTAACAGCTGTTCTTAACCTCTGAGCCATCACGCCAGCCCCCACATGGTAACTCTTAGTTAAAGTTAGGCTCTCTCTAGTTAGCTGTTGTTGGATTCACCAAACATCCTTGTTTCCGTAAGTGAAACCCAGTCAAATGCACATGATTTGCTGAGACCTGAAAGAAGCACCCGCACTTCTACCTGCCAAGCAGCGCTCTCTTACGGCGTCACTGACTCCCATGCTTGCTTTGAGTTTTCTGGCATCTGCTGAACACTCCCCAGCCCCACTGTCACGGCCCAAAAAGGGCGCTTTAGCTTGTTGTTGTGTTTCTAACCATTTCCACTAGTATAGGAAGGAAAAGGGGTTTTTTGTTTTTGTTTTGTTTTTTGATAACATGAGGCATTTACTCTTCACAGTTAAGAAGCCTCAAAGGGACTGGAGCAATAGCGCAAAGGTTAAAAGCACTTAACTATTCTTCCAGAGGACCTGAGTTCAGTTCCTATCACTCATTTGGCGGCTCACAGCCATCTCTAACTCCAGTTCCAGGGGATCCCGTGCCCTTTTCTAACCTCCACAGGAATATTCACATAAAATTAACCAATCTTTTTTTTTTTTTTTTTTTGGTGTTTTCGAGACAGGGTTTCTCTGTGTAGCCCTGGCTGTCCTGGAACTCACTTGGTAGACCAGGCTGGCCTCGAACTCAGAAATCCACCTGTCTCTGCCTCCCAAGTGCTGGGATTAAAGGCGTGCCGTGCGCCACCACCGCCCGGCCAAATCTTAACCAATCTTATAAAAAAAAAAAAGCCTCAGAGCAAGCGTCCTAAGCACTTGGTAAGAGGCCAGCCGTATCTTCGGAGAGGGCCACAACAGCATCTCTAGCAAACCACACAAGTTCTGTGCTACCCAAAGCTTCTGCCCCAGGTATAGCCACACCACAAAGACAGACAGCAACAGCCTAAACCCCTACTGCAAGTGGATGTCTTTAAAAAACAACTACACATTTCTAGTCTAATTCTAGGAAGCCGTAATACGATGTGGCTGACAAAGATTAAGATGGAAGGAGAGCCATCAATACCATCCCCCCTTTCTCCTAGGCCCATCTTCATGTTCATCTTTAACCCACTGGTCACATGCAGACCTGTTTTATGCCAGCAGTCCATCTGAGAAAAAAACCAAGCAGAGCAACACTCAGACAGTTCACAATGCAGCATAGCATGCTCTACTAAAGCCGGCATGGCATGACACCAAAAGGCACCACAGCCAGTCTCATGTGGTCAGAAGTCTTTATCCTTGACACAACCCAGTGACCCAACCTAAAGCAAGCCTTAATGCACCAGTGACACCTCACCACTAGCGAGGCTTACTCTCAGTCTGTAGGTAACACAGAGCCCACCAGCAGTCCCAAGTCCCTGGGCTTGGGGTCAGTAGGGTTCTGCTCTTCTTGGTGTTTCCCTTGTTTTAAATAAAAAGCACTGTTCAATGCACAACATGTACCAGGCATCATTACTACCTCCACACAGAAGCAAGACACTCACTGCTAATGCCTGTCTTCCACCAGCTGTGCCCTTTCCCAGGCTCCTTCAGTATCACCACTGCCAGCCCAAGGTTCACCCTGGCCACTCCTTCCACTGGCATGTTGTCGTAGACAGACATTTCCTTAGGATATGATACAACTAGCCACTGATGGTACAGAGGGCAGTAGATAAGCTCAGTGCCTACTGCATGGCCAGCTGACCACTAAACTTTAAAAGTTTTGTTGTTGTTGTTTTAAATGTGTATGGGTGTTCTGCCTGCCATGTGGGTGCTGGGAATTGAACTCAGGACCTCTGGAAGAGCAGTCAGTGCTCTTAACCGCTAAGCCATCTCTCAAGCCCCTTAAAACATGCTTTTAATCTCACAAATATATTGCTATAATTCTATTTCTTCTAGTCTGGGCAACCACTAATGTACTGTCTTTTTAAGTACTGGTTGTTTTCTCATTTGCAACCAAGGTTTGTAAAGCCTGACATCCTGGCAGGACTTTGAGAATCATACCATTGTAGGCTTGGCCCTGGAGTGAGACTTGGTCCCAAGTCATAGCACACTGGCCACAAACTGCCACAGGTCCTGCCCAGCTATGATGAGTCAAAGAAATCTGTCTTCTATCTGGAGAGGGGATGAAGACTGGGAGTATTACCGAACATTTGCATGTTTGGAGTTCTGGCTTCAGCACAGTATCCACTGAAGGTCCTACACAGTGTCTACCTCACTAGCTTTGTCTTGCTCTTCTCCAGATGCCTTTTGTTCCACTCATATTGAGCATATTTAGACATTATATACACTCATCCTTCAGCATACGACCCCTACTCTGTCTGGACTACTCTTTAAAAATTATTCTTACAGAACTTCTTACATGCATACATGAAATATGATCATACTCACCTTCCACTTCACACTTACCCCAAATCCCCCTAATACACTCATCTCAATTTCATTTTTTTTTTCTTCTTTTATCCCTTATAACTAGTAAGTCCAATTAGTGCTGCCCATATGTGTATGGGCGTGGGGCCATCCAATGGAGTGGGGAACCTACCAATGGCCACACCTACAAAGAAGAATGCTTCTACTTCCCCAGGAAGCCAATGGCTCCTGAGTAAGGAGTTGAGACCTCAAGAGTTCTTCCCTATCCATGCTTGAAGTTTGAGTCTTTGATCTTCTGCAGGTCCCATCAGGTAATCATACTGTTATGTGCTGATGAGTGCCTCTTGATGTTCTCTGAGTCTTGTGCCACTGCACTGCTAGATTGGCCAGAATAATACTTAGAATTACCTTTACCCTTCAACACAGCTTCCATGAGCAACACAGTGGAGTGGATGAAGTACTGGCTGCACGAGAAGGCAGAAAGAAGCAGAATTGCCATTTCAGTAGGTGACACGAATGAGAAGCCAGGAGACAGGACAGAGGGCTGAGGGACGTCTGCAAGAGGAGAGGCTGTTGTGGTGGTAGAGGGAAGGTGTCATGAAGAGCTGGGCTGACTCCTCTTAAAACTCTTGGACCACCAGGCAACCGTATGGCCTATGAACTGTTAGCTATCTGCAAAAGGATAGGATGGGCAGAGATAGAACAAGCAACAACCTGGGAGGCCTCATCCACTTGGTAGAGCTGAAACCACACCCATTCACAGCAGCAGCAAGTGACAGGGTAGAAGGCTCCCATTCAGGTGTTCATAAAATACATCCAAGAACAGGTGTAGGGCCAAAGCTTCCTGCAAATTCCTGGGCCCAGTGGCTGTCTATTACTGTAGGAGGAAGGTGGGAGTTGGTTTGGAGAAGGCAATTAAGTTGAAGCCTAAATCAAGACAGCAGAACTCAGCACTCAGGCATCCAAGGCAGTAAGACTGAAGAGTTCAGGGTCAGCCTAGGCTACCAGTGACCACACCTATAAATGATTCTACTTCCCCCAGCAGCAGCTATCAATGGTCAAAAATTCCTCAGTAAGGGGATGGGATCTCTAGAGTTCCTCCCCTAACCATACTGCAAGACTCTGTTTCAAATGTAACAACACAAAGAGATTTAGAAGTTCCACTTTAGGGGCTAGAGAGATGGTTCAGCGGTTAAGCGCACTAGCTGCTCTTCCAGAAGAGCCAGGTTCTACTCCCAGCACCCACATGGCAGCTCACAACTGTCTCTAACTCCAGTTCCTGGTCATCCAACACCCTCACACGTGCAGGCAAAACACCAATGCACATAAAAATAAAAATTAAAGAAAATCATTTTTAAAAAGTTCCACTTTAACCATGCTAAACTAAGCACCTTACAGAATTCAAGGTAATGCTTCTCAGGCTCCTGGAGCAGGGTTCTAGGGCATATCAACCTTTACGTCCACAAGACTCATGTGATCACCAAGAACCCATCTGCCAGGGTCAAGCTTGGATGCTGTTCCAGTATGTGCAGATAGTTCAATAATGAAGAATGAGAGTTGGTTGTGAGCCTGGGAAAGCCAGGCAATTAACTACCGTGGAAGGCAAACAGGAAGAACATACCTCAAGACTACAGAGAAGTCACTAGCTTCGAAAGGTCAAGATGAACACCAGGATACCTGTTATCAGGGTGCTGTAAATGGACATATGATCAAAGGGTCTGAGCAGCCCTATAAGGTTGCCCAGTGGCCCTAGTAACAGCATGGTCACGGGCAATGGGAGCAAAAACAGAGGTGAGGCTATTCTAAAGACAGTTCTCAGAGAGAGAACATGATGCTTTGCTCACTGGATAACTAGAAGGCAGCCATTATTTGCACATCTTTTAATTGTGAAGGATGAAGATGAGCAGGGATAGGAACAGATGACTTATTTCTAGTCACTGGAGCAAGGCAATGAGTATAGTCAACCAGGTCACAAATGAAAACCAAGCCATGAGCACAGCCCCTGGGGTATGGCACAAGTGTAGGAGTTTAAGGTGATGAAAAGAGCAATACATGAAACAGTTCTTGGACGCAAGGGACCCTCCAAGGGAGCCATCAGGACCCTCAGAGGTGGGAGCAACTGCTGGGCCAATGAAGAATCCACATAGATGGCTGACTCCAGGCTGGAATTTATCAGTAAGAATGCTGGACCTGTATGGACAGGAGGCTGATGTTGCAATCAGGCACGAGTAGGTTAGAAGACTGATTTAAGGGAAACAAAGAGGAGATGTGCCTGCCTAGAAAAGCATGCTGGAACTCAAGAAGTGAACAAAAGTGATACAAAGTTTTAAGGAATTTTCCAACCAGACAGTGGAGAATTTCATTTGGCCAATGGCTGTTTATCATGACTCTGTGCCAGATACTTGGATGTGCTAGGACACAGCAGTGACCAAAACATATTCTAAAGGAGAGGTCTAATAGAAAGAGAAAGGGATAAAAAGAGTAAGTAATTCTGTTGAACTGTTAACACTATAAAGAAACTGAAACAGGGAAGGGGGTGGGAGGCTAGAGAGATGGTTTAAGGGTTAAAAGCACTTGTTGCCCCAGAGGACCTGAGGTTTGGTTCCCAGCACCAGCTCCAGGCAGCTGAAAGTGCAACTCTAGCTCCCGAGATGACACCTCTGACCTTCTCAAGTAACCTGCACTCATAAGCACATATCCATATGCACACACACACACTTAATTAAAAATAAACCTTTAAAAATTAATAAATAAGGAGCATGCAGAGGTGTATGCCCTTAATCCCAGCACTCAGGAGGCTGAGGTAGGCAGATCTCTTGAGTTGGAGACCAGTCTGGTCTACGTGGTGAATTCCAGGACAGCCAGAGCTATATAGAGAGACTATCTCAAAACAAACAAACAAACAAATGGGAATTTAAAAACAAAAACAGGATAAGAAATGACCACAAACCTCTTTTTTATTTAGGCAACAATAAGTTACAAATGGGCTTTGTATTTCCAGGTTCTGTAAGTATAGATGTGGCCAGTCTATGTTTACAAATGTTCCATGGGGATTCTGGAAAGATGCCCTGCAGGAAGCTGGTCCACATATCATAGCAGTGTTCTCAACCTTCCCAGCCAGACACGAAGCCTGTCTCCCAGCAGCTACTACTTTTTTTTTTTTTTTCCCCCAAGACAGGGTTTCTCTGTATAGCCCTGGCTGTCCTGGAACTCACTCTGTAGACCAGGCTGGCCTCTAACTCAGAAATCCGCCTGCCTCTGCCTCCCGAGTGTGCCACCACTGCCCGGCTTCCAGCAGCTACTATTAACTAAGGATCTTAAAGGTCGAGAGGACAGGAGACTTGAAGGTGTGACTCCACATGTGTTTAGAGGGTAGGCGGACAGCCTAGAGGTTGTAGTCTGCCACGGAACAAGGCAAGATGACACTGTTTTCAACTAGGATGGTAAGGAGTAGGTCTGAGGCTTCAGGGCCAGAATTTATTGTTCATTTTGCAAGTGGCACTCCTGACCTAGCTCCCAGATAACCAAAGAAACATACACTGTAGTAGCCAATACATGAGTGAGAGCTCGAGAAGCCTAGCTGGAGGCAGAAGCCTGAGAGCAGGCAAAAAGATCCCAGACTGTGGACAAACAGTAAAGGTACCTGTAGACTACCCAGAGAGGAATGACGAAAACCTGGAGGAGGTGTGCCAGAGCAGTATGAGAGAGAAAGGAGGAGAAGGTAGAGAGAGAGAGCAACAGCTGCTGTCTAAATACTGACAGACCACCCCAGGAGGTGGGAGCTGGGCAAGGACAACAGGAAAGCAGGAGAGAACACAAGTAGACGCCCTAAAGAGTTAAAGTGGGTCAGTAGAACCCTAACTGTCATGCTAGGCAAAGGTCTAGGAAGACAGACGAGTAGGAAAGACTATCTAAAAGGACAGCAGGAAGAGTCTGGGCATGGTAGTGCATGCCTTTAATCTCACCACTTGGGAGCCAGCAGTGGATCTCTTGAGTTCAAAGCCAGCCTGGTCTACATAGCAAGTTACAAGACAGCCAGGACTACAGAGACATTGCCTCAAAACAAACAACAGGAGAGGAGAGAAGGTAGCCTGGGATAGAGGCAATTACTAGGTAGCACCAGAGGTTCACAATCAGAAAAGTAAAGCCAGGCTCAGAGTTTTCTCCATTCAGTCACATTGTCAGATAGTTATTAGTTATTACAACAGTGAATAATTCTTTTCAAATTTTCAAAGGAATGGTTCCTTTGTCTAAAGATTCTGTAGCATACACACCACCACTGGCAGAGCCTGAACTATGTGACACTGAGCCAGCCCCATGAGACTAGTGGTAATCATGGGATTTAAACCCTGACTGGTTAAATGCCTCCCTCTGGCAGGGTATGAATTCCAAGAGGACAAGCACAAGTACCTTTCCTAACACCTGAGGGTTCTCACAGGCCTGATAGGAAACTCATCAACAACTGCTATCACAGCAAAGGCCAAGGTCTTGTTTGCAAGGCCTGTGCTTTACGATGGTAGTGCAGCCTCCTGGATATGCCCTGCTCAAGTCCCTTGCCACTCTGTGCCTCAACTTAGCAGTGCCTCAAACATGGTCCACCCACCACAGAGAACTAGGTATTACAAAGTACTTTGTTTTCCTAACTCAAAATCTGTTTAAAACAATAACATGGAAAAAACAAAACCCAGCAACTATCAAGGTATTCAATACTGCACTTTCTAATCTAAGTAGGCATCCACCTTTCAGAAGGACAGAGGTATGCCAACAGGACACACATCATTCAAATGTCCGACAAATCAAAGGCAAGGTGATGGAGGGGAGAGGACATTCGCAGCAGGGCACAGGTCCTAAAGAACACAAGGAACTCCGATGGGACCACTGACAAATGCAGGGTCTAAAAGAAAGGAGGCTGTTTCAGACTAAAACACAGAGTGTTGAAAGGTGGCAGGGTTTGGTAAATGAATAAAATTACAATTTACTAAGTATCTAAGAGGGCAAAGAGTGGACCAAGCATCCTTAGTATCATACAGTCGACACACTGAGAACAGCTGGCTTAAATTTGCATATCAAAAGGTCTGGCCTACTCCAGGATTCCACTATAGCCACCATCTAGCAGTGTGTGCTTGCCCCAAATCAAACTTTTATAGTTATTAGCATCTCTCATACTTGATGATATCCAGCCAAGATCAGGTTTGCAAAACTGCTCTAGAATGCTCCCATACAGGGCATGTACTGGGTACTCGCACTTTCTCTGTGATAATTCAGGCTGTGAATTTCCAAAGCAGTATTTGGTCAACCAGTCTGTTATCAAATGCAAGGTGGGAAGGGCAAGGAAGCATTTCTAAGAAAAAACTTCAAGGACAAGAAAGATTATGCTTGAGAATACTACACCCAGGCTTCTGTAAAGCATCAGCAGCGCTCTCTCTCGCGCTCTCTCTCTCTCTCTCTCTGTGTGTGTGTGTGTGTGTGTGTGTGTGTGTGTGTGTGTGTGTACACTCAAGTGTCCTTGTGTATAAGAGAACTGTGGAAGAGGGGAACCTGACTGGACTCCAAAGAGGATCAAGATCAGGGTGAGGTTCAGAAAGAAGATGGGGTCCAGGGCCGGCTACCCCAATATCTTCAGGTCCTGACACTGGACACCTAAAGCAGGTGGCAAGCAGAGAAGGTGGCACAACACTAGGCTACAGCTATCTGAAGGGGAAAGAGTAGACATATTAATGGAATGATCTCTTCAGTAGATTGATTTACAGAAGAAAAACTCTTCCTCTGCAACATAAACAACAAAAAGCTTAAAAAATAATTCAAACGGGATCTAAGTTTATGATGCTGGACCACGAATCTAGTCTCCCCTTGCTTCAAAGAGCTGTCACTTTCAATCTGGCACCAGACAGACTTCAACAGGAAAAAAGGGCTGCAGTCAGAATACAAGAGGATGTCTCATGAACCATATTCCCAGAGCTCTGGAAAACACAGAAACAAGTCCCCTACGGCAACATTCAGTCCAGAGGTCTTCATGCTGGTGACTTTGTATCCAAGGCAACCTGGCAGTGTCTGGAGGTATTCTGGGGATACTCCTACACCTGGTGGGCAGAGGCTAGGGATACTACTGAGATTGTGAAGCTGAAAGGCTCCAAGTCTTACAAAGACGCCTGTGCCAGGCCACCACGATGGAGGAAAGAGCCATGCGCAGAGTCAGGGGAAGCCAGCATTAGCCCCTCACAGGAAAATGAGATGGCTGCCAGGTGCCTGAGACTGCAACAATAGACATCTAGGTCCACTGCTTAAGACCACCTGCCAGTTCCCAAGCCTGCGCATCTGAAGAGGCCTTGCTTGGCAGGTGAAGAATCTGTCAATAATAAACACATATAAATTATGACATTTTCAAAAAATAAATCTTAAAAACCTTAAGTCTGCCCAGTATGCTCCAGCTCCCACTGTCTTTCAGGAGCCCTCTGGCCACCAGCCTTCAATTCCGGGAGGGACTCCGACCACACACCATGCATTCACCTGAACCCTCCCAAGGACTGTCCACAAATACAGCTCTCCTGGGATTCTGACTGATTCTCTGTCAACAAACACTTCTGAATCAAAGTATAAAGCACCCATCAACAATTACTCTTGAAAAAGTACAGCAAATGGAGCTAAGTATGTAGCTCAGGTGGCAGAAAGCTTGCCAATCATGCAGAATATCCTGGATTTGATATCTATCACTGCATAAAGTGGGTGTGGTGGCACATGCCTGAAATCCCAGCATTCAGGAGACAGTCAGGAGGGTCAGAAATTCAAGGTCATCCTTAGCTATCCAGTGAGTAATAGGCCAGCCAAGGCTACATGAGACCCTGTCTCAAAAAAACAAAACCAACCAAACAACAATAACTTAAAGGAAAACCAGTAACAAAGCAGACACACTGTCAACAAAGCAGAGAAGTTATAAGGGGAGGGTCTGCGGGACCTGGAGGGAAGTGCTACGGTTCCCTGGAAGGAGCAGCATTTCTACTCACAAAACCTTTGCTATCATTCTTCAAAAAAGAAGAAAAGAAATAAGAAAAAAAGGAAAAAGAGAAAGCCATGTGATTCTGTTTAAATGACGCCATCACCTCTTTGTACCTGCTCGAGGATCCTCACAATCGGTTTCATCAGAAGCTGTGCAACAGCTTTGGAATGCAAAGTGCATTCTTGGTCACCAGAAGACAGACTGGAGGAGCCCTGACCATCCATTTCACTGCCTAATGCATTCAGTAAGCGAGAGGGAGGGAGCTCTGAGACCTTTCCTGTCTGTGGGTCCCAAATTCACCAGCCAGAACAAATAACCATGTTCTCCCACAGCACCGTCCCTGCAACGGGCCTCGAGGTCGTGGCTAGGCCCAAAAGTCAGTGGCTACAGGTCAAGTATAGACCACTATAAGCTTCAGGGTTTCCATCTGTCAATCAACAGAAATCCAACAGTGCCAGGAAACTACAGGATTGATAAGAGTCACCTGAAATCCCAGCACGCAGGAGGAAGTAGAAAGAGAATTGAGAATTTATGGCATATAGAAGCCTGTCTCAAAAAAACAAAACAAAAACAAAAACAAAAAAAAAAAAAAAAAACCAAGGCCTGAGGGTGTAGCTCAGTAGCAGAGCATTAGCCTAGCACGTACAAGGCCTAGTAGCACGCACAAGACCTAGGTCTGTCACAACTATCTCCTACCCCCCAAAAAACATAGATTTTGAACACCTGGCAAAAAAGACTGATGATGTTTGCTCCCTTCCTTGGTCAAATAAATCACAGGATACAAAACATCGATCAAATATGGCTGCTCACTTACTACTTAAGAAGAGCCAGGCCTTGCTTCTACCCTCCTGTGAAGACAAACTACTCCAGAGCAATCAGCCTTCGTGGGAATGCCAAGACTTCCGTGTGCAATATAGGATCATTCACTACACCCTGGGGGGGGGGGGGGGGGG
>CM052712.1:24693330-24714842 GCA_028551405.1 Uromys caudimaculatus | reverse complement strand
GCTGCCCAGACCGCAGGAAAGGAATGTAGAACACGAAGGCTCAGCCGGCCTTCCTTGGAACGACAGAATTTTTTCTCTGAAGGATTTCTTCCCAGGTGCTTCACCGCAGTCCATCCGGTACCATCAAACCCTTAGTAACTGAAGAGCCACTACCAGTATTTCGTCAGGGATGAACGTTTGTCCTAAAGGAACGCACTGGCGCAGCGACCACCCAAGGTCACGCCCCGGAAACCAAGGGCAGAAGCTACGCTGGAGTTATGGGGACGCCCAGAGAGGCAGGGTGCCACTGGGTCGCCTGTGCTTTCCACTGGCCCCCTAATTAGCACCAGAGGCATGCCCGCCACGCCCCAGGCCGAGCTTCCGGAAGGACGCCGGGGGACTGCGGCGACCCACCTCCGCGTCCAGGGCCCCTAGTTCTCCAGTGCCCGCTGCTTGCGCCGTGGCCTCGCTGCCCGCACTCGGACAGCCCGCAGCCTCTAGGCTTTGAGGGCTGAGTGGAAGGCAGGACTCAGGCCCCGCCGCCCGAACCTCGGAAGTCCTCTGATCCTGTGGCCCCGCGCCATCTAGGTCACAGTACACAGAGAAGTCCCCTAAGCCCCATCGGGAGGCCCCGGCCCATGCCCATCGCGCTGGAGAGCCGCAGCCCCACCGCCCCCGACCCCGCCCCCGGCCGTGCAGTTCCTCCAGAAGCGACTCGGGCACCGACCCAGCCCCTGCGCCACCGCGACCCCTCCGAAGATGCGGTGGCGACCCTAGCCGCGCCTAGAACGCACCTTGAGGGTGGGGTACTCCTGCACCTTCAGGGTCATAGACAGCTGGGCCGCCGATTCCTGCACCGCCATCTTGGGCCGGCCGAGCGGAGGAGGCGGGTACGGGGCACGCCGGATAGTGACGTGCTACGCGCGGGAGCAGGCGGAGCGACTGTGCGTCTGCACCAATTGTATCACCGGGCTGCCCGAGCGGAAGAAGTCCAGAGCCAATCATCTTTCACGGGCTCGACCAATCGCCGACAGCTCTAGAGAGCGGCTTCCTCATTGAATTGTCCGCTGGCGTAGGCCACAGATGCGGATTTAGTAGAGCCGAGATCCCGACGCCACGTACATTCCGAGGATTGCGGCAGGGACGGCTCACGTTGGGATCGCACCCCCCCACCTCCGAATTCGCCTCCCGTAGTGGTCACAGGCCCTGCCTCAGCGCTCGGTGGCCGTCATCTCTGGGTGGTCACTTAGGGGTGCGGTTTTTGCCATCCGGGAACTACTTTCTTTCGTCTCCATCTTCGCAGATTAACAGCCCTCGAGTCCAGGAGCGGGCTTCCCAATAAAAGATAAAGAATGTTTACAATAGAATAGGACAGGGAGGGACCCTCGAGCAGCTGGGCTTTCCAGCCAGTAATAACATAAGGAACACTTGGGAACTGCTTTTGCTAAAAAGCAAGGACGCCTTGATTTGGGTCCAAAAGGCACTTGGAGGTGTCCAGTCCCCGACCTACCCTTGTAGTCAAGTTGGATTCCTGGAGCAATGGTAATGATCAGTTAACATCTTTCTAATAAAAACTAAGCAACTTTGATCTTCCAGGACCCCCAAGTGAGAGCAATTATCAGTGATGTAGGCTGCATCCTACAACACAAGTCAGGAGGACCTGAGTATCAGCCTGCCCCCTCAGGCAATGAAGACTTTGTTAAACCACCTGAAAAACAGAATTGAAATAACTATCAACTAGACCACACCTTGACTGAGATTGCTTAGTTATCATACCTCTTATCTCTATTCTAATTTCTCTATTTTGAACTCAAGTTGTCAGTTGATAGCCAGACATTAGAACTTGGGAGTCGCTGAAACCCTTTATCTGAATGGCCACATTTGTGTGTGTGTGTGCATGTGTTTTGTATTTGTTTTTTGCTTTGTTTTGTTTTTGTAGTTGTTTTGTTTTTGGTTTGTTGTTTGTTGTTGTTGTTTGTGAATTGAACCTACCTCATGTTCTCATGTTTGCATGATTTCTGCAGAAGCCAGAAGAAAGCATTAGATCCCCCAGGAACTGGACTTACAGATTGTTGTTAGACTAGCACATGGGTGCTGGGTACTAAACATGAGTCCTCTATAAGACCAGCTTGTGTTCTTAACCCACGAGCTATCTCTCCAGCCCCCTCACCTGCTTTTAAAATTAAAAATGAAATCACACTTCATTCCTTAGGAAATAACTTCCTGCATTAAGTTGTCTTTTGTAGTCGATCTTCGTTTTGTTTTTCCTTGAGACTCTATCTTGGAACTCTCTATGTAGACCAGGCTGGCCTTGAATTCAACAGAAATTCTCCTGTTTCACAGATTCTCTGTGCCCCTTCCCAGATGCTATCATCTCCCCTGCAGATTCCACGCCTCTCTCCCCCTAGTTAGTCTTTAGTCTTAGAATTAGATGATGAAGAAACAATGACCCTGAGGCCCCCAGTCCCTATTTGCACAGTGCTTTACTTTCTCCCCTCTGTAGCCATCCTGTCTGATTCTCTTATATGTCATATTTATGTTCCCTTAGAGGACAATTTTGTGGCTTCCTGGATTCAAAACTAAACCAAAGAGAGAAACTTATATTTCTTCTCTGATGCTGACAAGATGGTATGTCTAGGGTTGTAGGAATGAATTCTTATTCTGTTGATTTAAAGGAAAAAAAATGCAGGAAAAGCAAGGCCTTTAGCATTCAACCATGTTTTGTTGAAAGCAGAAGCACATACACAAAGACATGACAAAACACAAAAAGATCATGCTCTCCTCAGTAGGGAGGGAACCAAAAGATGGCGCCAGAGTCTGATCAGATGGTAGGGAGATTTTATATTTGGGGATGGGGTGAGTCCCCTCTCTCCTTTGGTTGGTTTGGGCTCTGTCAGGGGATTGTATGATCTAAACATAGGAAGCTGATTGGTTCCCGTTTGTCTTCCGACCAGGGATCTGTCTAACTCCTGGTTGCTCATCATCTCCATACCAAGCAATCACGTTTTAGAGCCATTGAGCTTAACCAGGGATGCTCAGCAGCAGGAAAGTAACAGTTTGTGCACTGAAGCTGCAGACCTTACACAGTCTGATTGGATCCTTCACTCTAGAACAGTGGTTCTCAACCTTCTTAAAGCTGTGACCCTTTAAGACAGTTCCTCATGTTGTGGTGATGCCCAACCATAAAATTGTTGATAACTGCACTGTAACTAACTCTAACTCTAACTGATAGCTGTAATTTTGCTACTGTTATGAGTTGCAATGTAAATATCTGATATGCAAGATATCTGGTAGGCAACCCCCAAAAGGGCTGCAACCCATCACTGCTTTAGAGTTTCTTGTATTTGAATATAAAACTGCATTGGAAATGTTTTTCTCTGGGTGTCAAAATGTTTGAGGGGGAAAAAAACCTAAAAGGAAGGAAAGATTTAGTTTGACCCATGGTTTGCAAAAGTTTCCGTCTACGGCCGTGGTCACCTGGCTCCTTTGCTTCTGGGATTCGTTGTGGTGAGACAACATCATGGCAGGGAATACGTGGGGAAGTAAAGTGTCTCTTTGTGGCTGTCTAGAGGCTCAGAGACTGAGAAACAAGAACCCTCAATTATAATACATTCAAGAGACTAGAGAAAGATGAACAGTTTTTTGGATTTTTTTGGTTTTTTTTGTTTTTGTTTTTTATTTTGCAGAAATGGTGGATATCAGCTTAGAGAAAAGGTGTCTGGTGCCCTAGTTTGACATGAAATAGTGGTTTGTTTTAAGTCTCTGATCATGAAAACTTCCTGCCTCTTATTCCCATAGGCTGGTACACCAGAGAGTTATAATCTTCACACTTGTCTACCATAGCCCTTCTCCAAATCCATACCCTATTGATTCAGGACACAAGGCCTTACCTAATGAACACACAGGAGCTTGGATGATTATGACCATGGGACCTGACACGTAGGAGACTGCCTGTGACTTTTCAACCCTAGGATGGACTGAGTACGTAGACAAGCAGGGCCAGCTGCCGCTGGGGAAGGCCTTATGCCTGCAGCCTATCATCCTATGACTCTTTAATGAGCTTCAAGCGCACCTAATACTAAAATGGACTATAAAGAATTATTTCTTACAGAGACCAAAAGAAGAAAGGTTCGGGTTCATCTTTTAAAGTATGTTCTTTAAAAGCATAGTCTCCGTCCGTACCCCCTTCCTTCAACTAAACTACACCTCCTAATTCAGGGCTTATGTTTAATAACCTCAGGGTCCAATCTTTTCTCATACATGAACCTTTAAGTGGGGTGGGGTACTTCATAGGCAAATAGTAGAATTCTGCCTCTGCCTCCTGAAGACTTACATCCATTTCACAGTGCATTTGACCTATTTCCAAGAATATCCAAATGGTCCCAACATTGCTTAGAAGTCCAAAGTCTTCTGTAAGCATCAAAGCAAACTCTTAGCTTTGACTTCCTGTGTAAAGCCAAACCAAGTTGCTTGCTTTCATCATATAATGGCCCAGGGTAAACATTCCTGTTATAATCAGGGTATTCTGGAGGAAGAGAGCTAAAGAGATGGGGAAGATATAGATATAGATTAGATATAGATTAGATATAGATATAGATTCGGATGCAGATATAGATATGGATATAGATTGTGTATGCGTTTTTATTAAATGAGTTGAGCTGTAAGATAATGACAGTAGCCAAATCATACCTGGGACACAAAGAATCTGGTACTCAGTCCTTCAGTCTGGGAGCCTCAACAACTGTAGTAGTCCCAGAATAATGTCCCTCAGCCGGGCAGTGGTGGCGCACGCCTTTAATCCCAGCACTTGGGAGGCAGAGGCAGGTGGATTTCTGAGTTCGAGGCCAGCCTGGTCTACAGAGTGAGTTCCAGGACAGCCAGGGCTACACAGAGAAACCCTGTCTCGAAAAACCAAAATAAAATAAAATAAAATAAAATAATGTCCCTCACTGGAAGGCGATGATCAGTAGTCACTCATTCTACAAGACCGAAGCCTTGTGAGTCCTAATCTGGTGCTAGGAGCCTAAAGGCTCTGGAGAGCCACTAGTCCCTTTCCCACAATAAAAGCCTGGGGACACTGGTTCTCTAGTTAATGAAGGAACCAGCAGCAGAAACAATGGGCAAATCAGCTTGGCAGCAAGAAGGCAGAATAAGCTTCCTTCTGAAATACCTGCTTTCGGAAAATAAATAAATAAATAAATAGGGCTCCTACAAGAAGGTGTCACCCACATCAACAAAGGCAATTGGTGAATATAAATTGTGGCAAGTTAACATTAAAACCAATTATAATAAGTCTCATTCCAAAACAGAGGAGTAAAGGGGGTAGAAAGGAGGCATGAAACCAGAACATGGCAGATATGCAGTTCCATGCTCCATATTCAACACCCAGAACATATGGAAGTACATCGGAGTCAGTCCTACCCTGTGAACTGCTTGGTTGTAGCCCGCATGGCCTCTGTCTTCAGCTGGCTTTTCTCATTGTCAGTGGCTTTCTTCGGCAGATGTTCTACACCCCTGACACCTCCAACATCTGGGGATTTCTATTGCTCACAGCTCAATAAAGCACTCTTGTTAAGTCTCATACCCAGGACAAATGGTTGGGGTGCCTATCTAACATATCAAAGTAGACCTGGCTCCCTGCCAGGTTCTCCTAGCATCCCTCAGTCCCTACCTGGTACAGGGTATGGCTGGCATATCTTGCCCTCTACCCCGAACTCTCCAGCTCTGGGGTTACCTGTTCTTTTTGATCCTTTGCTCTCTTGGCTGCTGCACGTGGTTCCCTTTCTCTAGTCTCTCTTCTCCTCCCCTTTTCCCCACGTGGCCCAGCTCAGTCTGGTCACATGCACGCTGGACTCTCTCAAATGTCTCTGCCTCTGGCTATGCTCTCCCTTTTATCTACAAGAAACGTTCTCTTCCACCCTACCTAGGAGCAGCCATGTCCTTTCCTTTCATTCAGCCTTATATGGGCTGCTTGTAAGACAACAGCACACATTGCCTGGTCCCCCAGACCTTCCTCTGATGTGTAAGTGGAAGCCTCCACAGCCGCTCGCATCCTGTGAACACCACTGACATCTATGAGCAGGAGCGAGAGCCAGGCCTTCTTGAACTGTGGCTGCAGTGGCTTCCAAATGCCTGGTTGGCCAAATCTCAGGATAAATAGGTAGCTCTGTTCAAGCAAGAAAATGTCTTTCGGATGCACTTTCCTGTTCTACCCTGAGGCTTGTTATGGGAAGGGCCTGGTTAATTCCCAGGAAAGGCATTTTCCCCACTGTCCTAATTAAACTACTTGTCTTCTTTGTAATGGCCCTGTTCTGAGCAACTACACTTGTCCTGGGCATAACGTTAAATGAGCTCCCTTTCTGTCCAAGCTGAAAGCTTTAAAAATCAGCATTTTGCTTTTTGCTCCCAGTGATCACTATAAAGTTGACTAAAAGGAGCCAACAATCACCATTCCACAGCCTAAATGCTGAGCTGTCTTGATATTTTCTCTGCTAATTAATTTGTCCGTCCTCTTGAACTCAGACTTAAAGTCTGAGAGCGTAGGCAAAATGCAGTCAAGTGCTTTGCCTCTAGTTAGCCCTCAGTCCAGTTCAAAACAGCAGTCCTGTTTCCATATGAAACTTCATGGGCATAATTTTTATTATCTGTATCCTATCAGCATCTTGGTCCTCGCAGCTTACCCAGGACCACATATTTACTTCTGCTCATTGCATTCTGGGTCTTCCAAAGGCTCCTGAACAACATAGCCGGGCTTAATCATAGCACTGATCCCACTTTTTTTCCAGAACTATTTTTATAATTTATTTATTTTATGTGCATTAGTGTTTTTCTTGTATCTCTATCTGTGTGAGGGTGTATTAGTTAGGTTTCTCTAGAGTCACAGAACTTATGGATAGTCTCTATATAGGAAGTGAATTTATTATGATGACTTACAGTCTGTAGTCCAACTCCCCAACAATGGTCAGCTATGAATGGGAAGTCCAAGGATCTAATAGTTGCTCAGTCCCACAAGGCTAGTAGATTCCAACAGATGTGCTGGAAAGTAAATGCAAACAGAAGAAGAGCAAATCTTCCTTCTTCCAATGTCCTCATGTAGGTCTCCAGCAGAAGGTGTGTCCCAGATTAAAGGTGTGTACCACCACACCTGGATCTGGGAATTGTTTTGTCCCAGGCTTGAACTCAGAGATCTCCTTGCCTTAGTCTCCTGAGATTCATAGCCTCAAGATCTCCATGCCAAGATCCAGGTCAAAACTTATATCTTGCAGCCTCAAGATCTGGATCACAGGTAAGCCTTCCAATTCTGGATTGTAGTTCACTCCAGATATAGTCAAGTTGACAACCAGGAATAACCATTACAGAAGGTGTCAAATCCCAGAGTTACTGTTGTGAGCTGCCGTGTGGGTACTGAACCCCAGTCCTCTGGAAGAGCAGCCAGTGCTCTTAACCCTGAGCCATCTCTCCAGCCCCTACTTCTTGATACCAACTTTCATTTTAGTTACTTTCCATTGTCCTGACAAAACACCTGAGAATAAAACATAAGAGAGGTAGGATTAACCCGGCAGTGGTGGCATACGCCTTTAATCCCAGCACTTGGGAGGCAGAGGCAGGTGGATTTCTGAGTTCGAGGCCAGTCTGGTCTACAGAGTGAGTTCCAGGACAGCCAGGGCTACACAGAGAAACCCTGTCTCAAAAAAACCAAAAAAAAAAAAAAAAAAAAAAAAAAAAAAAAAGAGAGAGAGAGAGAGAGAGGTAGGATTTATTTCAACTTATGATTTCAATCTGGCCATTTGGCCCCACTGTTTCTGGGCCTCTTGATTGAGGAGTAGGGAGCATGTGGTAGAGCAAAGTAGCTTCTCATAGCAGGTGAGAGTCAGAGAGAGCAAGAGAAGGCTCGGAAAACAAGATAGATATGCTCTTCATAGCATGCCCCCCCAGTGACCCACTTCCTTCAATAAGCCCCACCCCCAAGAGCACCAAACAAGTCAAGTTAGTGCCTAATGACCTAGTTGCCTGCCAGTGGCTCCACAAGGTAGAATTAAGCTTTCAGTTGTGAACCATATTCGGGAGCATGTTCTTCTTGTCAGCCATACTGGGTACTTTCCTGAGTGATCTTTTTTAATGCAAAGACGTTGGTTAACTTGGGTCTTTTATTCTAAAGATGGATCCTGTGCCAGTCCCGCCCCCGGATACTCACTGAATTTGTACAGAGGAATGTCATGCTGGGAATTTGGTATGTAGGCAGTTGCATAGCCTCTGTGACTTGAAACTCTTTGGTCTTGACTATTGGGTCCTGCAGGAATGCTTACTCTTGAGCTCAGAGGGACCTTGTGGCTCTGCAGCCACATAAATCTTTGAGGGAACCAAGTTGATGCATATTTATTCATTTTGTAGCATGTATTAATTATGCTGTTTCATTGTGACATTTTCATATATTATGTAGTACAACTTTTATCATATTCCTTTCTCATTACTCTCTCTTACCTCCTCCTACTGATTCTCTTCCTCTTCTTCATCAGTCCCCCTCTTCATGTCTGTTTTTTGCTTGTGACCCAATGAGTTTAATTAGGATTGCTTATAGGACCATGGGTAAGGGGTTATTTACAGGACTATGGGCAACTGACTAGTGGTGATACCACCCTAGCAGTTCCTATGGGGTCTGCTTCCTTGTGTCTTAGTTAGTGATTTCTATTGCTTCAGTAAAACACCATGATCAAAAACAACCTGGGAAGGAAAGAGTTAATTTCATCTTACATCTTATAGTCTATCATCTAGGGCAGGAACCCAGAGGCAGGAGCTGATGTAGAGGCCTTGAAAGAGTACTGCTTATTGGCTTGCTCATGGCTTGTGCAGCCTGCTTAATAGCACCCAGGACCACCAGCCAAAGGTGGAAACCACCACACACAATGGACTGAGCCTTCCCCCATCAATCACTAATTTAAAAAATGCCCTACATGGAGGTGGAGACATGGTTCAGTGGTTAAGATCACTGGCTGCTCTTACAGAGACCGGGGTTCAATTTTCAGCATCCATGTGGCAGCTCACAACTATCTGTAATCCAGCACCAAGTAATTTGACACCCTCCCACAGACGTCCATGCAGGAATAAATTAATTAAAAATAAAAAGAAGAAAATGCCCTACAGGTTTGTCTACAGCCTGAGCTTATGGGTGCATTTTCTCAGTTGAGGTTCCCTCCTCCCAGATGACTTCAGCTTGTGTCACGCTGACATAAAACCATCCAGCATAACTGACCTCTTGTTGACTTGACACACAGACATGTCACTGTTAAGCCACATCTTCTCTTTCCTGTTCGTCCCCAAGTTCACACATTATTATGGACAACACAATATAAAACATTTTACAAACATAAAAAGTCCCACAGTCTTACAAATTCAAACACTTTTAAAAGGTCTCTTCTAGAATCAAAAGTTTCTCAACTGTGGGCTCCTATAAAATAAAAAATAAGTTAAATTATTTCAAGAAAGAAGTACAATCATATCAAAGTAAAACAAAATTCCAACAATATAAATCACTCCAAATCTAATGTCTGGGATTCACTCATGATCTTCTGGGATCCTCCAAAGGACCTGGGTCACTTCTCCAGTTCCAGGCTCTCCAACACACTCAAAATGTCTTCTAGGCTCAGGCTGGCTCTACTCCACAGCTGCTGTTGTTCTTAGTGGTCAACACATGGTACTGGCGTCTTTAAAATCTTTGGGTCTTCTGCTGCAGCTGGGCTGCACTTTCACCAATAGCTTCTCCTGTGCTCTCTTCATGGTGCCAAACCTCAGCTTCTCTCTATGACTCCTTCAATCCTGGGGTTTCAGCTGTTAGCGAGGCTGCACCTCTCCTGGCCCCTCCTAATGCCAAGACTCAGCTGCTTTTCATGACCCCTTCAGGCCTTCAAAACCAGTATTCTTACACATTATCAAGTTCAACTGACAGTGTGAGGTACAACCTTAGCCACCTATGGAAGACAGTTTCTATGTGCTAACTCTGCGGAAATGCTTCCCAGAACATTTCATTTCTGTGATACTGTTCTCTTCTTAATCACTGCTAATTTCTTACAACCAGCTAACCAGCAAAGTGAAGGTTTTACTTTAATGTTTCTGATCTCTTGTTAACCACAGCCATTTCTTCAGCTCCAGCTGACCAGAACCACAGATTCCAGACACGAATGCCCTGATAGTCTTTGCCTTCCTCAGAAACTTCATAAGCCAGGCCTCCACTGTTTGCACTGTGTCTTCGTTAGGGTTTTACTGCTGTGAACAGACATCATGACCAAGGTAACACTTCTAAGGACAACATTAAATTGGGACTGGCTTACAGGTTCAGAGGTTCAGTCCCTCATCATCAAGATGGGAGCATGGCAGCGTCCAGGCAGGCATGGTGCAGGAGGAGCTGAATTCTACATCTTCATCTGAAGGCTGCTAGCAGAATACTGACTCTCAGGCAGCTAGGACTAGGGTATCAAACTCCCAACCCCCCATAGTGACATACCTACTCCAACAAGGCCACACCTACTCCAACAAGGCCACACCTACTCCAACAAGGTCACACCTCCAAACAGTGCCACTCTCTGGGCCATGCATACACAAACCATCACACAGTGTTCTCAACATTCTTATCTTCCAAACTCGTACAGAACAGCCCACTGAGCTCTCAGCACTCAATGGCTTTTCTAGCTCAGAGTTCCAGAGTCCTTCCACAATCCCCCCCACCCCACCACCACTACCAAACAAAATGGTTAGGTCTGTCACAGCAATACCTTATTCCTGGTACCAACTTGTCTTAGTTAGAGTTACTATTGCTATGATGAAACATTTGTCCAAAAGCAATTTTGGAGTTGCTTATTTCACACATAATTCCAAATAACAGTTCATCATCAAAAGCAGTGAGAGCAGGAACTCACACAGGGCAGGAACCTGGAGGCAGGAGCTGATGCAGAGGCCATGAAGGGTGCTGCTTACTGGTTTACTACTCATAGCTTGCTCAGCCTATCCCACCAGCCCAGGGATAGCACCACTCATAATGGGCTGGGTCCTCCTTCATTAACACTAATTAAGAAAAGACCCTGACAATGGGATGTCCAAGAGGAATCCTGGGAAGAATCCAGTATTGACAGTGTGGCACAAGTCAGAGGCCTCAAACCAGATCAGTGACTCATTCCAATGAACGTTCGCAAGCTGTGTGGACAAATGGCTATCCTGTGTGACACACCATGAAACACCATAGATTCCACAGTGAGGGTTTGGTTTTGGCTTTAACTTTTATTTTTTGTTTTCTTTTGTGAGGAAGGTTGCAAGGGCGGAGGGTAGATATGAAGGCCCTGGGAGATGAATGGGGTTTGAGTACATGATGTGAAATTCACAAAGAATCAATAAATTTTATTTTAATTAAAAAAAAAAAGGAAATGCTCTGGGGCTGTTGAGATGGCTCATTGGTTAAGAGCCCTGGCTGTTCTTCCAGAGGACCTAAGTTCAAGTCTCAGCACCCACATGGCAGCTCACAATCATCTGTAACTCTAGTTCCAGGGATCAGACACCCTCACACAAACACACATACAAGCAAAACACCAATGCACATAAAATAAAAATAAATCATTTAAAAAATTTATATATATATATATATATATGTGTGTGTGTGTGTGTGTGTGTGTATATATACATATATATGAAAATGCCCTAGAGGCTTGCCTATAGCCTGATCTCATGGAAGCATCTTTCTTTCTTTTTATTTTTTTCTTTGTTCCCATCACCCCCCACCCTCTGAGACATGGTAGTGTGGACTGTGTACCCCTGGCCATCCTGGAACTCTCCCTGCAGACAAAGCTATGAGACCTAGAGTTCTGTGTGAACCTCCACCACCCAGCTATGGAAGCATCTTTTAAATTAGGATTTCTCCTCTCAGATGACCTTAGTTTGTGTCAAGCTGACATAAAACCATCCTGTACATCAGACAGGCACAATCTCTCATGCTGTACCATTTTTCAACTTCAGGGCCTCCACCAGCCCTGCAATTGCTCTGCATCTCTCCCCATCCAGTAACTTTTACATCTCAGTTTCCTGTCCCGGCCCTTTTTGAGGGAGAAAGCCAGATGGGGCGTTCGGCAAGAATTCCCTCCCACTAAGCAAGGGTCTTGGCCAACAGCCAGTTGGTTTCTCCCAGAGTCTACCTGGAGCCACCTTGAGCCCCATTTAGCTCAAACTCAGGTGGAGTGGGAAGGTCACAGCTGTCACATCTGAAATTCCTGTCTCCCCAAGGGCTTCAGGGACTGCTGTGGGGGAGGGGGGACAATCTCAGAGTCACACAAAGGAATATAGTGACAGAAACTTACCATGGCAATTTCTCTGTTGCAAAAAGGTCCCAAATGGGGCTAGTGTGCTTTTGTGGCCAGCTTGACCTCTGTCTTTTATCCCTAATGAAGGTGGTCACTGTGTCTCATCTTATTGGTGGGGTCTAAGCTTCACAATCTGATTCATCTGGCTAGTTGGCATGAAGGGGAGAGAGGGCTGTTAGGAAATATGGGCCCTTATCAGGCTACCTTTGATAGAAAAAAAAACCCTAAACAAACAAAATAAAACCAAACCAACCAACCAAACAAACAAAAAACCCAAAACAAATTGTCACACTGGCAACAAACACCAAATGTATTTATTATTTTTATTTATTTATTTTTAATTTTTTAATTTTAATTTTTTGTCCAACTCAGTACCTGACATGACACCACTTCTCTGGTTCTTGGTTTAAACTTCTAAAATCTTAAGCTTTAAGCTCTGAATGACTCAGCATGGAGTAGCTGTCTATTCTTACTAATGGCTCTGTCAGAGGATGGGAAGTGGGGTATACAAGCCTTCTGGAAGCCCCTTCTGAAGAGAACCAGCCAGAGAAGAGGGACAGGGAGACCACTGTTAGCCTGGGGACTTGGTGTCACATGGTGCCTGGAATCTGCACACCCAGCAGGCTCTTGTTCATTTCAGAGTGCCTGGATCAGGCTCACTGCCAGTGCACAAAGAAGCAAATATTCGGTGTCACAAAAAGAAAAGGCACTGCTGTGTACTTTTTGTTTGTTTGTTTCATTCTTGAAGCAGTGTCTTGCTTTAAACTCATCGTCCTCCTGGGAAAGTGGTCCACAAGGTGGACCTAGGAGTATGAACGGACTTCTGTGCATCTCTTTGCTTGGTTTCAAACTGTCCCTGAGTGATTCTGCAAAGCCAACTTAAGCATTGTGTTATTCAGGGGATCTATGTCCAGGGGAGTCCAGGTCCCTGCTGATTTCATCAGGACTCTGAAACTTAGATGCAACTGTCAGTCAGCTGCTTTCTCTCACCCGCCCAGCCCTGAAAGTGATGACAAAGGGTTTACATCTTGTGAGTGCAGAGCCAAAGTAAGCACAGTGCAGAGCCAAAGTGAGCACAGCCAAGACATAAACGAGTGGAGAAGGATCTATCACCTGCAGCAGACAAGGAAAGCATGGGTCATTTCCAAAGCAATGTTCTCCCTCAGCACAGGAAGCATGGGATTATATTTAGGAAGTCTATTTGTAAGGGGGTTGAGCATACATGCTCAGTTAAGGAGTACATTCTTAAGGACCTGGGGGGAGTTGGAGGAGGAGGGAAATGGGGAATGGATATAAGAGAAATACATTGTATAAATGTGTGAAATTCTCAAAGAGTAAATAAAAATATGTATCAAAATATGTGGAATAAGAGGCTGGAGAGATGGCTCAGCAGTTAAGAGCACTGGCTGCTCTTCCAGAGGACAGAGTTTGATTCCTAGCACCCTCATGGCGCTCATAGCCATCTGTAACTCCAGTCCCAGGGATCTGATGCCTTTTTCTGGTCTCCCTGGGTACTGCATGCACATGAGGTACAGAAGCGTTCTGGCAAAACACAAACACAAAGTCTCAAAATGTATGTTTGACAACAACATTAACACTGACAACAACAACCAAAAAAGGAATACATTCTGAGCATTTCCTGTTTAAGATAATTTAAGAAAAGATAGACTTGCTTAGCCAAGGCCGTGGAACAATAGCTGGGCATTATGGTAGTGAATGCCTTTAGACCAGGTACTCCAGAGGCAGACGCAAGCATTATCTCTGTGAGCTTGTGATGACAAACATTATGTTTTAAGTTAAAATTACTGTGCTTTAGAGATCTATAAAACGATCAGTTATGTGCACATCTTTAATTCCAGTACTTGGAGGACAGATGCAGGCAGATCTCTGCAAGTTTGAATCCAGCCTGGTCTACAGAGCAAGTTCCAGGACACCTAGGCCTACATAAAGAAACCCTGAATCAAAACACACACACACACACACACACACACACACACACACACACACACACACACAGAGAGAGAGAGAGAGAGAGAGAGAGAGAGAGAGAGAGAGAGAGAGAAAAGCTGGGTGGTGGTGGCACACACCTTTAGTCCCAACACTTGGGAGGCAGGGGCAAATGGATCTGTGAGTTGGAGTTGGAGGTCAGCCTGGTCTGCAGAATAAGTTCTAGGACAGTCAGGGCTACACAGGAAAAACCTTGCTTCAAAAACAAAACAAAAAACCCAAGAGATCTATAAAGCAAAAACACCTCTAACTCATAAGCCCCACTTGTCCAAGGACAGATAACTTCCCGGAATGCTGGGAGCTGTTCTTGTGATTTTGCATGTAGATGGTGTACAAAACCGTCGTTCATGTAAGATAGCAAACTGCCTGCTTTCTCTTCTGTAAACAAGCTTGCTTGCCCTGATTGCACATAGAGAGGATGCATCTTGATTATACATAGGCAAAAAGAATATCAGGATGAATGCTTGACCCCAATTGCATGAAGGCAGGAAGTGTGTAGCCTTTTGAATTTTCTTTTATAAGCTCCTGACTAATATAATTTAGTAATACCTTGGAAATATTGAAACTTGGGTGTAGACCTGCTACCAGTATCTAAATAACAGGTATCATAGTCAGACTGGTAAATCTCTGAACAACCCCAGACCTATAACAAGTGCAAGGCCAGCTTAGTCTATTTAGTGAATTCTTGGCCACCCAGGAATACATTGTGTGTGTGTGTGTGTGTGTGTGTGTGTGTGATTCATATATATACATATACATATACATATACATATACATATACATATACATATACATATACATATACATATACATATACATATACATATACATATACATATACATATACATATACATATACATATACATGACAGGAATGCCTCTGGATGGGCATGCTCAACTTACACCATAATGTTTTAGCTCAAAATAAAGGCGTCGTGAAGGTGCAGTAATAGAGGCGTCTGCCTCATTTAGCAGCTAACAGGATGCTTTCTTTTACTATTGTGTGAAGAGTACATGACGCGTGGTGTGGGGGAGCACAGCATGAATGTGGAGGTCAGAGGATAGCTTTTTGGACTTGATTTTTCTCCTTCCACCTTTATGTGGGGTCTGGGGATTGAACTCAAGTTGTCAGGCTTGTTTGTCAAGAACCTTTACCCAGGGAGTCATTTCGTCAGCTTCAGACTGGCTTTCTAAACTAAAGTTGCCTTTGTGGTTATTTTGAACCATGTGTCTTATCACAGGCAGAGAACACATGCCAATTCTGTCTTAAAAGTTAATCCTTGAATAAACCATACCCTTCACATCAAATGGTAAGACCACAGAGCTGAATGGTTTATTGGCAAGAAAATAACATGACTTGGTTTTCCCTTGAAATTATTTAGCAATACAACCTATAATCAGCTTCTATGACTAGCTAGAGACTGAAACTGCCCAAACCACATAATTGTTATTTTCACCTTGTTTATAAATGTCTCCTAGAAAATGGCTTCTGGTTAGCTCCAGGCTGGCAAACCAGAAGCCCTTCCTTGGAGAGCCAGAGGTGGGCAAGGAGGGGGCTCAGTAGATTCCACCAGGGGTGTGTGCTTAGATATGAACTTGCTTAATTGCATCTGGGGTGGTGGTAGGCATCAACCTTAGTTACAAGCCTAGGTAAAGACAAAGCTCTGTGTCTTGGATCCAGAAAGTCTGTCTTAAGTTCAGTGTCCCTAGCAGAGGTCAGCCCATGTGACCAAGAAGAGCTACGGTGAGATGCACCCCATGATGTGTTTCAGTAGCCTGGCTACATGTTAGGAGAACTAATGCAGTTTCTCTCACTCTGAGCAGTTGAGCCAAGTAGATCATTAGAAAGAGTGTCCCCCAAATAGTCACTAAAACCACCCATCTATGAGGCCATAATGAAAATGTTGCAAGATAAATTTGGATATCCTTGGTGACAATGTCTCAGGGAAGATGCTAACCATCCTTGTAGAAATGAAGCTATTCTAAAGAAAGACACTAACACTGTGTCCTTCCCTTTGGCTAGCACACTACTGAAACAATGGTCCCCTAGGAACTGCAATTTCCCCCAGGAATCTCAAGCTGGAGGAAGAGAGCGCTGAAACATTTACACTAGCCAGGAGAGGGACTTGTCCCCCAGAAAGAGGTTTCACAGAGTTCTGACAGCTGATATAATCACTTGATAGGACACATTGACGACGGGTCAGTGATGGGCAGGTCCACACTGGAGCTGCTTACTTATGCATAACTTTTGTCTTCTGTTTAAACTACACTTCACACTAGGACCCTGAAGATGGACCTGGAGGTCACTGACCTCTTTAGTCATTCCTCTTCCCACTGTGGCTACATTGAATAAAGCCACTTTCTCCTCTTCTCACGATTGCTTGTCTGTTTAATTGACTCTATGAAAATGGTGGTTGGGTCTAGATTAATTGGGTTCTGGAGCCCAGGATTTGATCCTAAAACCTCCAGTAAAACTCCCACCAGAAGCAGCAAGTCCTCTCCAGACCCCTGGAGGAGGCAGGCATTGATGGCAGGTGTTAGAAGCAACCAGAGAATTGCACTTTGCTGGACCTCAGGGAAAGCCATAGCTTTTAAGACCCTGTGCTAGTTACAAAGCAAGAAATAAAAATGTAGAGTGCATGTGTCCAATTAGAGTTTCCATTGCTGTGAACAGAAACCATGACCAAGGCAGTTCTTATACGGACAGCATTTAACTGGGGCTGGCTTACAGGTTCAGAGATTCAGTTCATTATCATCATAGCAGGAAGCGCAGCAGTGTTCAGGCAGGCATGGTGCTGGAGGAGCTAAGAGTTCTACATCTTGATTTGGAGACAAACAGGAGAAGACTGTTCCTTCTGGGTAGCTAGGGAAAAGGTCTCAAAGCCCACCCTACAGTGATACACTACGTCCAACAAGGCCACACCTCCTAAGAGTGTCATTCTCCGGGTCAAGCGTATTCGAACCATCACAGGGTGATACTAAGAAGTGTGGCCTGGGATATGGCAATCTGTTAGAGCATTTGAGTAGCACAGGCAAGATCCGGGGTTCACTCCTCAGCACCATTTTTAAAATATAGAGTCTGGAGAGATGTCTCGGTGGTTAAAGGTACTTGTTGTTTTCGAGGACTGAAGATCAGATCCCAGTACCCACATCAGGTGGCTTGTAACTGCCTGTAACTTCAGTTCCAGGGCATCTGACACCCTCATCTGACTTCTGTGGGCATCAGGACACACATGCATGCACGCACGCACGCACACACACGCACACAAATATAAATATAAATACATCTTTAAGAAAAAAAGCAAGCAGTAATAAGAACAAAAACAAAATTAGAAATGAGGTTAGACATTTTAAAGATGGTAAAATCGTATAAAAATGTGGAATATAATTGTTTAAAAACTAATAGACAGTCCCACTATCTGACTCAATTGAAAACAACAACAAGATGTCATGAATATGGAAAGTGGAAAATAACAAAGGGGACCTGCCAGGAGCATGAAAGGAACACAAGGGATCAGGAGCTCTCTTTAATCCCAGCACCTGGTAGGCAGAGGCAGGCAGGTTTCTGATGGAGGCCAACCTGGTCTATAGAGAGTTCCGGGAGAGTCAGGACTACGACTACACAGAAACCCTGTCTCAAACAAACAAACAAAACAACACCAACAAAGGAAAGAAACTTCAGAAGTTAGAAGGGTTTGAGAATATGAGCAGGTCCCAGGTATGGGTGATTGCTCAAAGGCGTTACAATAACTGTGACTAGGTAGAGGAAAAGCAGAACAGAAGATTGACCTGAACAGTACTGGCAACACTCAGGGAGACTGATAAAGGCTCCCCAGAGGGGGAAGTCAGAGACAACGAGGGAGGAAGAGTCTAGGGAGGATCAGTGTGCTGGCCGTAAACAAAAAGGACACTGAAAAAATGAATGCCCAACTCAAGAGGGAAGAAGGATGGCCTGTCCTTCATGTGTGTGAGGGCCAATGGGATCAGGGTTCCATTATATTGAGCCCCCAGGAGCCCAGGGAAACATTAAAGGTAGGTGACAAATCTGTCAAATTCCTAATTGATGCCAGACTACCTCCGTACCCTAATTGGTGGTTCCCAGACACTGGGACCCTGGAAGAGGCCAGTGGCCTACCTACCCAAAAGACTTGATCTTGTTTCTGTCAATTGGCTGGCTTGTTGGTGGGCAGCTGCTACTATAACCATGATAGTAAAAGAAGCTTACAGATTAACCTTGGGCCAGGAAATAACTGTTCCTAACCGCCCTACACTCTGTAGAGGTCATACCAAGGGGGATCTCAGAAAGGTAGATGCCCAGTACCCAAATAAAGCATTATCAAACCCTTCTCCTGGACCACCCTATATCCAATTCTGTAAAACTTCAACCATCAACGCATCCAGCCTACGGCCAGATGATAACTCAGCAGAGTCTCCCACGATTGGCTGGAAGTGACTGATGTGGGCCAGTCCATCAGACTGGACCTAACAGATGCCCCTCCATGGGCAGTAGAAGAGGTACTGTACACTGATGGAAGAAGTTTTGTTCAAGACAGAATCAGGTATGCTGGGGCTGCCACTGTCACCTTGGACGGGACAGTGTGGATCCAGACTATCAGCTGAGGGACTTCAGCACAAAGTGCTGAGCTTGTGATGTTAGTTCAGGTACTTCACTGGAGGAAGGGCAAAGCCATTATTATGTACACAAACAGTCTGTAATGCATTTGCTACTTGACATGTCCATGGCCCTCTGTAGAGAGAGGAATATCCTCATCTCACCTGAAAAAAAACATCAAAACAAAAAAGAGATCCTGGCCCTACTACAACCCATATGGCTGCTAAAAGAGGTACCCATTGTTCACAGCCAAGGGCATCAAAAAGGGGATTCCCTGGAGACCCAAGGAAACAGGGCAATAGATTTGACCACTGTCTTAGGGTTATTAATGCTGTGGTGAAACACCATGACCAAAAGGAACTTAGGGAGGAAAGGTTTATTTGGCTTACAACGTTATAGTCCACCACTGAAGGAAACTAGGACAGGGCAGGAACCTGAAAGCAGGAACTGATGCAAAGGCCATAGAGGGATACTGCTTACTGACTTGCTCCTCATGGCTTGCTCAGCCTGCTTTCTTATAGAATGCAGGACCACCAGTCCATGGATGGATCCAGCCAAAATGGGCTGGACCCTCATCTATCAATTACTAATTAAGAAAAATGCCCCCATAGTGCCAGGAGAAAGCTACCTTCCCAGGAGTGTGGAAAAGCCGTGAGTGGGGTTAAGATGAGCACCACTGCTCAGCGGGACTTGCCCAGAATCCTCGGGGCACAGGGACTGAGGAAAAGCCTGGGACAAGAGCCTTCCGGTTTCCATCTGTGGTGGGAGACCTCTGCCTGGGCCACCAGGGCTCCATAGCCAAATAGTGCTGAGAAAAAGCTAGACTCCCAGGAGTGTGGACAAGCCTGTCTGCTCAGAGGGACTCACCTGGAAACCCAGTACACAGTGACTGAGGAGTGGTCTTCTGGTTTCTTTCGGTGGCTGGGGAGCTGATCCTGTGACACGGGGATCCATACTCAAATAGTGACAGGAGAGAGCTGGTATCCCACGAGTGCTGACACACCTTCAAGCACAGGCAAGACCACCACTTCTGTTCAAATTCACTGGATCAAGAGGGACCCTTGCAGAGCCATCAGGACACAGGACCCAAGGGACAGCTGGGGACAAGATTCTTCTGGTTTCTGTCTGCACCCCAGAGCTGACTCTGTGCCACAGCTCTCCAAACCCAAATTCCTCTCAGAGAGAGCTGGTCTTCAAGGAGTATTGACACAGAGGCTTGCAGGAGGGACAAACCACAGTCAGAGAGGTTAAGACCAGCTAACACCAAAGTAAACCAGATGGTGAAAGGAGAGGGCAAGAACATAAGGAACAGAAACCAAGGCTACTTGGCATCATCAGAACCCAGTTCTCCCACCACAGCGAGCCCTGGATACCCCAACACACCAGAAAATCAAGACTCAGATTTAAAATTATTTCTCATGATGATGATAGAAGACTTTAAGAAGGAAATAAGCTGAGCAGTGGTGGCACACACCTTTAATCCCAGCACTTGGGAGGCAGAGACAGGCGGATTTCTGAGTTCAAGGCCAGCCTGGTCTACAGGTGAGTTCCAGGACAGCCAGGGTTACACAGAGAAACCCTGTCTTGAAAAACCAAAAACCAAAACCAAAACCAAAAACAACAACAAAAAAAAACTCCCTTAAAGAAATACAAGAGAACACAGGTAAACAACTAGAAGCCCTTAAAGAGGAAACACAAAAATCCATTAAAGAATTACAGGAAAACACAATCAAACAGACAAAGGAAATGAACAAAACCATCCAGGAACTAAAAATAGAAATAGAAACAATAAAGAAATCACAAAGGGAGACAACCCTGGAGTTAGAAAACCTAGAAAACAGATCAGGAGTCAGAGATGCAAGCATCACCAACAGAATACAAGAGATAGAAGAGAGAATCTCAGGTGCAGAAGATACCATAGAAAACATTGACACAACAGTCAAAGAAAATGCAAAATGCCAAATGCTCCTAACCCAAAACATCCATGAAATCCAGGACACAATGAGAAGACAAAACCTAAGGATAATAGGTATAGAAGAGAGTGAAGATTCCTAACTTAAAGGACCAGTAAATATCTTCAACAAAGTTATAGAAGAAAACTTCCCTAAAACTAACCTAAAGAAACTAACCTAAAGAAAGAGATGAACATAAATATTCAAGAAGCCTATCAAACTCAAAATAGATTGGACCAGAAAAGAAATTCCTCCCGTCACATTATAGTGAAAACACCAAATACACAAAACAAAGAAAGAATATTAAAAGCAGTAAGGGAAAAAGGTCAAGTAACATATAAAGGCAGATCTATCAGAATTACACCAGACTTCTCACCAGAGACTATGAAAACTAGAAGATCTTGGACAGAACTCATACAGTCCCTAAGAGAACACAACTGCCAGCCCAGGCTGCTATACCCAGCAAAACTCTCAATTACCATAGATGGTGAAACTAAAATATTCCATGACAAAACCAAATTTACACAATATGTTTCCACAAACCCAGCCCTACAAAGGAGAATAGATGGTAAACGTCAACTCAAGGAGGGAAACTACACCCTAGAAAAAGGAAGAAAGTAATCT
>CM052712.1:24675609-24692830 GCA_028551405.1 Uromys caudimaculatus | reverse complement strand
ATGCTCCAACATGTAATAAAGACACATGCTCCACTATGTTCATAGCAGCCATATTTATAATAGCCAGAAGCTGGAAACAACCCAGATGTCCCTCAGCAGAGGAATGGATACAGAAAATGTGGTACATTTACATAATGGAATACTACTCAGCTATTAAAAACAATGACTTCATGAAATTCGCAGGCAAATGGATGGAACTAGAAAATATCATCCTGAGCGAGGTAACTCAGTCACAAAAGAATGAACATGGTATGTACTTACTGATAAGTGAATATTAGCCCAAAAGTTCGGAATACCCAAGTTTCACTTCACAGTAACTATTGGACTAAGTGTGAGGTCCCTGTTGGAGGAGTTGGAGAAGGGTCTGAAGGAGCTGAGGGAGTTTACAGCCCCGTGGAGGGAGCAACATTGTCAACTGGCCTGACCCCCCAGTGCTCCTGGAGACTGGACCACCAACCATGGAATACACATCGAGGGACCCATGGTTCGGACCACATATGTGGCAGAGGAGGGCCTTGTGGCCATCAGGGGGAGGAGAGGCCCTTGGGCCTGAGGGTGTTAGAGGCCCCAGTATAGGGGAAAGCCAAGGTGGGAAGACAGGAGTGGGTGGAAGGGTGGGTGGGTGGGGGAATACCCTCATAGAGGCAGGGAGAGGGGGAGGGCATAGGGGGTTTCCAAAGTGGAGATCTGGAAAGGGGGAAACATTTGAAATGTAAATAAAGTATCAAAAATAAAAAAAAAATTAAAATTGAAAAGTTCCTATATACTAATTCCTTTGGTAGCTTGGAAAAAGACTATCTCTCTTAAAGTATCAATGGTTACATTTAAAAACAAAAAGGAAGAAAGAAAAGAAAAGAAAATGCCCTACAGGCTTATCTGTAGCCTGATCTTATGGACGCATTTTTTAAAATTAAGGTTTTCTCCTCTCAAATGTTTTTGGCTTGTGTGTCAGGTTGATATGAAACTATCCAGTACAACTACCCAGAAGGCAGCCTGAAAACCAGGGGGCTTTTCCAGATCTTGGTCACCTTGCCTGTGGTGGTTTGAATATGTTTGGAGGTGTGACTTTGTTGGGGTACTTGTAGCCTTGTTGGAGTAGGTTTTAAGACCCTTGTCCTAGCTACTTGGAAACCAGTCTCCTCCTGTGTGCCTTTGAAACAAGATATTGGACTCTCAGTTCTTCCTGCCCCATGCCTGCCCGGGTGCTGCCATACCCTGCCTTGATGATAATGGACTGAACCTCTGAACATGTAGGCCAGTCTCAATTAAATATTGTCCTTGTAAGAGTTGCCTTGGTTATGGTGTCTGTTCACAGCAGTAAACCCTAACTAAGACAACTCAAATTGGAACACAGGAAGAAACCAAGTGGGCAAAAGGGAAGGTACCAAACAGGAGACAGATGTATGGTGGGTCTTGATGGACAGGAGGCCTGACTTCCCGCTGCTAGACAATCTTACCACACTGTGTCCAAGTGTACCACTTATGCACAAGTGAACCATAAAGGAGGAAGAAAAGCCCAGAAAGGAATTCTTACCCAAGGGAGCACCCCCAGGGAACATTTGGAAGTGGGCTTTACAGAAGTAAATCCACAGTTCTTGGCTATAAGCATTTGATAGTTTTTATAGATACCTTCTCTGGATGGTATCTCACCTGTCTTAGTTACTGTTCTTTTGCTGTGAAAAGACACCATGACCAAGGCAACTCTTATAAAGGAAAGCATTTAATTGAGGGCTTGCTTACAGTTTCAGAGACTTGGTCCATCATCAGCATGGCAGGGAGCATGGTGGCACAGAATACACAGTACTGGAGCAGTAGCTGAGAGCTACATCCTGCTCCATAGGCAGAGAGAGAAACTGGGCCTAGCTTGGCTTTTGAAACTTCAAAGCCAACGCCCAGGAACACACTGCCTCCAACAAGGCCACACCCACTCCAACAAGGCCACACCCACTCCAACAAGGCCACACCCACTCCAACAAGGCCACATCCACTCCAACAAGGCCACACCCACTCCAACAAGGCCACACCCACTCCAACAAAGCTACATCTACTCCAACAAGGCCATACCTACTCCAACAAGGCCATACCCCCCAATCCTTCTCTATAGTACCACTCTTTGATGAAATCCAAACATATGAGCCTATGGAGGCCATTCTGGTTCTTGGTGACCATCAGTAGTCACCAAGAAACTCCTCCAAGAGTTCATTCCTAGATTTGTATTGCTCCTCATCCTGGAGTGGCCTAGCCTTCACAGCCAATGTTTCACAAAATCTGGCAGAGGTATGTACCTAGAGGGCACAGAGCCCAGGGCAGGTAGAATGAACATGACCCTAAAGTAAACTTTAACAAAATTTGTTCTTATGACTCATAAAAATTGGGCCAACCTCCTTCTCTTTGCCCTCTTAAGAGCTAGCTGCTCCCCCACATGAAGAATGTTTCATCCCATATGAAAAAATTACTTCCCCCACACCTCCCTAAGCTCAAAGATGTTTATAAAATAGAAATTACTAATCACTCCCTCCTCAAGTCCTTACAGGCCCTGATACAGACCCAGAGGACAGTTCAACAGATGGTTTGAGTGGCTGTGCTATTGCCTGCATCTGAATTTACCCACAAGTTCTGCCCTGGCAACTTTGTATGGATAAAGAGAAACCCAACCCTGGAGCCAATGTGGAAAAGTCCATACCCTGTGGTCCTCACCAAACTCACAGCAGCGAAAATCGCCGGTGTTCCTCATGAATCCACCACACCCAGCTAAAGGAGGCTACAGAAGATGACAGATGGGTTGTCACCAGGTCATTTGACCACCTAAACATAAGAGTGACATGGACCCTGTCATTATGATTGCCTTAATTTTTTGTAGTCTTTGTATCTCCTTGGGTATGGAAATTAAGAAAGACTCCATGCCAGACTTCAACACCCCTCCAATATATGCTAAGATAGAAGTTAATCAAGCCATAAGCTCCATTTCCAATCCTGACAACTGTAAATGGGACAGCCTAAGCTCACCCTGGTGGATCTCTAAGGAAATATCACCAAGATACTCCTATATACTTTCCACATGCAGATTCCCATAGCCATATATAACAGGTTAGCTCCAGGGATGACAGATGAGTGTATTTCCAGGACCCAGAGACTACCTGGTTTACTTGCACTAATGGCTTAACCAAGTGCGCATCTTCTGAATTGTGTGCAGTAAAGGAGACCCCACTCTCTCACAACCTCGTGTATATTATAGTGCAGGTGCTTATCTTCAGTGGAGAAGACAGTAGGGTTAACTTTAATCTAGATTCTCAAGAATGCTGTCGACACGCTCATGTTCCTGTTTGTTGATGGGACAAACACGTTGGGCTTTACTCTAGTTGGAATCTCAGCCTTAGTTATGGGGGATAAAAATGACTCAAGAAGACATAGACCTGGGACGTCTGAAAAATTCTATTTCCCACGTAGACTTCTTAGTGAAGGCTGTTTGTCAGAAACACAGATAAGTGGGCTTCCTCTCCATGAAACAGAGACATCTCTGTATGACACTAGGAGAAACTTGACACTTCAGTGCTAACAAGTCAGGAGTAGTAAGTAACTATAGAAAGTTTAGCCATGGTCAAAAATAACCTTAAAAAAGTAGTGAACAACTGCTATCAAAACTTGTCCTCCTGGTCCCTGTGGTTAACTATTCATGGCCATTGCTGGGGGACATTAACCCTCCTGCTCCTAGCCCGAATTATAGGATCCTGCTTGCCCAACCTTCCACTTAACCATGTAGAATAGAGAGTAAACTCTGTTAAACTTCTCGTGTTAAAGGGACACTATAACCCCCTGCCTCAAGATGAGTCCTCAGTTTAACTCACATGCATAGAACCAGTAGGGAATGTAACAGCCACCAGACCTTAGCACAACCCAGCACATAAGTTCCAACACACGTCAAAACAGGAACAAAGACTTAGTCTATTAAAGATCAGTTCCATAGTTCCAGGATCCAGGAAAGTTTCCAAATATACTCACCTTGCTTTTCGGCTTCTGTGATTTTTGCTTCTTACTATTCTTGGTAACTGAAGTGTGTCAACCAGGATGTGGTTTTTGTGCATAAAAGACAAAGAATGATGAGACTCAAGGCTGCTTGATTTGGGTAAGTTCCCTGCTCATCCACCAGCCAGAAACAAAGACTTTCTATTTGGCTTTAAGAGTATCTGTGTGTATTCTTTGGTGGACTAACCTCAAAATAGGACACCTACTACCTGGACAGACAGCTTGGGCTTCTTCATGCTGATCTCAATGCCTTTGTTGGTTGGTGGCAGAGGTTGTCAGTCTTCAGTCACCACACAGGACAGCACTGATTCTTTGGCTGCCACACAGAGCAGCATCAGTCTTGGGCCCCCAGACCCAGAAGATCTAAGATTTTCTTGCAGAGGAACCTGGGAGACTGGCCTATTTTGACAAGGGCAGAGTGGAGTAGTCTACCCAACAGTGCCCACCATTTGGGATAGTGCCGTGGTATGGATAAGATTGAGCCCCCATCCCATAGGTTCATATATTTGAATGTTTAGTTACTAGGTAGTATACTATTTGAAAGGATTAGAAGGATTAGAAGGTGAGGCTTTGTTGAAAGACGTGTGTCATTGAAGGTGAGATTTGAGGTTTCTAAAGGCCATGCCTCTATCTATCTATCTATCTATCTATCTATCTATCTATCTATCTGTACGTATGTGTCTACCTACCTACCTATCTCTGTCTCTCTCCCTTCTTGCCTGCAGATCAGGATGCAGCTCTTAGCTACTGGACCAGCACCATGAGCATTGCCATGCTCCCTGACATATGATAAGGGACTAAGCCTCTGAAACTGTAAGCAAGCCTCCAACTAAATGCTTTCATTCATAAGAATTGTCTTGGCCATGGTGACTCTTCACAGCAATAGAACAGTGACTGAGATAGGCAGGGCTTGGCAGTGAGTGAGGCATGGGGAAGTTCTTTGCCCAGTGGTCAGCATTACCACATTCAAAAGCAGGGCCAAGTGGAATCATCTTTGTAGACATCCACAGGTCTGCCAGAAGCTGGTATTTCTGTCATCAGGGGAAGCCTTTTTCATTAAACACCTTGAATGCCATATTCAGCAGATATCTGAGAGGTTTGAAGGCCATTATCTAACCTATTAAGTAAACCTGATTTTAAACACAATTTACTTGTTTTTAGTTACTTGCTTCAAGCTTAACCTTGACAACATATACAGAAAGCTAAAATTTGTTCCTGTAAATGAATTACATTTGTACCTAACATGACTACAAACATTGTTCTAGCTCATTAGAGAATTTGATCATATATAAGATGACTGACCATTAACTGCATATCTTAATTGTCTTTAATAGTTTATGATTTTTTTTTATAAGATTAGAATTTTATACTTTTATTTCTGTTAAATTTTAGCCTTAAAATATGAATTGAAGATTTAATTAAAGATTCTTTAGCACAAAAATAAAACTTTAAATCACTAATACAATCCACAGAGAGACTGGGAACCTCATTTTTCTGGTCCTTTCATGGTGTAGCTTTGCAGACTATCACAGTTCTTTCGTGACTCAGTTTACCTAAATAGCAAAAGTTTAACAAAGTTGGCAAAGATAAAAAGTCTAAATATACATCTTCAACTCAGTTTTGCTAGCCTGAATGAACCTTAGGAATTCATAAACCTTATTCATCAAACATATATTGTTGGGTTGGAGAGATGACTCAGTGGTTAAGAGTGCTGGCTGCTCTTCCAGAGGTCCTGAGTTCAATTCCCAGCAACCACATGGCGGTTCACAATAGGATCTGATGCCCTCTTCTGGTGTGTCTGAAGACAGCGACAGTGTACTCACATATATAAAATAAATAAATCTTAAAAAGAAAGGAAGGAAGGAAGGAAGGAAGGAAGGAAGGAAGGAAGGAAGGAAGGAAGGAAAAACATATATTGTTTCTTATCTATAAAAAAGTTTTAGAAGCCTGGTGTTGAACACAGTTAGCCAAGACTTAAGTTGTTAGGCACACATCTCTAAGTCAGCTTCTGTTAACCTGAGTAAACCATTATAACTTTAGGAATTTATAAACTGTAATCATCAAACATATGCTCTTTTTTTTAAGTCTTGTTTTCCATAAATATTGTTCATGGTTTTGTCTTCAACTTTTATTTCACACTCCCAGGACAAAATCATACACCCCCCCCCCACTCCAAAATATTTAGGTCTGCGCCTGCCTCCTTAGTCTAAAAACGCGAGATGCAGTGATAAACAGAGGGCTCAGTAGGACTGTATAATGGGTACCACAATGGTCATTTTATACGGCCCGCCTTCACTTTAACCAAGATGGTGTTGAAGTCATGTGGTATATACCCTCTCTTTAACCTTAGTAAAGATGTCTGTTAGCTACATGGTTGCTATTTACTTCAAGGTGAGACTATTGGGCACACATCCTTTAAAGGAAATCCATTCTCCTAAACAAGAATTGAATTCAAAATCCATGAAAGCAGCTGCTCAACTCTTTTTGTTACAGGTTTAAACTAACTTTTTGTTACAAAATTTACCGACCTTTTAAACAACACCTAATGAACTTACAAATTCTAAAATGCGGAAAGTTTATAGGATGGGCTTACAAGTCCTGAAATAAAAGAAACTTTACACTTTAGCAAAAGTTTTTTAGAGATATAAGAGGGAGCTGTTCGGAGAGTTAAACGTCTGTGATTATACTTTGTCATTGTTAAAAATATTAAACAAGAAAACAAGAAGAGCAAGTAAGCATCAGGGATCCCTGCTGGGAAGAGATTACTTTGTAGCTGCTCCTGGGCTGTTTTGTTTTGCTCTCCTCCCTGTCAGAGTCAGGTGTCCCATCTGACCCAGGGCCGAAGCTTTGGAGAGTATTTGTTTTGTTTGTTTGTTTGTTTTTTTGAGACAGGATTTCTCTGTGTAACCCTGGCTGCCATGGAACTCCCTTTGTAGACTAGGCTGGCCCTGACTCGCAGAGATTTGCCTACCTCTGCCTCCTGAGTGCTGTGATTAAATTTGTTGTGTTTTATAAAAAAGAAAGAAAGAACCACGATATGTTTGTAGAGGCATGGTATGGTGATGTGGAAGGAGTGTCTCTGCAGGCCCATGCTGAGGCAACCCTTCCCCCTGAGGTACCAGTCATAAGATATAGTATAGAGTTTATTTAGGGCATGAGAAGGTGAGTTGAGGGAGGAGAGGCAGAGAAATGGAGAAAGAAAGAGAGAGAGAGAGAGAGAGAGAGAGAGAGAGAGAGAGAGAGAGAGAGAGAGAGGAGAGAGAGGGGAGGCCAGACAGGAACACTGGAGAGGGGGGAGGGGAATAGGGAAAGAAAGGGACCAAGAGTGTAAGAGAGTGAGAGAGTAAGGAGGGGGCAAACAGCCCCTTTTATAGTGGTGGGGCATACTTGGCTGTTGCCAGGTAACTGTGGGTCAGAGCCTAGAAGGAATGCTAACAAAATTAGTGAGACACCACTACTGACCTGCTTTGTAGAAAACTTTTAAATAAACATGCTTGGAGCTAGAAAAGGAAGACCAGATGCCCGCTCAGAGTCAGGCTCGTTTTGTTTTGTTTTGTTTAAGACAAGGTTTCTCCGTGTAGCCTTGACTGTTCTGGAACTTGATCTGTAGACCAGACCGGCCTTGAAGTCACAGACATCCGCCTGCCTCTGCCTCCAAAGTGTGCTGGGATTAAAGGTGTGTGCCACTACTACCTGGCCAGACTCAGCCTTTTTAATAGAGTAGAATGGCATATGACAATAGTTAATATTATCCATACCCAAAAGTCATTTGAGTCTGTAAAACTGGATGTAGTCATTGGAGGGAGGAACTAGAGCAAGCAGAGGGAGGAAGACAGCTTAGAAATGAGATTGTCAAGAGGAGAACAGAGAAAGTTTGGAGATGAGGGGTTTTTCGATCATTTTCTTGTGCAGTTGCTAAAGTTGTCACAATCGGAGAATTTGGAAATCAGGTGTGCCATTTTCTGGCCATTGAGACATCTAGTTTGTACTGAGGCCAAGCTGTTTGCAGTGAGAAAGTCTGCCTTAATGGAGTCTCTGAGTCTGGGGAAGGAAAGAGATTGGAGAAGGCAGGTGAGGAGTCACACATCTAATTCAGAACGGGAAGTGCCCGTGTTAGAGACAAATCAAACCCCAGGAGCAAGTGATGGAGGAGGCAGGAAGGAGATGTAGGGAATTTCCGGGAGGAGATGGGAGAGACTTAGGGGAGGGGCCTTGTGTGTTGTGAGTGAAGTTCAATAGTGTGGGGGTGGAGACATAGGGAAGATTAGTAGTGTCATGGTGACAGGGTCTCAGTCTGAGAACGTCCCCAGAGGGAAAGAGACTTGTCAGAGTGGAGAGGCATACAAGAGGGCCCAGGGAAGCTGCCTGTGGAGGCTTTTGTAGCAGTAGGGGTCAGGACACAGAGACAGGCTCCAGTGGCCAACGAGAGAGATTGAGCAGGCAGCTGTGAGATGGACAGCAGGAGCCAGAAGGAGTAAGTTATTCACACCCAGAAGGATCAAAAATCTACAGTTTGGTTTCATTAGAAGGGGTCAGGCCTTTGGGGGATCCAGTGTTCCTCTCGGGTTTCAGGCACCAAATATAAAGGATGGCACAGAGAAACTGTAAGGGTCCGAAAATCACTGAAGGAAGACCCCAGACTCAGATACTATGCAAAAAACAAAGAGGATTTGTTTTGCAGAAACAACCAGCATGCAGGGGTCAACCATTCTTTGAAATGGTGACCCCAGATAAAGGTACGCAGGCCTTCTTATAGGGAACTGGGGGAATTCTTTAGAAGGATTATGTAATCTAAAATTTCATTGGTGAGTGCTAGAGGGTCGCAGGTGATCAGTGGTCTTCATTCCTATGTCATGAGCATTCAACCGTGTGATGAAATACGGTTGTCCAGCACAGATGGCCCATTCTGAGATAAGATATTTCCCCATTTTTGTGGTTATCCCTGGGCTGTTCTTTGGGAGAGGGTTTTATGATCTTGTTCTGGATTTTATGGTCTATTCCTGAAGCTGGTGCCTTATGGTCTTTTTTGAAATCAGGCCTGGTCCTCAAAATGGAGACAAACGGGGTCCTTAAATGGGGACAAATGGAGTTTATATTGCTCTTTCAAAGCTATCTAACAGACTGCTCTGTGGGTAGAAAGGTTTACTGGGGATCAAAATACCCAGGCCAACTCTGGGATGGAGGCAGCAAAATGGAGGAAAAGCAAGCATAACTCATACCAGTCATCAGGACAGGATGGGGTGGGTGGTGGGTGGGTTGGGAGTGTGTCTGAGCTGATACAGGCTGTCAGGGTTGACTGGCAACTAGATGTTCTTGCCCGAAGGTAGTTGACTTTTGGGGAAGGTTAAGTGATGTTTCTTTGAGGATTAAGGGTGGTTCTGGTAAACAGGAACCTGCTTTTCTGGTAATAATTACATCTGCTAATAAGCTTTTAGGCTTATTTACCCAATAACAATTCTGTTTACCCAGTCAAAGCCCTTTGGTTTAGGGCAATGTCACCAGCATAGGTTTTGGGGGGGGGGGTTGATGGAGGGGGAGTGAGGTTCTTTGGGTCTAATTAGGTCTCTTTTCTGCTCCAGACTACTTTGTCTTGATGATCACAGGGTTAGAGGACATTTGAAAAAAAATCATTTTTTTTCTGTCTGCCCCTACGCCCAAAATGACTACTCTCGAGTCTAATATTTGTCAATAAATGCCTAGGCCACAAACTTTGCCGCATTTCCTGACTAGATCATAACTTATTTAACCTATTCAAACTATTCTATGTCTTCCACATGGTTAGTTACCTCTCCCAGTCCCGGCCTGCTTCTTCCTTCTTGTCTCCCTTAGTGTCTACTTGAGCAGTTCTCTGGAATCGCCCTTTATTCTCTCACTATTTCCTGCCAGTGTCCCGCCTCCTATTTCCTGCCTCAACTTATTGGCCATTGGCAGTTTTATTGGCAGGTAATGCTTAGAAGAGATTCTCTCTACACATTTTAAAATTCAACATTGAAAAATGAGTCATAAATTTAGCCAATGTTTGGGAGAGGGGAATTGGGGGTCTTCCTCTTTTTAAAAAAAAAATATTTTCAATTATGTGTATGTGTGTTTCTGCACAAAGGTTTGTGTACATGAATGCACATGTCTGAAGAGACCAGACACTTTGGATCTCTTGGAGCTGTGAGCCACCTCACGGCTGGGGCTGGAAACGGCTCTGGAAGAGTAGCAAGTGTTCTTAACCACTGAGACATCTCTCTAGTTCCTAGTATCCTCTTCTGGAAGTGAGGAGTATAAACAATTTTTAAGCTTTTTTTTTTTTTTTTTTTAAAGAACCTTCCTTTGTTTAGATAGTTTCTGTAAGCAGTCTGCTCTCTTGGACTGAGGCATTAGAATTTATTATTTTAAAATGTTTAAATTATTATTTTTTTTTGTTTTATTTTTTATTTTTTTGGTTTTTCGAGACAGGGTTTTTCTGTATAGCCCTGGCTGTCCTGGAACTTACTCTGTAGACCAGGCTGGCCTCGAACTCAGAAATCTGCCTGCCTCTGCCTCCCAAGTGCTGGGATTAAAGGCGTGCGCCACCACTGCCTGGCTTATTTTGTTATTTTTTATGTGTATGGGCATTTTGCCTGCATGTCTGTCTGTCTGTGCACCACATGTATCCTTGGTGCCCAAGGAAGGCAGAAGAAGATTTTGGATCCTCTGGAACTAGAGTTACAGAGTTGTAAACTGCCACGTGGTTGCTGGGAATTGAACCTGGGTCCTCTGGAAGAGCAGCCAGTGCTCTTAACCACTGAGCCATCTCCTCAGCCCATTATTTACTTATTTTTATTCATCTATTTTCACTTTATGTGTATCAATGTTTTGCTTGCATGTGTGTGTATACCAAGTACATTGCAATGCTTCCGGGGACCAGAAGAGGGCATTGGATCACCTGGGACTGGAGTCCACATGTGCCGGCAATGGAACCCAGGTCTTCTGGCAGAGCAGCAAGCATTCCCCAGCTCTCCAGCCCAGACATTCGAATTTATATACCTCAGTGCTTTTTCCAGCCTCAGAAAATGACCCTCTGGTGCCACCACCTCCGACGGAAGGACCTTCCACCTCAGAAAGGGCATCCGGTTGCTAAAGCACTCTGCTCTCCATGAACAACTTGGGCAGGACCTGACACCCCAGCTGTTGTCTTGGTCAGCCTTGGCCTTGAGTGTTCCGGAACACAGTCACTGTTGGCCCAGCACTCCTTCTCTGCTACTGGGGCAGCTGGCCAGCCTTGTTCAAAGGAGAGCCAGGGTGCCATGGAGGTAAGCAGGAGAGAGGGCAGGAAGGTGAGGGCTTAGTCCTCAGTGTGCTCAGAGACTCCCCCAAACCCTCGGCCACCCTTCCTCCCAGCTCCCCAGCTTTGTCATCGTCCAGAATGGAAGATCAGCTCAGAGGCACAAGCAGCCCCTCCTCCACATGGCCTTCTTGGTGGCCTTTTGGTTCTTAGGGGGAGGAACAGCCCTTGCTGTTCTTAGCCGGATACAGAGTGATACATGCCTTGTGGGGTGCTACCCCAGGCTTCCTTTCCTACCAGATTTTAGCACAACCTGTGGTTAATAGAGAAATTCAGTCATTCCTAAAGCCCTCTATGTGGGCCAGAATCAACGGGAATACCAGAAGTTCTTTGATGCCTTTCTCTCTATGATGTGAAAACCAATGAAGACCAGCGAAGCCTCATACAGCGTCACAATGCAAGATTGCTCTCTCACTGTTTAAGGGATTCCATCTATATTCTTTCTAAACATCATATGCCCTCTCAAGTGTCTGTTTCAGCAAAGCATCATGTGCCCTCTCATAGAGAGCTTCCAAAAAAAAAAAAACAACCAACCACCATCTGACACAACTGAGTTGGTAAAAATGCCAGAACTAGTGGGACAGGCTGGGGCTCTAGAGGACTTGAGGATGGGGGCACCCATTATAGACCACTAGAGCAGTGTACTGAAGGGGCTCTGGGTCGCAGCTTTTGGGTGACCTCAGAGCCAAGCTGAGGCAGCATGAGGCATATTCTGAGTATTATTCCAAATAATCTCCCCTGGTTGTTTTTTTTTTTTTAATTAATTAATTTTTATTTTATGTATATTGGTGATTTAACTACATGTATGTCTGTGTGAGGATATTGGATCCCTGGAATAGGAGTTAGGACAGTTGTGAGCTGCAGTGTAGGTGCTAGGAATTGAACCCGGGTCCTCTGAAAGAGCAGCCAGTGCACCAAGACATCTCTCCAGCTTCCTGTTTGTTTGAGACAAAGTCTTACTGTGTAGCCCTGGCTGTCCCGAAACTTGCTATGTAGACCAGGCTGTCTTCAAACTCACAGAGATCCACCTGCCTCTGCCTCCAAAGTGCTGGGATTAAAGGTAGTCACCACCATACCTGGCTCTTCTCTAAACAACCTAGACTTTCTAGAAGTTCGTGTATTCTTTAAATACCAGCTCTCCCTGTTTTGCTCAGTTCGTCTCATGGTCTCACATATTTGAGTTCAAACAATCCTCCTGCCTCAGCCTTCTGAGCAGCTAAGAGCAGCTTTATCTGTGGTGACTATTATCTTCCATAATTTGCATCCTGTACTGGATATTTTTATGTCCATTTGACACAAGCCAAGTCATCTGAGAGGAAGAAATCTCAATTGAGAAAATGCCTCCATAAGATTAGGTTGCAGGCAAGCCTGTAGAGCATTTTCTTTCTTTTTTTTTTTTTCTTTTTTTTTTTTTTTTCGAGACAGGGTTTCTCTGTATAGTCCTGGCTGTCCTGGAACTCACTCTGTAGACCAGGCTGGCCTCCAACTCAGAAATCCGCCTGCCTCTGCCTCCCAAGTGCTGGGATTAAAGGCGTGCGCCACCACTGCCCGGCGAGCATTTTCTTAATTAGTGATTGATGGAGGAGGGTCCAGCCCATTGTAGGTGGGGCCACCCATGTGCTGGCAGTCCTGGGTTCTACAAGAAAACAGGCTGAGCAAGCCATGGAGAGCAAGCCAGTAAGCAGCTCCCTCCATGGCCTCTGCATCAGCTCCTGCCTTCGGTTCCTGCCTGTTTGAGTTCCTGTCCTGACTTCCTTTGATGATGAACAGTGATGTGGGAGTGTAAGCCCAATAAACTCTTTCCTCCTTGTATTGCTTTGGTCATGGCGTTTCATGGCAGCAATAGGAACCTTGACTAAGACACATTCTTGGCCTCAGTGGACCTGCTCTGTGATGATCATTCTACAGAAACACCACAAGTTGTAGAGAAATGCTGACAGGTGGGTTGGTTACATCATTGTCCATCAGGCATGAACAGAGGGCAGTCCAGTAAGAAATAGTGTACAGTAAATGATATGGTACCACCTGCATTCAGGGTAGGTCTTCCCACCTCAGTTTACCCAATTTGCTGCTTCACAGAAATGCCCAAAAGTTTGGTGACCCTAGATCCTGTCAAGTTAACAGTATTAACCATAACACTAGGAAAATACAATCTTGTTCTTTAAAACAACAAAAACTACAAAACCAACGAAGCCTGTTGAGATGAAGGTTTATGTAGGTAGAGATAGCCTAAGCAAGTACGTGAAGGTCCTGGGAGGGAAGATGCCCCTATTTTAGGTCATCTTTCTGGATGGAAGTGTGGGGGAAAGGAGATTTATGCTCCCTACTTAATCCAGGCTTTGTCGAGGGGCAGGGACAAAGCCAGCCAGTTTCCCTAGTGAGAGAATGGGGCTGTCTGCGGCCCAGACCATGACTAGGTTGTATCCTCTCGGTGCTGTGACCACAGGTAACAGAAGAAGGCCTTGAGGAAGACCCTGTGCTTCAGAAGAGAGGCTTCCTGTGCCAGCAGGCAGACTGCCCCAGAATGTCTTCAATTTGTGCTGCCCTGGATCCCTGCATAACCTCTTTCCCTGACCCAACTGCTTAGAGGTACAGACAGCAGGAAAACAACAGCTGTGTGCAGAAGGACTGAGAAGGGGTCTCTCAAACAATACCCAAACTCTGAGCACCCCATTGGGAAGGGACGGGATGGTGAGGACACTGGTTTCTCCTCCCCCGTGGACCCCTGGGAGATGGAGAAGCAGATGGGCAGAGCAGGTAAAAGACAGATCTACAGTACCACAGAGAATAGCTAACACTCAAATTCTTTTACAAAGGCTGCACGTACTGCACCATTCTGAATCAGCTCTCTTTCGAAGGTACATAACCACCCTGTACGAGCAGCAGTGGGAACTAGAGGAAAATAGTTGAATACCAAAGAGAATGAAGAAGGTGGTTAACCCTGTAAAATAAGAATGAAGTCTCTAGTGTAGTAATTCTGCTTGATAGTGGTAATAATAAAATGATAGCTTTAACATTAAGAACGAGAGTGTTGCCAGGTAGTGGTGGTGCACCCCTTTAATCCCAGCACTTGGGAGGCAGAGGCAGGTGGATTTCTGAGTTCAAGCCCAGCCTGGTCTACAGAGTGAGTTCCAGGACAGCCAGGGCTACACAGAGAAACCCTGTCTCGAAAAACCAAAAAACCGAAAAACAAAAAAAAAACCAAAAAACAAACAAACAAAAGAACGAGAGTTAGTGAAAATAATTTCTTGCAGAAGACTGTGTAAGACAAGTCATTACGCTGGGCAGAACCGTGGATCCCGGCAGCCGCTCCATTGCTTTGTTTTGTCGACTGCTTTGTAAAGCATGTTTATAGACACCGTCCACTTCCGTCTCCAGCTGCTGGAGAAAGTCTGACTTTGCAGTTTATCACAAAATGCCAGATTTTCCCAGCATGTAATTTAATCTCTTGCTTGGAGGCCTCTGCATTACATGGTTATCACAAAATTATTCTTTAATAAAAATGTATGCTTTGCAGTCCCTATTTTATTAATTTGGCATGTCATTTCATCCATCACCATAGATGCCAGGAATTCCATTTGTCACAGTTATTGGCCCGCTAGCAGGGGTGCTCCTGCTGCGTCCTAGTTCCCCACCCCCAGGCTTTGTGGGAAGAAGTACCTTGATCTGCTGAGGACAGTGCTGGAATGGCAGCTGTTGCCCGTCCTAGTATGGCTGCAGTTTCAGTGTCAAAATCATCATAATGGGTTTTTTTTTCCTTACAGAAACATTTTCTGTCCTTCTGGAAAGAGGCAGCCTAGAATAGTCTATACCTGTGGAAGCCAGGACAGCAAGTCCTATGAGAAAAAAGTTGTCTCCTAGCGGGAGTCCTGGCCCCTCTGGTGACATCAGAACCACTAGGAGGGCAGACTGGAGGCTGGAGGAGTCACTGGCAGTTTGCAGAGTTGTCCTTAATTGCTATCAGTCAAAATAAAAGGTGGCTTTGACAGTGCAGCTGTGTGTTAGCATTCCTCGATTTATCTACTTAAACATGATGAACGAGAGCACCATGCTTTACTGCACCAACGAGGTGATTCTTTCATTACTCATTGTGGTGGAGCTGGAGACCTAATATCTGGACCTCACAGGTGTTGGTGCCTGACCCAGAGGTACGATGCTCCACTAGCCACATGAATTGGAGTGGCTGCCTCTCCCATCTTTCCTGAAACAAGATTCCACTCCTCTAGAGTATGGAGGACCTAAGTTCTAGACCCCAGCATCCTGGAAGGTCTATGATAAATGGGCTCATGGTGGGAGGCAGATCTGGGACCTTGGGGGTGGGAAACCTAAGTCTGTATGCTTTCCTCTCTACCCAGGAGCAGGGCCAAGCCACTTCCCCTCCCTTCTCTCCACCCCTTTTTGTTGGAATAGGGGGCTCTGGACACAGAGTGCTACCCAGAGGTGGTAGGCAGTAAGAAGGGACTGAACTACTGCCTTCACTGTGCCCCTCAAATGGGCCTGCTGCCCCCACATGGGAGCCTCATAACTGTCTTCCACCAAGCCCAAAGTGAGCCTCAGTAAAACCAGGCAAAACAGCAAAACAGGAAACAAAACCTTTATTAGAGAGATTAAATGAGATCTAAATACGGGGAGACTGAGGCCCGGTTGGATGCTTGTGTTTGGATATTAGTGGTCCTTGTATCTCCTTTGACAGCTGCCCGGTGCAACCCTCCGTGCTGATTTTGAAGTGTGGCTCTAGGAATTCCCGTGTGCACGTTTAACACATCTTTGTTTCCTCCTAGTGATTTGATCGTGTGCTGCACCCATAAAACAAGAAGCTCATCAGCGTGATTTGACTTAACATCCTCCCTCCTTGGCGCTCCTGTGTCTGGTGTTTCTGCGTCTGTCCTTCTATCACCCTAACGAATGTTGATGGTTTTGCGGTCAACAGTTTAGAGCAGTGGTTCTCAACCCGTGGGGTTCTCACGACCCCTTTGGCAAACCTCTAGCTCCAAAAATATTTACATTACAGTTCACAATGGTAGCAGATTTACAGTTATGAGGTAGCAATGAAAATAACCTTATGGTTGGGGGTTACCATAGCACGAGGAACTGTACTGAAGGGTCTCAGCGTGAGGAAGCCTGAGAACCACCAGTTAGAGAAATGATCTTTTCCCAACCAGACAGTAAAGGGACCCTCTCCATTTCCTTTCTGTCTTCCCTACATGTATGTGCGTCGTAAGTAGATAAAGTGCTACACATTCATTTATATGTTTAGTCTTTGGCTTCTTGCATCTCTTCGTGCCAATTCAGCTACTCCTTTGCTTCATCTTCCAGAGCTCTGCTTGTGTACTGGAGCGAGCCTTCGGGGAGTGAGGGTTCCTAGCTTTGCCCACCTTTAGTCCTGTTCTAAGAAGATCAGACCACACCCTGCCCTAGACGCTCCTTATTGTTCGGAACAGCGGCTTTTATGATGTGTCTTGCTCAAGGTAACTCTATGTTACCAGCAGCACTTGGTATGGGATATTAAAACCATGTCAGAGGGGTTGGAGAGATGGCCCAGAAGTAGAGTCCTCACTGCGCTTGCAGAGGACCCAAGTTCATTTCCAGTACCCACATTAGTGCCTCACAACAGGCGGTATCTCCTGCTCTGGGGGATCTGATGCTTCTGGTTTCTGCGGGCAGCTGCATACACATGCACATATTATGCAGAGACACACTCACATGCACACACTTACACAGAGACACACTCACGTGCACACACGTACACAGAGACACACTCACGTGCACACACGTACACAGAGACACACTCACGTGCACACACGTACACAGAGACGCACTCACGTGCACACACTTACACAGAGACGCACTCACGTGCACACACTTACACAGAGACGCACTCACGTG
>CM052712.1:24580609-24670609 GCA_028551405.1 Uromys caudimaculatus | reverse complement strand
GACTTATAGAGGGTTGCCGGTGGGTGCTGGGATTCAAATCTGGGTTTTCTGGAAGAACAGCCAGTGCTCATAACCCCCGAGGCATCTCGAGGGCACCATGGTAATTTTTAACTTTGTGCTGTTCATTGTGAATAAAGACTTGTTGAGACACAAGGAAATAGTGTCTATCTAGGAAGGACAGGTTTCCTCCTTGGTCAGAGCACTCATGTGACAGGATGAGCCAATTTATCTGAAGTTGAGCAGTTGAGCCCAGGATGTGCTGTGACTTTAATGAGGTCCAGTCATTGTAAATATACTGCAACTGAGAGCAGAACTTCCCTGCAGCAGAAACTGGGGTCTGAGTGTGGATGAGATCAGATCTCTCAAAGCTTCACAGCTGAGCCACAGACGTCCACAGATGGGTCTGGCTGCTGCCCAGCTTGGTTTTCTGTGACTCTAGGCACCTCTGTCTGTCCCCTGTCCTGTCCTCAGACTTCAGAAAGCTGTGGTGTGTACTCAGAGAAGGCCTTCCATCTGAGAGGGACTCCTTCAAGGACTCCAGCACCCAGTTACAGACCTGAGGTACATATGCTCTATGAGACGTACAGGAAGGTTAGAAATGGAATGTAGGTCCCATGCTGGCCTGGGAGGGCTTGTCCACATCACCTACTCATTGCACATTCTCTAAGCTTGCTGCCTCTCTTTTCTACAGAAGTGAAAGCAGCCACCGTCCCAGTGCCCAGGGCTACAGACTCTCTGGACTTTGGCTTATCCAGGCTTCATGGCATCTTTAGGTATTTTGATGAAGTTAGGAAAACAAGCAATGCTGGTGTGGCTTGTCCATTTGTCCCCTATGCTCCAGTGGGCAGGACCAAACTCTGTGGGCAGACTGTGCTCTGTCAGCCTCCACACCCTGGGGGAGGCACAAGTCCTGGAAGGCTGATTTTTGCAAACCTGGAAAGACTGGAGCAAAGTACTTCAGGGCAGTGATTTCCATCTGTCCTTAGTCACGATGCCCTCACCAGTCATGAGACTCAGCTCAACCCTCAGACTGTTTGGTGTGAATGAGTTTTCACTACAATAAAAATAGATTTGTTATCCTCTGAAGTGGTGTCCCTCTGCTCTCCAAGGGTAATCACTCATTCTAAAATCCCAGCGTCTCATAATATCGCTCCCTAAATTTTAGTCGGTTTTTTTTATGCCAAGTCACCAATGCACTCAGCCTTTCTGTGTATTTTCATTGCTTGAGTTATAGCCATAATCTTAATTAGAAAAAATTTGAACCAGGTATGGTGGGGAGTGCCTGTAATCCAGGCACTCCAGGGGCTGAGGTAGGAGGCTTGAGTTATACAGCAGAGCACTAATAACAAATTCCTTTATTAGTATAATGAAACAGAAAAATGAATGTAAGCCTCATCTTGGTGCTCTCTTCTGTGGAGGTTTAAGCACGTTTAAATACTTTAACCCTTTTAATATGTAAAACCCATGGCATGAGGTTTATTTTTGCTGTGGGAGAGTTCAGATTATGTGACACTATTTGCAAGTGGCTTGCACTTGCCTTAGAGTCTTCTGAGCACTAGGATGCAGGCTGTGCCCAGAGTCTAAGCTTCGGCATGCCATAGAGTCCATAGACGGAGTGGACATGCTCCTGGAGCTGCAGAGTGCCCTGTAGCTAGAGTCTGGGAGGGCTGCCTTCCTGATGCTAGCGCTCACAGGAAGTATGAGCATGCAGAGGTTCCAGAGGCAGCTGTGAGCCAGGTACCTGAGAGGACATGTGTGTTCACATCATGCTTGTTCCAAGAACAGGAAGGATTTGAGGGGCTGGAGAGACGACTCAGCTGTTAAAGAGTGCTTTCTGCTCTTGTAGATGAACTGGGTTTGGTTCCTAGCACTCACTCTTTGTAGCCCTAGCTCCAGGGGATCTGATGCCCTCTCCCAGCCTCTGCAGACACATTGCATGCATATGGTACACACAAAGTCATACACACAAACTCACACACACACACACACACACACAAATAAAAATTAAAAAGGTCTAGGCATGGTGGTGGTGGCACTTTAATCCCAGCTCTCAGGAGGCAGAGGCAGGCAGATCTCTGTGATTTCAAGACCTGCCTGGTTTATATGGCAGGAGTGAGTTCCAGACCACCCAGGGCTATCATAGTGAGATGTGTCTTAAGAATAAATAAATATAGTAGGGTAGTGGTGGTGCACGCCTATAATCCCAGTACTTGGGAGGCAGAGGCAAGCAGATCTCTGAGTTTGAGGCTAGCCAGGGTTACACAAAGAAACCCTGTCTCAAACAACCAAACCAAACCAAACCAAACAAAAAACCTCAAATAAACAACAAAACAAAACAAACAGAATAAATAGATAAATAAATCTTTAAAGGGAGATATTGGTGGGGATTTAGCTTAGTTTGCTTGCTAGCAAACACAAGGTTCTGGGTGTGGCCCTCAGCTTCAGTTAAAAAGGAGCTCAGGGTCCTGAGGCGAGAAGTGAGAGAGACGAGAGACAGGTTTCTTCTCTGTTACCATGGTCTAGTCTACAATGCCGGGGAGTGTTTGAACACTCCATTCCATCTTGACTGTGCAACTGCTTGGCAGGACATCTGTCAATGGGGAAGTACAGGAGAAGCTCAGTGCCATCAGCTTCACAATACTGTTCCCCAAGCCCCTGGTGTAGGCTTCCATGACTGAGCTCTGTATGCAGACCGGCCTGGCCTGAGAACCAGTGCTCCCCATTACCATTCCATTACCAATAAAAGACAAGTGTTCTTCCCCAACCAAGACCTTAGAGCAGTTCTCACATATCCAGTGGGTGTGTGTGGCAGATAGTTTGTAGTTGGAAGCAGATGTCAAGCTATTTTATGTGATTATTTCCAGTGATGCAGAAACCTGTCTCAGATAATCAGTACCCCCTCCATTAGCTTTAGTTCAGCAGAAGATGTGTTAATGATCATTTTAGAAGGCGTCATCCTTAGCTTGGGCATGTGTACATGGTGGGAAAAGAGGCTGTGCCTCCTGGGAGACCTGGCTCAGTCTAGGTAGGTGGAGCTGTCATCCTGCCTTCCTCGGGAGCTATCACCATCTCCATTTCAAAACAGGGACATTAGTGTCCCTCCATGGGACATGTTGGGCAGTGCTATGCCAATGGGAAAACAGAAGAGAATGTGAAATAAATTATCTCTCCGACAGAAACCTCAGCGCAGCCACTGGCAGGGGCTGGGCCTTGAGAGAATTCCGTACGTCACACCGAAGCCATGAGGGGCACGTTGGCAATTTGAGTCAGCACAGGGATGACATGTTAGGACACTGTGAGCACTCAATGTTTTGGCTCCCCCAGAAGGTGTCGGTAAGCACATTGCCACCTCTGGATAGAAAGGGACATGAGCCAGGGAGAAAGTCTGAGTCTGTGAGATTTCAAAGTTCCTGTCCTAGAGGGGCTCTGGGGTAAAAGCTTGGATTCTGCATTCTGTAATACCTTCACTTTACTTCACTTCACACACACACACACACACACACACACACACACACACACACACACACAGAGTGGGGGGGGGAGCAGACTGGGAACCAGCAACATTGTGCGTTTCTCTAGGACTTCGCTATTCAACAAGAAACCTCAGCGGACAAGGAGAGTCGGAGCCACTCCACCTACCCAATGTAGGTTATATCCTGCCATGCCTGGGCCCTGAGGTTGACTTGCTGTTGGGTCCTAGCTTTGCTGCTCTCTGTGCATGGAACACTGTCTGTGACTCAGTTTCCTCACCAGTTAAATGGAGGATGGCGGTGCTTAGCTGCTCAAGAGCTCACTAAATGTGTGTGATTAAATGATGCAACTCTCTGAAGAGAGGCAGACACGAGCCTTCTGATGTCTATCACCTTCTCCTCAAAGTCCCTGTCAGGGTTTTGCCATTGCTATTCAACATTTCACTTCAAGTCCTATTCATGGTATAGAGGAGAAAAGAAAAGGACAAGAAAACCCATTCAAATTAGAGAGGAAGCAATTCCATACATAGCAACTTCTAAAGGAGTCCCACACCTAAGAGTGACCCTAACCAAAGAGATGAGAGACATGTATGCTCAAAGCTATAAAGGACAGCTAAAAAAACAAACAGCAGAAGTATTTTTCCTCAAGTCATCTGGAGATGGAACACTCCGGAGATGCTTGGCATTTGTCGGATCTCATAACATGGGCTTGGGAAACAAGAAGGGAGCTGACCATTTCCCTCACCTCTTTATTGTTAAACTGTATCTTGTCAACATTATTAGATGTGTCCAAAAGACAACTCCAATTTCTATGCCCAGTCACAGAAGTTGTTTCTTCACTCAGAAGGATACACATTATTTGGTCTCAGAGCAATATGTGGCGCCGCAAGAGCTGGAGCACTGCTAATAGGGAGCCTGCTGTGTGGGGCAGAGACTTGCCAGCCACTCCCTCCACCTTACCCATAACATACATACATACATTAATTAATTAATTGATTAATTAATTAATTAATTAATTTAGGTTTTCCAAGACAGGGTTTCTCTGTGTAGCCCTGGCTGTTCTGGAGCTCACTCTAGACCAGGCTGGGCTTCAATTCAGAGATCTTCCTGCCTCTGCCTCCCAAGTGCTGGGATTAAAGTAGTGTACCACCGTGCCTGGCTAAAATTAAATATGCTGAAGTGGTCTGGCTACTAACAATGCTGTTTACATGAATGACTTACTTGTTCTGAGAAAATAAATGGAAGCTCACTTAGACCCACTGACTTCACAGTGACCACGGAGCAGGAAGAAACACACATGTAGAGGTTGTGCTGAGTCCGTCTCTGCAGGCAGCCTTGCCCTCCCTCCAACCACAGTGCTTCGTTGAGGACCCCATAGAAAACCTTCCAAGATGTTGTAAGCTTATGTATTGTTATTTTACAAAATAATTGTATTACAAAAGTTAGAATTTCTACCTCATTCACCTTGTGTGAGTGTTCATATCACTGTGAAGAATGTCTGACATAAATACCTAATGGGTTATTTTTCTCATGGTTTTGGAGGTCTCAGTCCATGGCAAGAAGGGCACAGAGGAGAAGAGCATCTCAGCGAACCATACCAGCTGGTTCCTTCTCTTCACTGGGCCTCCAGCCTGTGGTGGATACTACCACATTCTGGGTGAGTCCTCTTCCTTAGTCCTCCTGGAAATGTCTTCGCAGACAAGCCCAATGTGTGCAGAACTAACCTCCTTGGTCTTAATCTAATCACACTGTCAATCAAGAATAACCATGTTGTGTTGTGAATATTTTGTAGCAATGTTTGAATTTCTTATTATTTGTTGTACAGCTGTAGATGTAGGGACTCTTGAGGCTAGGAGATATACTAGCAGTTTTCCACAAAGCTCCGAGAATATGGGTGGGAAAGGGAGGTCTCAGCTGCAGAACCCATAGATGCTTGTGACCCCTAAGGTGCAGATCTGCTGTGAGGTTCAAATTTTTGCAGTACCTTGGTGTGGGTTCACTACAGATGTCTACTATGTTCCCCCTGGAGCCCTCTAGTAGAGCTATGGGCCACCATGCTCAGTGAAGTTGAGCTGTGTGCATCTTTACACAGACCCAGTCTTGCAGTTTCTGGCTACATCAAACCTTTCTTCTGGTAGTGTATCTCTCTTCCAGACTGATGCTGGTAGCTCTGGGAGGACCCTAATTGCTGCCTCAGGATGGGGATTGTCAAAGAACAAAATTCAGCAGGTATGATGTGTCAGAGAGCTTTGAGAAACACAGGGCCATACGCCCAGAAAGTTGCTTATTGTTCATGAGTGTGTCTTGCCTCTGCTCACCGCACTGGATAGCAGATAAGAGGTCTGTGGGTGGCCATAACCCCAGCTAGAGAAGACAGCACCAGGAATAAGTCAAGACTGGCAACAAAGGGGATACAATTGCCAGTTGAAATGTTTAGATACTTGCTTCCCAGATGGCGGCAGGAAAACCTTTAGGACTTGTGGATTAGTTAGCAGAAGTAGGTCACTGTGTGGACATGCGGGTAGGGTGGGGAGTGGGGTGTTGGAGGTGGTATCTGTTCTCTGCTTTCTGATCTACTAAGATTCGAGGAACTCCGCTGTATGCTCCCACCACCACGGGCTGATGGGCTCTCATTTCTACCTTCCCTGCTTGAACTGGGAGCTACAAAAAACCCTTTCCCTTTTTAGATGTTTCTTTCAAGTTTTTTGTCATGGTGATAAGAAAAGTAACCAATACACAGAGGAGCCATGGCACAGCACTGATCAGGCCTGTAGGGAGGCTGTGGAGCGTGAAACTGAGCAGCTGATCTGTGGCTCACTTTTATTGCTATGTTTCTATTGCTGAGAAGAGATGCCACGATCAAGACAACTTATACAAGAAAGCATTTAATTCAAGGACTCAGAGTTCCAGAGGGTTAGAGTTTATGACCATCACGGCAGGGAACAAGGACATATATAGGTAGGCATGGTGCCAAAGCAGTACCTGAGAACTTACATCTATAAGCAGGAGGCAGAGAGAGGTACCTGGGAATAGCATGGGCTTTTGAAACCTCAAAGTTCACTTCCAGTGACAGACTTCCTAATCCTTCCCAAACAGTTCCATCAACTGGGGATTAAGCATTCACATATATGATCCTACCTTGGCAATCTTCTTTGAAATCACATTTGCTTAATTTTAGGATGTGCCCCAGAAGTTGGGGGGAGGGGTTGGCGACAGCTACATTTCAAAACAAAATAGATCCAAAAGGGCTGAGAGTGCCTGCTTCCCAGGAACTCTGTTTACTGGACTCAATTCAGTGTGAAGTTTTTGTACTTGTTATCTTCTGCAAGCTCTGTCATTCAAAGTCCAAGGCAGAGGCTTAGATTTCTTTCTCTAAATATTGTTTACCCCCACTTTGGTGTATTTCAGCCTGATTCCAAATAGAGAGGATGGAGTATAAGGACCCCTGTCTCCACCATCTTTTCTGCTTAGTGGCCAGACTTTGGTCTCTGCCTCCTGTCCCCAAGACTAACCTCTCTTTAGAGGTTACTAGGTATTTTTTGAGTCACCCATCCACATCAACCTGACAAGCCCCGTGGGGTCTCTGTCATTTGTATCCCAACAACCATGACATCCCTTCCCAAAACCTGCAAACCCAGCACTTCCTGGCTTCCAGCCACAGCCTTCTGTTTCCTGCACTGCATCTGCATTTTGAATTTTTGCTCACTCTCTGGAGTGTTGTTTTCCTAAGTCTCAACAGAGTTTCTCCCTACTCCTGCAGGGCTTCACATGTTCTCAAACACCAGGCCTCACTGACTGAGACAACACCCCTAAACTTTCCAAATACTTTCCAGGGGCTCAGCAGATATGTAGGTAGGTGTCTATCTTTTGGAGACCTCCTTAGAGTGTCAGAATGCACCTATTATATGTCTTATAGTGGATATGCTTAAAGCTCCACCCAGTTTCTGTACTAGTACTTTATAAGTTGTATAAATCATCTGAACATTTGAGAAAGGCAGAGTATAAACCTTTCATGTTAGAGTCTCAAATTACTTCCAGGAAGGGATGGTACGCAGGGTAGTGCCTTGGGCCTGTCTCTTCATAGGTCTCTTTGGTTGGGTACAGGGTATCTTCTAGCCTCAGCAGGCAGATGTGATTTGATTAAGCTGAAGGGCTAGCTGTGTTACCAGGCCTATTCCTTGGATGAAAACCTGGGCTTTCTGATAAGGGAAGAGCTGGGATTCCCTTATTAGAGGAGAAAAGTACAGCTTTGCCAGAGGGTGAACAGCTGAGGCAGGCAGGACAGGTCCATTTACCAGGTACCCAGTCCAGCCTGTGGCCTGGGGTGGAGACCACCAGGGTAAGTGCTTCAGGCCTTGAGCAATGCTGAGCAGAGTGGAGTGGGGGTGGTGGTGAATCTGACACCAGATCCTCTCTCAGAAGCAGGTGGTTACAGGTGCCTTTGGGCAATCCTAAGGACAGAGGGTCTCTTAGGGTGGGCATGTTCAGAACTACTTGTCCGTTTCCACATGTCTACCTAGCGGCTTTCTACCTCACATCCTCAGGGGCAGACTCCTGCCTGCAGGGACCATCCCTGGAGTAGGAGTCCAAGTCAGTGTGATAGTGACAAGAAACCTGAGTTTCTGTCCAGCGCAATGGAAGGCCCTAAGGGCTTTTAAACAGCCCTGATATAATCCCTCACAGGCATGGAGTGATGTGGTGGTCCTAGTCCCACTGTGCAAGGAAAATGAGAATTTGGGCAGGCTGAGAAGGAATGGGAGGTGTCATGCTGCCAAGGAGCTGCTAGGATGGAAGAACTGGGAGGAGCCCTTTGGACGATCTGTAGGGAGTTACGTGCAGCTCAAGAAAACCGGAGCAGAGCAGGAGAGACAGTCCGGGATAGGGGTGGGGTTAAGGGAAGGTGTACACCTGCCGGCTTTCCCCTAGCCCTCAGTCTATTTAGGAAGTACTGTAGCAGGCTCAAGACTCCACCTGTTAGATCTTTTTCTCCATCCATGTCTGCTAATGGATCGAACTGGAAGGTTATTTTCAAAGCATTTGTTCTGTAAACAGATGCCCAGACCCTTGTCATCCCTCACCGAATCTGCCCACCTTTCTTAAAGATCTGATTTTCAAAACACATAGGTAACCAGATGGCCTTCAGCATCCTTCAGTTTAAGCTGTTCTCATGATTTAAAAATTTTTTAAACAGCTAAGCGGTATCATTCGCTATGCTTGTCTGACAGTTCCACCAACAGCTAGTCTCTTACTCTGGGTCGCCAGCGGGCATCTGTCTCTGCGCACAGATCACTTTCCCTGGCTGGGGCGCTGTCCAGCTCCTGGGTTCTGGGTCCGCGGCCCCAGCTCTAGCGCACAGGGGGCCCGAGTGAACCTCTCTTGCTGTCCTCGAGAGGCCGCGGCGACTAGCCCGGTAGCGCCCCACGCGGATGGGCTGCTTCACCACTCGGGCTCAGGCCCAGGTCACCGCGCCAAGGAGTGGCAGGGGCGCAGTCCCGGGTACGCGCAGGGGAGGGGAGGCCGGGGGCGGGTACAGCTGGGGGCGTGTCCAGGAAGGGAATCCAGCCTGGGAGGGGCGCGGGGGTGGGGGCCGAGCGCCGGGCCGGCGGGCAGCTGGGCCCCTGAGCCGCCCGCGTACGTCCAGCGCGCCGCCTTGCCTGCAAACAGCAGACCAACCCAGGCCACGCCCGCGCGCGCGCGCCGCGTGTCCCCGCCCGCTCGTCGGTCGGAGCGCGGCTGGCGGCGCGGTGGCGGCTCGGCACGGTGGTGGCCGGGCGCAGGCGGCCGGGCGGAGTATCAGACTGCGCCGAAGCCGCCCCAGGCTCAGGGCTCGCGGCGGCGGAGAGCGCCGGACTCATCGGAGCCCGCGGCCACTCGCGCCTTTCAATGGGCAGCTCGCACTTGCTCAACAAGGGCCTGCCGCTGGGTAAGGCCGCGCGCGCGCATTTCCGGCTGCGGGCGGGGGGCGGGGGCGGGGCGGCCGGGCGCGCGCGGCGCTGGCTTTGTGTACGAGTGCGCGTGCGCGCTCGGCGCGCTCGTGCTGGGGAACCTTGGGGCTAACGGGAGGTACGCATGCGCGAACTGCTGCACAGGCGTGCGCGTGCGTGTGCGCGTCCCTATTTTCCGCTGTCCGCTCGCGACCCGCGCAGGTGACAAAGGGGTCTGTGGTGCTACGACCCAGGCTGTGACCGAGCCGGGCCTGTCCTCCTGGCCTGCGGCCCCACGAGGATCCTTCTCGTGGTCACTCAGGCGGGACCTAGGTGTTCCGGAGTGACGAGCCTGAGGATTCCGCATGGGCCTCGGGTCGGCAGATCCGGGAGCGGGTAGTCTTCAGAGGTGGCACTGAAGGAACATAGGTGGGCTACATGCCTATCACCCCTCTAGACGACTTAGTGATGCTCAGCTTGGCCCCTGGATTTGGACCACTTAAGTTTTTTATTCATTTATCAAAGTCCTTAAACCACAGGGGTCCTGCTGTGGAGGGCAGTCCTTCCTTGGCAGCGTTCCCTGGCCGCGCAGCCTGGCGCACGCGCAGTGCTGACGACCCCACCTTCGGGCGGGGCAGCCCAGAGGTTTCGGAATCTGGAGGAGCTTTTGCCCACCATCCAAGCGCCCCATGGTGTCCCTCTCTTTGGCGCTTCCATCTTAATGATGACAGGGCTTGACCCTAGCTCTGCCCTCACAAGGACACACTGCCTTCTTCCTCATAGCCTGAAAGATGGCAGAGGAAGAATCCTTGCAGCGTGTGCTGCCAGCAGGAAATAAGGAACTGTGGGCAGGAGGGAAAAAGGGAGGCGCCCTGTGATGGCCTACTGCACCTCTTATCAGACAAGGCCATTTTGCAGATCCTGTCAGTTTGTTTCAGGGTGTGGTGGGGTAAGGCCCTCCAGGCCAGCCTCCAACCTGGACGGTGGTGGGTACTCCTCCCCCACACTGCACCTCTTCAGAGCTATAACTCCCTGGAGGCGCATGCATACACACACACACACACACACACACACACACACACACACACACACACACGGGAAAGTGAACCCTGTGAGCCAGGTGTCAGCAAGATGATACCTAGTGGTTTTATTCCCCAGGTAGTACGTTCCCTTACTGTGTTCTACGTTGTCACTCCCAGAATCAGAGAGCACGTGTCAATTATAAACAGGAATGCACAGGATGCTTACCCCAGTGTGGTTGGCATGCAGGACATCAGGGCTACTGCTTTAGAGTGGGGCCAACATCTTTGAGTCCTGGGGAGCATGGTCTCTGGAAGAATGATGGCAGTAGACATGAATGTGGGCTCAGCTCATGTGTGATCTCTCTGTTTCATCTGCAACATGGGGTGACAGCTGTGGGATGTGCCAAGTTCAGGGACAGCATTGTGGGTAGTGTGGGGTAATACTGTTCTCCGGAACTCTATGTGTTTCCTTGTCTTGTTACTATTTAGAGTGGCAGCTGTGGTTTGAGGCTGTCCTTTCTCTGCTCTGGAGCTTGGTCAGGCATGACCCTGCTGTGTGTGTCAGCCTGGCTTCCACAGATGTCTGAGGGCACTGTGCCTTGTTAGTTGTACATAATGTGGACTGGAGCCTGTAGATTCTTAGTGTGACCTCAATGCTCTTGCTCTGGCCTCTAATCTCTCTCCCGTCACCTATGGGCCCGTAGCAGGTTTCAGCTGTGTGCTTCACCTTTCTCCGGATGAGCCCCATGCCCAGAGAGGTCTGGTATCCCCTTCAGGGTTCCAGGTGGGGTCAGATCCCTGGCCTCCAGCCTTCCAACAGCTCACTGTTTCCTCCTGCCTTTTGAACTTCACTGGTGAGTGCCCACAGTGTGACCTGGCAAGAAGCTTTTGTGAGCGTTCATCTTTGGGTGCTGCTGAGGACCCCCTTGGGTAGAGCCCTGTCCTAGTAGCCCTGTGGCTCCCTGGCATGGTGTGTGAGGCAGACATGTCCTGAGGTCTTTGCTGCATGGCCACACCTTTACACTAGCATTCATTCTACTAGTGTCAGGAAAGGGTTTGGCTTGCATGGGCAGGGTGGCCTGCCTCCAAGTCCCGAGATGTAAGCTGCTCCACAAGAGAGGTAGCAGCTTGTATGGAGTTGATTTTGTAGTTCAGCCAGTGCCTGCATTCTGCATCCTCACACTCACTGTCAGCAGTGACTCTGGGTTCTGTGGGATAGTCATGTTCAGCCTCAGTCCTGCTGAAGGCCATGATCATAAACGTGTACCATCTTTCCCAGAGCCTAGACTGTTACGGTGTCAGGTGGTAGCTTTAGAAGACGTGCTCATTTTCTATAAAGTTGAAACTTTTTGTATGGCCTCTTGTCAGATTTGCCTGACTTAGCTTCTATGAGGTCCTAGGTCTTTGTGTGTCCCTCAGTCAGCATCAGACCTGTGTTATAAAGTCAGTGTAGGAGCTTGAAGACTTTGGGGACAGGGCTGCATTGGCTTGGGTGGGTTAAAGAAGAATTTAGTAGGCTTGGCATGATGTGGTATGGGCCAGGGGTGCTGGGTTTGTACCTCACAGGGAGGCATAGAAGTGGGGACCCAGAAAGATCTGTACCCCTCCCTAGGCATTGCTATCCCTTGTTTTGTGTGGCTGTGGTGCTCTTTCTGCCACTGTCTGCAGTCTGGAGATAAGTCTCCGTGACACTTTCTGTAAATCCTATGACCTCTGTGTCCTTTACAAGGCCAGGGCTCTCTATAGCATTGGGAAGATGTCCTGTTAAGAAAGGCAGGGAGAATGGCAGCCCTAAATAAGCTGGAAAATCGCACATAGCTGTGTTCTTCCAATGAGAATAGTTTTCCCAACTGGTTTTGGGACAGGCAGGTGTTCTCAGGTGTCAAGAGCAGCAGTATTTTGTTGTAACACACACATACACATAGACACAAAATAGCCAACATGACTGGAGATGAGTTTCAGTGGCAAATCCATGCCCTTTATCATGTTCTCTATTCTGCGCTTTCCCTGATGTGTGGTGTAAGTCACAGCTGGCTGTGGAACACTCTTGTTTCTCACAGACACCTCCCCTCAGTGCCACCTCATTGTCCTGCTCTGCTTTACCCATGCCTTAGGCAGTGTCTGCCCTGGAGGTTCATGTAGCAGCGCTTTGCCTGCGTACTCCTCTTGCCAGGTAGCTGGCACTACCAGCTTTGGCCTCCACCTGATCTGAGTAGCCAGGTTCTGTCCTCTGACCTCCAGACCACAGGACACCTTTGTAACCAGAGAGGGCTACGTGGGATTAGAGCTGGCCTTGTACTCTGGAGGGATCTGTGCTTAGAGGTAGGAGGAGACCCCCTCTGTTGCTGGGGAATTCTTTCCCAGAGGGCCTTTAAGGAGAATGGGAGTGGCCGAAGGGTAGGAGGGATCAGGTCTTGGTTGAGAAGTGCTTGCCATTCCCAGAAGGAAGTTTTTGGTTGGTTGGTTGGTTGAGACAGGGTCCCAGAGCTCCCACGGTCCAGATAGTTGTTGCTTTTGATATTGCAGATGACAGTGGCCAATGCAAGGAACAAACACTCCTTGCCACAAGTCTTGTCAGAGCTTCCAGCATCCTGATTTCAGGTCTGTTCTTCTGCAGTGGCTATTTAGCACCCTCTGCTGGGAAAGGTCATCATGGCACCTACTAAGGGGAGGGTTGGGCCTGTGGCAGGTGCCTGGCACGGGCAGGCTGTGACTCTAGGGCGTTGTTGCTGCTTTACTGACTGGCTCTGCATTGTCTGTAGTGTTTCTTAAGGCTGGAGGCTAAAACTTAGCATGTATGCTTGGAATTCACAGAGAGAGCTTATGAAAAAGTTTGTGAGTATTCTGGAAAGAGATATTCCCCAAATATATTAGGTGCTGGGTTCTGAGGCCCTAGCCTACCTTGGATTAGTGGCCATGTGTAGCCTTTCTGGATGAGCTTCCATAGCATTGACTGACAAGTGGTTTTGTCTCTAGGTGATGCTGAAGGGTGGCAAGGCCAGGCTCCATCTTAGCATCCTAGCATCCTGATGTCCAGCTAAACTGAGGGGTTGGCCCTTGTGTGGGGTCCAAATGCTAGGAACAGAGACCAGGGCTTTGGTTGCTCAGTGACACACTTTGGGGGTTGGGCCTTTGTGCTCACCTGCAATGTTCTAGGTTTCTGGGCTACAGGCCCTATCAAAATGTGTGTGGGTGTCAAGGCCCACACTTTCAACACAACTAGGCAACACTTTGGAGAACCAGGTGTCTGTTAGCTGTGCTGGGATGCTTTGAGCAGGAACTGGGAAGGAAGTTGGGCAGAATGCTGGAAAGCCATCATCTAGCAAGCTTTCCTGAAAGTCTCATTAAAAGATCCATGTTGGGACATGGTTGGCACAGCCTTAGATGTCAGGAAATGTAAATATAGAGGAGAAACTCTCAGGACTAGCTGGTAGGCCCCATTCTGCAATTGCATGTTCCTGTATTCAATGTAGACTGCCTTGACCTCTCAATTTGAGAACACAGGGCTGAGCCAGAAGTCTAGTGGGATAACCAACTACAGAGCTGTTCCTATAGCTGAGTCCACATAGATGACTTGGGGCTTGCCCTAACCTAGAATCACAAACTCAGAGTGAGCAAGCACCTTGCTGTCCAGGTTGGTCTTCCGGCTGCTGCAACTGGACAGGGCTAAGGATATAGCAAAAAGCTTCCCTTTCATGTCGCTTCCTGGAGTCTGAGTTTTAGCTGGCCTTTGATGGCATTTTAACTTGTTTCTTGTGTTTGATTTTTAGTAAGACTTTGAACGCGACGCAGGCTTCAGTGGCTGCTGTGGAGCAGAAGCCTGAGAGCTTTGGTTGGAGACGTGGGATGAGGCTCCGTGACAGAGCGCGGCTCGGCCTGGGGATTCTGAAGACAAAAAGCTTTGCACAGGCGAATTCATGGTCGTGGAAACCCCGCCCCAATTAAGCAATGTCAGGTTGGTAGGGGCTGCCAAGTGAAGCCATCTCTGCAAAGGAACTACAAGAGGGACATGGGCTGCATAAGTTAGGCAGGCTGAAGACTCTGGGATGCCTGAGGAATATGCTTGGTGTTTGCAGGCTGCCTTGGTTAGCAGTCATCCAGCTACTGTGTGCTAGGGGTTGGTTTCTGTAATAAAAGTGTCCTGAGAGTATGTATAGAGGTGGATACTGAGGGCACATCTTACCTGAAAGAGCATGAGGGTCAGTTTTGAGGCTGTGCAAGCCCCAGTTCAGCACAGCTCAGTAGGGCTTGCTTGTCTCTTATGTCTTCAGACTGGGAAAGGCTCTTAAGTAAAGCTCAGCCCTGGGTTAGTGTTTCTGTATAGCATGGTCTAGTCGCTAGACCTGTCTGCCTGCTAGCTGGGGTTGTTTGGGAGGACCCTTGCACTGCAGCAGCTCTGTGAATGAAGAGCACGGTAAGCCCACTGTGTCTTAGAGGACTTGCTCTTTTGTCCTTCCACATGACTCTTTGGGTGTCATACCCATTTTTAGATGAAGATACAGGCTTAGACTCCAGCCTAGCCACATCTGCATCCTCTGTGAGGAGTTATCTACAGGATGAGAGAATGGAGTTTCTGTCAGGCTGGGCAGGTCCTTGATGAGGTATAGGCCACTTCCTAGGCAATAGGCTCAGGCCGTGCTGGGAGGGCTGGCTTTGTAGCCTTAGAGGATTTGTTGACATGGGCATTGCTTGCCACAGTGCTGATTCTTACAAAATACGGTGTTCAAGCCAGTGAATGAGAAAAGTAGATGTTTATCAACTCTTTTAAAGTAGCAGTAAGTCCATAAGCTGCCACAAAAAGTACCACTTTTATGTGAGAAAAGTCACTTTGCAAGTCCAAGCTGGAAAACCATTGGATTATTGCTGTTTGCCCACCTCTGTTGCCTGGTGATAGGGATAGCTAGGGATGTGGTCCGTAGAGATTAAGGAAGGGAGTATGCAAGTGCCAAGCTGGTGACCTTGCAGATACCATCTTGAAGGCTGGGTTCATCTAATCTCAGCACCTTTACTTTTACTGTTTATGAAGGCATGAATGGGTACAACTGTGTCTTCTCAGGCACATTGTCCCTGGGGAAGGGCTCTGTACAGCAGCACCTCTGTCCCACAGCTGGAGATCTTGGGCTTAGTGTTGTCTAGAAGGTAGCTCCATTATCCCTTGGTGGTCAGTGAGACCTGTGTCACAGCACAGGTACCCAGTTCCAGGCCTGGGAGCACTTAGAGCCTTGCTGTACATGGGTGTGACAGTCCTTAGAGTATTGTCTTTCTGTGACATGGATTCTCTGAGGCACTTCTTGGCATTGGAAGTTTGGGGTAGCCTCTGTACCTGAAGCAAGAAAGGTGAGTGTGGACTGCACAGGCTGCTACTAGCCAGCAACTATTGCAGGGCTGCCTCTGGCCTGCTCAGTGAGAGACTGTGTGGTGACTTGTTTCTTCTCCTCCACTCCCCACTGTGCCTTGGTCCATTCTTTTGGTCAGCTTTTGGAAGGGCCGGACAAAGCTCTGCCTCGTGCTACCTGCTACCATAGACTTTACCTTTGGTTTCCTTAAGGGGTCTGTTGCCCAGCTGAAGGTGGCCAGACAGTATCTGGGAAATCCTTGCTCCTGTATTTGGCCCCAGGTGGGGTCTAGTTTAGTGTGCCATGTTGGGAACAAACTGATTTTGTATCCTCAAAAGCTTTGGTGGAGCTAGGAATCAGACCCAGGGCCTCACACCCACCAGACAAGTGCTTTTCTCCTGAGTTGCACTCCAGGCCTAAGGTCTTTCTCAACTTGATCTGGGAGGTAGCTTCTGAAAAAAAGACCTGCCCCCTTTTTTTCTTTACTGTCAGCACTGTTTTTAGGCCTTTGAGATCTACCACTAGGAATGATATCAGTTAAGGTCACATGCTAAGAATCACTCTGTGGTCACTTTGTGGGGTTCTGGGTAGTTCTATGATGGTTTTAGCAAAGAACAACCAAGCACTTTCCTGAATTCCATCATTTTGTGATCTGCATATTCCTGTTGACAAGACAGCCTATGGCTGTAGGGAGCCAGGGCAGAGGTGCCTCCTACCTCCCCTGACCTCCTGTCTTCCACAGCCTCCTTAGGGTACACAAGGATTTCAGGTCCTGTGCCCTTGAGGGATTGGTGGTCTGAGTCTACTCAGTCATCAGTAAGCTATAGCAAACTCTTATTTTCTTCTTCACAGTTTAAATTTGCTTTTTACAAAGCCCTGTGTAACCAGATGCTGAGTACAACAAATTCTCAGGGCTGATCTCTCCAACACAAGTGGGTAGTACAGTCCTCAGGTCACAGACTGGAGCTGCTAAGGGCATTAAGTGGTCTGCTCCTCTCTTGCAGGCGTCCGACCTCCCATCATGAACGGGCCCATGCACCCCCGGCCCCTGGTGGCGCTGCTGGATGGCCGGGACTGCACAGTGGAGATGCCTATCCTGAAGGACGTGGCCACAGTGGCCTTCTGTGATGCACAGTCCACACAGGAGATCCATGAGAAGGTAGTGTCATATGTCCCTGTTAATAATTGGCCAAGCTTTATGGGGGAGTAGGGGACTCCAGAGCACGGGCCACGCAACCTCAGACTGCAGTCTGAGTCAGCACACAACACTAGCCATGTTCCTTGGCCTCTGGCCACAGTGGGTCTAAGTACCACCTGGCCTTGTGTAGCTCGGCACTGCCTGGCCTGGCCTTGTGTAGCTCGGCACTGCCTGGCCTGCTCAGGAGGTGTGGAGACGGGCTTGCTCTGGATCTTCTTGACTTACGTCACAGCCAGGTCATTGGAAGTGGAACTGTGGGCACCTGGCAGTGATTATGCTGGATGCTACCTGGCATACAGAAAAAAGGGCGCAATATCCTCACCCACAGTGCCTGCCTAGAGCTTGTGGTTGGGTGGTTAACAGCTCTGAGCAGCTTCTGTGATTCATGTTTGCTCAGAAATGTTACCTGGAGTGCGTTCATCTGATTTCTGCTTATATCAAAGTTAATTCAGACTTTGCACTGAAGACAGCTTGGGAACGGTCTTTAAAACAAATCTAAAGAGCTTCAGGAGCTGACAGGATAGAACCAGTCAGGGATTGAAACCACAAGGGACCTGGCACCTGCTCTTGTGGATGATCTGGATGGTTAGCCTAGAAATTTGCTTCACTGGGAAGAATGGTGAGCTTTTTTCTTGGTGGCACTGTGGCCTCAAAGGGTGGGTCTTTTGGCCCATTGCAGATGGTGCTTCAGACCCAGAGGGCAGTGAAATCCATATTTGAGTGTACCTTCACATAGTCTACTACTCAACCATCTATGTCTGCCAGGCATGGGATTTAGCATGCAGTGAACCAATAGCCCTGCTCCTCAGTGGCTGCAGAGTCATCTGGGACATCATTCCAGCCTGCGCCCTGTGTGTCTGTAGTCCTTGGGCACTTGTCACCTCTGTATAGATAATCATTTACAAGAAGATGAGGCTCTGTGAGTAGAATAGAGCTTCTGACCCATGGGAGACCCAGTCTGCCTGAGGGATGGGCTGCCTTCAGCCAAGAGAGAAACTGAGATTGTCATGTTGAAGGTCATGAGGTAGGTGTGAAGGAACAAAGCTGAAAACACAGGGCTTCAAGACACTAAAGCTAAAAGTGAGAATTACCACTTAGGGCACGGTAGCAAGCAAGCAGGAAGAGATCAGAAGTCTTGATTCTTATGTCTTGTGGAGAAGAGTGGGGAATTGGAGGAGAGTAGGAGCAAGGAGTAGGCAAGTTAATGAAATCCAGAACTCAGAGGGGAGGAGCTAGATGCAAACACCGAGAATATAGGGGTAGAAGAATTCCCCAGACAATAGGAAACTGTTAAGTAAGGACCTTGAGCCTGTGGCGTGGCATGGACAGCAATCAGTGGTACTCTGTACTGTTAGGCATCCTTACAGCATGCCAGCAGCCATACTTGGGCCTTTGTCTTAGCAGACATGACCTGCATTCTCACAGTCATACCTGAAGGTATGGCAGTTTGATTTACAGTAGCACAAACTGAACAACCACTCAGTGCCCTTTGGTGATATGCTAGGCAAATTGTATACTGCCACAGATCCTACCTAGCCCAGGCAAGGTATGACCCACTTTGGGTACATGTCACTGAGGGAAATCACCTTCCCTCTTTCTGCTGGCTGGAAATTGGATATAATGGCTGAAGCCTGGGTAAAAACCTTGTACCACAAGAGGAAAGCCATATACAGGAAGTGGCACAGCCACAAGACAGGAGTCTGGTACCCAAATAACTATGAAAATGCAATAGGGCATGTGGGACACCAGTGTCTAGATGTGGAAAGGAAATAACTGTCTTATATATCCTTGTTATATAGTAATTTCCACCTTTTTTAGAGCAAAAAGTCCTCACAGCTGACTGAGTGTTACTGTCTACAATGCAGATGAGCATCTTATACTATCAGTGAAGAACATGATGAAGAAAACATTGCAGAGACCTGGCTCTTCTGGTGTGGACCCAGGAGGTCTATTCGAGGGGTTATGAACGTGGGAAGGAAGGTCACCTTGTGGCAGGGATCTCAGAACATACCTGGGCTGAGTGCTGTACAACATCTCAGCCAAATGTCTCCAGCCCAGGGCTGCATGGGGCCCAGGAGGGATCCAGGGACACTGCTCCCAGCATGTGCTAAGTGAGGACTTAGGGCAGCAGGAAGTCTCCAAAGGGATCCTGTGGAGATGGGAGAATGATGCTCCATGACCCATGGGCAGAGAATACCCCAGGCCAGAGAAAGTCTCTTGCACCTAAGATGTTCAAGAAACGAGTGGGCAGAAGTGTCTCATGTGACCAGCAGGCTGCAAAGGCCCTGACCTTGGGCTCAAGCTGTAGACAAATCTGGAGTCAGGACAAAGGTTGAGAGGAGAGGGTTTCACTGTGTGCAGGAGTCCATTGCCATGGGTCAGCAGGGCCCGAGACTCTGAGACCCATTGTTTATGCTTTGATGGGACAAAGAAGGGGACTGAGGTATTTGGGCAAAGCACTGGTGAACTAAGTTCCAGGGCTGGGATGGTGTTCTGGTTGGGCGGCAGCGGCTGGAAGAGCAGGAGACTTATGCAACTTCAGAAAGGAATCTGTGGGCATTCTAAATGACACACAGAGGAAAGTCAGCAGCAATAAAATTCAGTGAGGTCAAGTGGGCCATTCGTGCCCTGACCAGTGGACCATTTGTGCCCTGGCCCAAGGGCCATTTGTAAGATCTTCAGGCCCTCCCAATCAGCAGGAAAAGGAAGTCCTTGCAGAGAGCTGGCCAGAGAAGCACTGCTCATGTAAACCGCTCAGCAAGTCCCTCTCTGGCCCCATGAAAACTCACAATTCCCCAGCAGGTGGCCAGGTGACCACTGACACAGTAGGAAACCTAGATGCTACTTCATTCTGTGGAGCAGAACAGCTGCAAGGACCCCAGGTGTCTGTGAAGTTGGATAGTGTGCAGAGGTTTCAGCAGTGTTTGCCTATGTTTGACTATGTCAACAGGAAAATATCTGGCGTGATGGTAAGGTGGGAAGAGCTGCAGTTTCATATGATAGCTCTTGCTGTTCACACCAGGTGATAAAACCATCCAGTATGGTTTGGAGCTTCAGTGTTCTCTCAGCAGGAGGTTGGCACAGTGAACCCAGTGTTGCCTTGTTTGGGGCATGAGCTCCATTCAGAACTTGCTGCCACTGGGTGCACTCAGGACCTATCTCCAGCCAAAGGTAGCCGACTTGCATTAGTCATTCATCGTACGTTCTGCCTGCTATAAACGTCTGGGACCCATGTCCTTCCATTCTGGAGTTGAGGACACCAAGTACACTAGGGTCAAATCTCTAACTTAGTTACACAGCTGGTGGGTGGGGATATGTGGGTGGCTTGCAAAGGATAGTTTCTTGGAGGCCTCTCTTAAGGGGAGCCTGGGAAGTACCCATAGAAGAGGTACAGGGTGGGTGTTGGTGGTGACCTGGACTGTGATCTCTGCCCACTGTCAAGCAAGTCCACCCCTAGTATGTTTTTGTCCTGCATCTGGGCATAGGTGACTTCATACTAGGTACAAAAAAAAAAAGACACCATGAAAAAAATTCACAGAGAAACATGGACAGGCAGATTTTACCCAGGAAGGCAAATTAAAGTATCAGTAGTAGATGGATAGTAGGTGTGTTTTAGTTGCACAAAACCCAGTGTTGATATCAGCATGTTAGCTGGCAGTTGGACAACAGTGCCTAGAGCCTCAGAGGACCCTCCATTTCTAAGAAATTAACTCAAGGAAATAAATACAGTGGCTTTTATCTTTGAAGAGTTAGCATTGGCAGCAGTCAGTGCAGAGGAAAGTTCAGATGCTTTGATTTCCCCCTTCCCTGTTGGTACATTTTACAGTATGTTGAAAACATGCTTTTGAAAGACATTACTCTCATGGTTAAGTTCTGAGGATAAAAAGCAAGCTGGCTGTCTACATGCATGGTGACACACATACACAACATAGGCCTCTAGGGTATGGATCTGTCCTGTCCACAGTCAACCCCTTTGCAAACATAGTGAGGAACCCATGAACGTTTGGTTATCCAGGCTGGGCACCTGGCTCATAGCAGGTGTTAAATCTGTCCGAAACCACAGACCCATCCTAATACTACCCTGAGGTCTTTCCATTTTGGTCTGCACTTCTCTAACCGCCATGGGCCTCAGCAAATAATCATTATGTGGGACTGATTGCCACACCCCTCAGCCTCATCTGTTTTACAGAGCTGTCCCAGGGCCTTCTGTGCTTGTGACTGCCCATCTGAAGTCCATATAGCACAAAGCAGTCAAGGACTTTCGGAAACCTTCCCTTATTCCTATGCCTTGGGCTGCCTCAGCTGCTCACTCCCCTTTAACTCTTTCCCACACGGGCTCTCCATGACACTCCACTGTCAAACATGTATCCACTTTTCTACACAGGTCTAAGTAGCATATGTGGCCCCACTTCCCTCCTTGAAGCCAGGAGCAACCATCAGTTCTGGCCCTGAGCTTATGCACTCTAGAGGCCCCTCACCCTGGCATCCCAGAGGCCCCTATTTCAGCCTCTTATGATCTTCCCTCAGCTCCTAGCTGCTTCTTCCATGTATAGTAGTCTAAATGTTCCCTGGACCCAAAATGAGAGGAGAGGCTGCCCCTGTCTTTGCCCTTAGGGTTCTTCATGACAGGTGAAGGCTGCTCTGCCTCAATGACAGCTGTCTGCATTCTGGGCCGTGCACCTGGCTACTGAAGTCGTGTAGCTGTAGAAAAGGGGGCCTCATCAGCCTCTCCCTGTGGAGCAGCCACCGCCCCAGGAGGATGCCTTGTGGGCACTAATTTTTTTTCTTTTAGCTGTTTTATTGTGTCCTTATATCTTTTCCTCCTTTCCAACCCTTGCTCCACCCTAATCCCTTCCAACCCCAATACTACATAGGAGAGAAAGAAGGTTAGAGAGGTAAGGGGGTATAGACCTCTTAGACTACTTGATTAGGGATGTTGTGTTTCTTGGTGCCAGTCCAGTCTTTGTCATCAGGATATCTCCAGCTTCTCTTCAAACTGCAGAAGCAGCAGAGGGGAGCAGTAGCCCGCCTTCTTCAGTGTACCTCTGGCCTCTCTTGGGGCTCTGGCATTTATTCCTTCTCCAGAGTCCTCAGAATTAAGCTATCTGCAGCTGGCAAAAAAAATCCTCCCTCTCCTAGAGCATAACTAACTGCTGTGGATAAAATGAAGCATCTCTATATCCCACACCTGGGATTAATCCCAAAACAACCACAAACTGAGTTTTTAAAGAAACGAAAATTCTCACTACATTACCTTAGCTCCCCAGCTAACTAGACCAGCCGGAAGTACCAGTATGGAGGAGGACAGGTACCAGAGCTGGCTTATTACAGAATGCCGTGCCCTCTTAGAGGCTGGCCCTGCCACTCCCAATCTAATGTGCCTCTGGGTATGTTTGTTAACTTGGATTCTCTTCACACTTCTTCAAGGAGACTGGTGTGGACTGGACTTCATTGTTTTGGGCATGGAGTCTGGCTGTTAGCAGGTGGTGCTGCTAGTCTTTGCCTTTGGACACCGTCCACAGCGTCTCTGCTGAGTCTCTAGTAATAACATGCTGCTCTTCCGAGAGAGCTGTTCTTGAGAGAACACTGCGGTCCCTGCATTGTGTTCCCAGTGTCTTCCCTTGTGTTCCCTCTGCCGCCCATATCCCTCTGTTTTGGCTGTCTGCCTAGCCTTTGGGTACCTTTGGTGGGTCCTGGACAGCATAGTAAGCAGCCTGTTTTCCCTCCATGCAGGTACTGAATGAGGCGGTGGGTGCCCTAATGTACCACACCATCACACTGACCAGAGAAGATCTGGAGAAGTTTAAAGCTCTCAGAATCATCGTCCGAATTGGCAGTGGGTTTGACAACATCGACATCAAGTCAGCTGGGGATCTAGGTAGGAGCTCTGAAGCCCTGTTTCCATTTACCAAGGTGTCTCACTTAACCTTCAGGCTCTGTTGGACCATCAGGAGAAGCTTGCTGGGACTGCTCCTTGAGTTGGAGGTGATTTGGGGCTATGGGCAGGACAGGTTATGGTGGGCTGCACAGGATGTGGGTGTAACTTTACTCACTGTCGTCACCAACCTACCAGGCCTAGGGCTTAGGTTGAGACAAGGGATCAGGCACAGAGGTCATTGCCCTCTTCCCAGAACACGGAATATGCACCATCGTCATACTTGTATACACATGAAGCCATGTGTGCTCAAATTGTACACAAGTGCACTCTGTAAAACAGTATGGCCATACTTAGCCATTTTAGCCTGTTTCTGTGCTAGTGGCCACCTGACAAAGCAAGGCTGCAATCTACAGTGTCTGTTATTGACATCATTCTGCCCTTCTGCTCCTTAAGGCTACAGAGGGAGGCTAGAGTTGACCTGCCTGGGGGAACCACAGGGCAGCTGAGAACCTCAGTAGCATGGTGGGAAAGTCAGTCTTGTTCTGTTGGTTCATGCTGGCCTGGCAAGAACCCTGGTGGCTGGCCTGCCTTTCCTCGGGCAAGGCCCCACCATTGTCTCTATAGTACCTAGAATTCACAGGCTCCACTCTTCAGCTAGACATGGCCCAAGACTGGGCCAAGTTTGGTCCCCTGCTGCCCAGATGTGGGAAGTGGGGTGTGTCTTGCTTGACATATGTCTTCTCGGAGGTCAGTTTTGTTTCTGAGCCTTAGGACTACCTGCTATACTACTCCCTGTTCCCTTGCTTAATCAAGGGAGTTCTTTCTAGAAGATGTGTGGGTCCTGTCTTGGTTCCTCCTTGTGTCAGGTACCTTTAATTCTTAAGATAATTTCTAAAAAAACAGTCCTGTCCTAGCACCTCAGTGGGAAGCACAGGCAGAAGCATCCAGCCAAGGTGGGACGTGGAGCTGGGGCCAAGGCCACTATGGAGGGTGGGCTCAGGGTGGGATGGTGGGAATCCCCCTCTGAGGACAAGGGCCACGGGTAGCCCAAGGCAGCATAGACTATGTCAGCTTACAGTGCCTAAGCATGGGCCCTTGGGAAAGTTAGGGCGTAGTGGTTAGGGAAGAGAAGCCCCATCTGACTTGTTCCCAGGACAGTGGGGGTTGTTAAGCCCGGAAGTTAGGGCATTCCTGGCCTGGGAAGCCCTGGGCATCTGGAAGTTGTGATTCATGTAGTGTCAACAGGTGGGGGCCAGCCAGCCCCGAAATGTGCCTTGGCTCTGGCTCTTTGCCAGTGTGACCATGGCTGCTTAGGAATGTTGAGTGGCCGGTGAGCCACATGGGGAAGAATGGAGTATTGATGGGATTGGCTTCTTTTCAGCCATCTGCATATCCAGATTATTCCGGCTGGGATGGTCAGAGAAGCAGTTAGCTGTCCCTTGCTCTGTGTGTTTGCTTGTTGGTTGCCACAGCTGTGTTGTACAAGGCTGTGAGTACAGGCTTAAGTATGCCCAATGATAGAGACAGGTAGTCTCCCTGGTGACTGTGGGATGTGTCTTCTGACATGTTACTGCTGAAGTACCACTCTGAGGTTGTGCTCTGGCTGCAACACCTCTGATTATGGATGACAGGAGGCTGTGGGCCTGGTACATGTGTCTCCATGTGTCTTGTAGGCATCGCAGTGTGCAATGTGCCAGCAGCATCTGTGGAAGAAACGGCAGACTCCACCCTGTGCCACATCCTGAACCTGTACCGACGAACCACCTGGCTACACCAGGCACTTCGGGAAGGCACTCGGGTCCAGAGTGTAGAACAGATCAGAGAAGTGGCTTCAGGAGCTGCCAGGATCCGTGGAGAGACCTTGGGCATCATTGGACTAGGTGCGTTGGCCACTGACTCAGCACAAATAACCGTTGCCTACCCTTGCACTTCATAAAGTTGAGGCACTGGACTTAATGGTTGTGTTGCTATTCTCAGCTTAGGAAGTCCAGGGGCAGGGCTAGAGACACCAGGCTATGTCTTTCACAGGTGCCATCCATGGAGGTCATTGATGTATGGGCACATGTGTATATTATACGTGGACGAAACAGACATGGTATGCACATGGATACACTTAGATATGTACACGGTTACATACACACTCGTGTAACTGACATGTTACTGCTGAAGCACCTCCTTGAGGGTGTGCTCTGGCTATAGCACTTCTGACTGTTGATGACATGAGACTGTGGGCCTGGTACATGTGTATCCCACGGCTCTGGAAGACTTGACTGGGTATGGCCTCAGGGCCTATATCTATACTGCTAAGGTGGTACTTGGTTCCCACCCTCCCTTGCTTGTTCTCACTGCTGTTTAGCTTTTGTTGGTACCCATTTTTTACGTGTCCCAGAGAAATGGCACACTAAGTTATGCCAGAGTTTCACCGTTCAGGGCTCCATTGTCACCAGGCAGCCTGCCCTTGGTTGACCCTGGCTGCACTGTACTCCTGCCTCAACACTGCTGCCAGCATCAATAGATAGGAAATGTGTGTGGGTCACCTGAGTTACCGAAAGAGATAGACCTAGAATATAGTTGTTGTCCCAGTGGACGCTCACGGCAGGGCTGTTTGATGTTCCATGGCACTGAAGGTACTCTCCCTGTCCAGTGTATAGGACAAGATAGGATTACCAGGGTTGTAGTCCTGAGATTGATTGAAGGGTAAAGAAAGACAAGCACGGGGAGTGAGGGGTCAGAGGTGTCACTGGGCAGGTTTTGGTGGTCAAGGCAGCCCCACCCTCAGGTCTGGCCCTCCAGTCTGCTTGGTCTTACTCTATTAGTGGTTCAGCCTCTCCTTCCATCACTAGTGTGTGGGGGCTGAGCCATGTGTCTTTTAGTACCCTGCCTTGCGATGATACTTTGTCCACTGTGCCACATGGCTGCCACTAACTACCTTTTGGCCTACACTGCTGTCTTCTCTGCTGTGTTAAGTTGTCCACTGTAGCCAGAGCTCCCCAGGTCTCAGGATCCATGGATGGTGACATGTATTCCATGAGAATGATGTGGATGGCACAGACGTGGTGATGCATGTGGACATACTTGTGTGTGAGTGTACAGTATATACAAGCAAGGATGGTGAATTTTGTCTCCTCAGGGCACACCAGGGGCTCCGGAGGGAGTTGCTGCACTCTCTGTCTTAGCGACCCCCTAGTCATACGTGATTTCTCTCTATCAACTACAGAACAGTTCTGAGACTGGCTTCCATACACTGTGGCCTCCCTCTGGAAGGGAGATGACCACCTGCCCCCCTGGGTATCCCTGCTGTCTCCTGCTCTTCCTTTCTACAGCCTGTTGAGGCTGCCTTCAGCGTAGACTTTGGTGACTAGTTCTTGTTCATTAAAGTGGGCACATAGGCACTGTGGGCTGTAAGTATACTTCTGTAATGTTGGCTGTGCCTACTACTTTCCCATGTCTGTTGGCCTTCACACCCAGTCTTCCTACCTCCCCTTCCTTGTTTTCTATTAGTGTTTTGCAAAATGCTCTGTTATAACTGAAACATACTCTGTTTCTTTCACAGAGTATACATTGTATTTCTGCCCGGGACAGCCCTGTACCTTTTCCAGAAAGCCCTCCCTGGCTGCAGTCTCTGTACCCCATCTGGTACAGCTTGCTAGTTTCATCAGCCCCAGTGAAATGGACAGTCTCCTTGAGTTTGTGTTCTTCCAACAGACAGAAGGTTCTAGGTGTTGTCTACATGTCTGTCTTGCTCAGAAGCTCTTACTATTGAACAGGATTCTGTTGATCTATTTAGCCACTGGACAGATGAAGCTGCTGTGAACAACTTTGGACACGTCTTTTGTGCATGTGATACTTTTTTTCTTTGATTTAACCAGAAGTGTAGTGAGTTGACAAGCAGGCAGGAGGCCACCACACATTCTTCAAGCAACTGTGTGGCTTTGGCACTTGTTAGCTGGATAGCTGCCCTAGGATTTGGACTTTGCAGAGCCTTACTAATGTCAGCATCAGTGCTGCCTCTACTGTGTTTTAGTCTGTACCCTCCCAGTAACTAAGGAGTCTGAGTGCCTTCCTTGCTGGAATGCCTGACCATTGAAAACATTGTACCTGTGTTGTGAGGTGTGGTGCTTGTCAAGTTCTGTTTGGTTCTTCTTGGTGTGGATCTGCAAGGTTCCAGCTATGTTTTGCCTCAGGGCCTCATCAGACAAGTATATTGACACCATGGCACCTGCCTAATATCTGTGATGAGAGCAGATTCTGGTTCTGAAGAAGTCCAGCTATTACTTGTAAGTTGCTACCTTTTGTGTCCTAAGTCGTCTGCCTGCTCAAGTGCTATGAAAATCGTGCTTTCTCCTAGCAGCTTCACGGTTTGATTTTACAGGTCTCAAACCATCTGAAGTCACATACCTTGCCCAGTGTTGTGAGTGTATTTTGACAGGATATACAGACAAACATGTTTGTGTCTTTCTACAGTGTCTGAATTTGTTGAATAACAATAAATTCACAGGGCTCAGTGGTTTCAGTGGCAGCAGTTTGCTAGATAATTCTGCCTCCCCAGTGATCTGGCCAAGGTGAATGCAGGATCTTTTATTTAGGACAGGGTCTCGTTATGTAGTCCAATGGGACCTACAACTTGATAACGAATAGCTCTGGCATTAAAGGAGTGCACTACTACACCCAGTGTTCTGTTCCAGTCTTTTCTTTTTTGGATATTTAAAATCTGATTTATTTGTTACTCTTAAAGACTTATTTTTAACTGCACTCACTCAGACTTAGAAGTAGAAGCTCTTAATGAGGACAGCCTACTTCTCTTGGCGATCTCTTCCTGGTGTTTTCTTTGGCTTCCTTCATTCTTTTGGCCAGAAGTTTAGCACGTTCTGCAGCCTCCTCATTTTTCTCAGTACATTGTTTCTTTAGAGCAGTGTGTTAGTGTTTGTGTTGCAGAGCACATGGAGTAACAAGATGCTGAATCTTGGGTGCTTTGGTCCTGGGCTTCATACCTTCTTTGTGTAAGGGCTTTCTGAAAACATATTAGCAGATGTCTTTAGTTACTTTTTTATTGCTTTTCTATTTTCACCATGACCAAGGCAACTTAAAGTATTTAATTTGAGGGCTCATGATTCCAGAAGGGTAGAGTCCATGGAACATGGCAGCAGGCAGGCAGACATAGTGCTGGAGAAGGAGCTGAGAGTTCTACATTTTGATCTGAAGGCAGCAGGAAGAAACTAAATCACACTTCCTCCAACAAGACCACACTTCCTAATAGTGCCATTCCCTGTGGGCATGTGTGGGCCATTTTTATTCAAACCACCACATTCCACTTCCTGGCCCTCATAGGCTTATAGCCATATCGTAGTGCAAAATGTATTTAGTCCAACTTCAAAAGTCCCCATGGTCTGTCATAGTCGCAACAGTGTCTGAACTTCGAAGTCTGAGACTTATGCAGTCTCTTAGCTGTAATCCCCCATGAAATCAAAATAAAAAGTCAGATCGTATACATTCATCATATAATGACATAGGATGTTCACGACCATTCCAGATGGAAGCACAGTGAGGAAATAGAGGACCAAAGCAGGACCAAAACCACTGGGTACACTCCAAACTCTGCGTTTCCATGTCTGACGCCAAAGTGCTCTTCAGATCTCTAAATCCTTTTAGTTTTTGTGACAACAACACACTTCTTTCTTTTGGACTGGGTCCACTCCCTCTCAGCAGCTTTCCCAGGCAGGTATCTCGTGGCTCTAGCATCTCCAGCATTTGGGGGTCTTCAAGGCAACAGGCTTCACTTTCACAGCGTCACACAATGTCCTCTAGGCTTCCATTCAGGGACATCCCTGACACATTCCTGGCCTAAGGAGCTTTCTTAGTCTTGGAGGGAGATTCCATAACCCTTTTCTTCTGTCTTTGACTTTAAACTCAGACCCATGTGTCCAAAAGCTGCTAAGTTCTGCTGCTTGCTGAGGCTGAAACATGGCCCCTTCATTCAATTACATCTTCATTAGCTCTCTGGTTTTGATGGCTTCCTTCACTACTTAGGCTTGGCTGTCTTGGAACTTGCTTTGTAGACCAGGCTATCCTTGAACTCTGAAATCTGCTTGCCTCAGTCTCCTCGGTGTTGGGTTAAAGGTGTGTACCATCACACTTGGACATAAGCTTTTTATTCGTTCCTTTTAATGGATTGGAAGCGTGGCTGGGTGGGGTCTTGCCTGAAGTCACTCCCTTTTAATATCAGGCTTTCCTTTAATCTGTGTATCTTCATGAACACAGGATTGCAGGCTTAGATTTTTCAAAACCTCCTTTAATAAGGGTTCTTTTTTTTTTTAATTTATTTTTATTTATATGAATACATTGTAGCTGTCTTCAGACACACACACACCAGAAGAGGGCATCAGATCTCATTACAGATGGTTGTGAGCCACCATGTGGTTGCTGGGAATTGAACTCAGGACCTCTGGAAGAGCAGGCAGTGCTCTTAACCACTGAGCCATCTCTCCAGCCCTAATAAGGGTTCTTAACGCTTTAACCTCCCTTCCAGCCCACCACCCACCAGAGGTAGTGGAAAGGAAAGGTTAATAGGGCAAAGGGGGATGTGGACCTATTTAGAAATAGTTCTTTGGGGTGATTCCAATCTTCATTGTTGAGATATCAGCATTTCAGTTCACACGAGTCAGCAGCAGTAGCTTGATCTGCTTGCAAACAGCATTCACAAATCAGCAGTTTAATCCAGAAGAAACCACATGACTGCTAATCGGCCTGAGTCCATGGAAGCAGTGAGAAGCCACTAGAATATCATGAGAAGTTCTTTGGTGCATTTTTCTCTACGAAATCACAACAAATGTTGATCAGCAAAGAAGGCAAGGCGAACCAATGCCACAGCATCGTCAGCAAAGACCAGGATCGGGAAAGCTCAATGAAGACCAGCAAAGAATGGCAAAGCGAACCAATGCCACAATGTTGTCCACTCTCTGGTGGGTTATCCTTACACCCTTTCCAAACATCATGTGTCCTCTTAAGTGTCTGCTCCAGCAAAATATCACATGCCCCTTTTCCAAGCTGCTTCCAGAAAAACTCCATGTGTCTATTCTTAGCAAAACATTCTCTCATATGTCAGTTCCCAGAAAAACATCATATGACACAGCTGAGTCTCCAAAGAAACCAGAAATTTCCACTTCACAGGATTTAGCTCCATTCTACGTTCTGATGTTCCTTTCCTCCTCAAATTGTACATTTTGTATTTTTTTCCTTGTTCAGCTTGCTCCTTTTCATTACAATTTGCATAAGAGCACTAAGAACCCCAGGATAGAGTCAATACTAGACTGTTTTGAGATTTCCTCTGCCAACCTAATTAATCCTAATTAACTCTTCCATTTAGCCTCAGGCAGACTTTTTGGACAAGGGCAAAAAGTAGCTACATTCTTTGCCAAAATATCACAAGAACAATCTTTAGGTCACATACTAAAGTTCTTCTCCTTTGTAACCTCTTAGACCAGGACCCTACAGTTCAAATCACCCAGAGCACCACTGCCTTCCATGCTCCTACTAGTATGACACATTAAGCAATGCTTAAAGCATTCCACTGTTTTTCTAATCCAAGTCCACATTCCTCCAAACAAATTCATGGACCGGCCTGTCATAGCATATCCCAGTGCCTAGTACCAACATCTGTCCTAGGGTTTCTATTGCTGTGAAGAGACACCATGACTGTGGCAACTCTTTTTAAGGAAAATATCTCATTGGAGCTGGCTTACAGTTCAAATGTTTATGCAGGCAGACATGATGCTGGAGAAGGAGCTGAGAGTTCCACATCTTGATCAGAAGGCAGCAGGAACAGACTGAAGCACACTTCCTCTAACAAGGCCACTAGTAGTGCCACCCCTCTAGTCTCATGGGGTCCATTTTTATTCAAACCGCCATGTCATTCATTTCTTTCTTTTAGTTTGAGGGGTTGTTCAAGACTGTTTTCTCTGTGTAGTGGTAGCTTTTCAGGAAGTTGCTCTGTGGACCAGACTGGCCTTGAATTCACAAAGGTGCTTGCCTTTGCCTCCCAAGTGCTGAAATTAAAGGCATTAAAGATGTGCACCACCACACCTGCCTATGTCATTCATTTCTGGTAGTTTCACTTTAGAATCAGCCCATCAATTTGTGTTTTGTTTAGTCCTTGTGGTGTTATAAGAATACTGGTCTCTAAAATTCACCATGTCCTCAAGACATTACATAACCCTATTTCATGTTTTGATTTCTCTTAGTAGAGTTCTGTAGTGATCAATACAGAACATTTATACAGTTTGTAAAACTTGTTAATATGCTTTCCTAATGCTGGTGATAGGACCTATGTACCATCCCTCCAGCCAGGCGTTTGGTATAACTATTGTTACAATTTGTGGGTTTTAATTTCCTGTAGTGTTTAGAAACACAGTTGGTCTTTGCATATTGACCTGTCTTGCAGTTTCCCTAGATTCTGATTTGCAGGTTCTACAGGCATTTCTCAACACGCTGCTGGGCCACCTGCAATGCACTGTGCGCTCTCTCCGCCAGCATATTTCACTTGTTCTTTGTTCTTGCCCCTTTGGCATTAGCTGTGATGGTCAGTGCTAATAAGCTTCATTTTCCTCTCTGCTTTAGTTTGGGTCATTTTTGTTGGCTGCTCTGCTGTCTTTGGTATTAGACCTTCTCATCAATCTTCACTGCAGAATTCTTTATAGCTTTTCCAGTCTAGAACAGGTGACTGGGTCTTTTGTAGGGACCGTTTCTCTGCTACAGTTGACTGCCCTCTCCAGTTTTTCACATGTACCTATGATGCTGTCACATGTTCCCAGCAGGTATCAGAAGTCCTCTCAGCTGATCCACCAGCTGGGCTGTCTGGATCTGCTTGTTTTTACTTTTATCTGTTATAACTTCACTAAGTCTCATCTAGAAAGAAAATAGTAGAGACCAAAGGAAGTGGTATTTATCCCTAAGATGGTTGTCCTGTGTTGTTAGGGATGTCTGTTGGGATGGTGCTGGCTGACAGCTTTTGGTACCCAGGAAGCAGCTGTCTTTGAGTGCCTTCTACCCATTTTCAGGGCAGCCCCCAGCTTTCTTTCACAGGGGGGAGGTTTTTCTCCAAGTCTCTACTGCTCACATTCTCAGCGGCAGCTGTCCTGTACAAGAGGGTTTTCTGTGGCCCTCTGTCATTCTACTTAGATTCTGCAGAGATCAATTGGTTGATTGCTCTGCAGGGTCCTTCCTCCTGGCCTGTGGCTGGTGTGTCCCTGGCTTCAGCATTCCTTCATAGACTTCAGTCATGTCAGGCCCTTCTGATGCACCGTCCCTGTCTTTTGTGCCCTAATCCTGCAGAGTCACTGGGAGGGACTTAGTGCTTTGGTGGGCCTTGCCCTTCCTGTTGGTCCTGATGCTCTAGTGGAGCCTTCGCACTTGCTTCCATCACCTTTGTGTCTCCCACAAACTTGAGTTTCCTGGGGTGGCTGTTCTGGTTATCCTCTTTAAAACTGTGCCTGTGTCCTGCCAACATACCTGACTCTTCTCTTTGCTCTTTTCCTGGTGGGTATTAACTTTCTCTCTTGATGGATGTTACAGGAGAGGCTTATGTCATCAGCATCCTCTTAACAGCAGCCTCTGATGTCTGCTCCGTCTGTATCCAGCATGCTGTTGATGTGTGGATATATAGAGCTGTCCCCATACTACGCCCTTCAGCCTGTGGCTCCCATGCCAGAGCCAGGCTTGCCTCAGTTGACACAGGGTGTGGATTCATGCAGTTGGGCCAGATACACTGCATGCAGTGTGCCCTCTCTGCTGCTAGATTCTTTTTCTGTTTCAAGATTTAGTTCTTAGTGTGTGTGTGTGTGTGTGTGAGGGCGTATATGTCAATATGAGTGCGGGTGCTCACAGACGCCAGAGGTGTCAGATTCCCCTGACGCTGGAATTAAATGTGGTTCTAAGCTGCTTGACATCAATGTTGGGGATCGAACTTGGTTCCTCTACAAGAGCAGCAAGTACTCCTATCCTCTGAGTCAACTCTTTAAACCCCTGCTGCTGGATTCTAGTGGTCAGAGTGGTCCCAACATGTATTCCAAAGATGTCTGATAAGTGGTCAGGGAAGGGGGCCAGGCTAATTGTGTATTGACTCTGTACATTAGTGAGTATAGCTGATCAATAGCAAACTGCTGAAGGGTGACATCTAGCATTGTTCCTCCCACCCCTTGATTGTGGTGCCTCAGCACCTGGGAGCAGATGTCTTGGCAGAGTGTTTATGACAGAGATCTGGTATAACTTTGGCAGACAGGCAATGTTATATGTGAGGCCCCTTGAATTATGGCTGTGAGGCCAACCTCAAGCTCTGAGGATGCATGTCTCATTTCATCTTGACTCTGCCAGGTCGTGTGGGCCAGGCGGTGGCACTTCGGGCAAAGGCTTTTGGCTTCAACGTCCTCTTCTATGACCCATACCTATCTGATGGAATCGAGCGGGCCCTGGGGCTGCAGCGTGTGAGCACACTGCAAGACCTGCTCTTCCACAGTGACTGCGTTACCCTGCATTGCGGCCTCAATGAGCACAACCACCACCTCATCAATGACTTTACTGTCAAGCAGGTGCGCTGCAGCTGCCCCACCACCCTCCTCCCCTCTCCCATGGGCAGTGCTATCCCTTCTTCACAGTGTAGCCCTCCACTCTTCCCTCAGGTTGTACCATTCTCCCTTTCCCCCAGGAGACAGTAGACCTCTGGCCTAGACAGCATCAGTAATTAAATTCCTGGGCCTGTCTCATTCCATTGATATACCAGGATGTACTTGCTGGTGCCACTGCTCCTCCTGGCCCAGGGTCCCTCCCAGAACTAGTCTGTATTAGGCCATGCCCTGGTGGGTGGGAAGTGAGATTTGCTTGTGGGTGTGCCATTACAGTGAGAAGCCCCAGTGTCAGTCACTCACGTGGTCATCCTGTCTTCTCAGATGAGACAAGGAGCCTTCCTGGTGAACACGGCCCGTGGTGGCCTGGTGGATGAGAAGGCACTGGCCCAGGCCCTGAAGGAAGGGCGGATCCGTGGTGCAGCGCTGGACGTGCATGAATCAGAACCCTTCAGGTGCCCCTGTGCCCTAAGATGGACTATGCCCACCAGCCTGATGACTATGACTTGGGAGACCATGTCTTTCAGCACTGCCCTCTTGCTGGCGGGTTAGGGGAGGGTTTGCTGTCTGCTCTCAGGAGGGACAAGAGCCTCAAGAATCTGTCTAGCCTTGGCCACAGTAATGGGCCTGGCTTAGGCTTGGCTTGTTTTCAATTTGTCTCTTGATGTCCATGATGGTCCTGTGGTCCCCAGGCTCATCAGGGCCAAGGCACACGCTAGCTTGGCTTCGCATGTAGCCTCTAGTCCTGTCTGGGCTGACTTCTTTCTTAGGACTCCAGCAGCTGACAAACCCCATCATGGGATAGCAGACCAGTTGAGTGATTAGCTACTGAAGAACAGACAGTGGAGTCTATCTGAGAGCCCTCATTCCTAGGGTTTGTTCTGCTGGGAAGGGCCGGCTGTGCTAGCTAGCACGCCATCAGGGCTCCTCCTCTAAGGCTCAGAAGACCCTCCACCCCTTACTGTTAAGACCTTGGGGTACATTTGATGGTCCTGCAGTTCCAGTTTTACAGATGCCTTAGGAAAGATCAGGGGCCCTCAGATCCCAGGGCTGGTTGCCTTCTGCACCTCCCCAGACTTGGGTGCTCAGATCACTCTGACTGGGTATATGCTATCCTCAGCTTTAGCCAGGGACCCTTAAAGGATGCACCCAACCTCATCTGCACCCCCCATGCTGCATGGTACAGTGAGCAGGCGTCCATTGAGATGCGAGAGGAGGCAGCCCGGGAAATCCGGCGAGCCATCACAGGTGGGTAGCCATGCTGTCAGACTGACAAGTTTGTTTTATGCCTGTTTAGGGGAGATGACACTTGGTGGTTCCTTTATGGAGGGTCCCTTGGGGTGAAGTTGAGTAACACATGTATCATTTTCGGACATGAAGACCTGCCATGCTGGGTGCTATCAGCTGCTTGTGAGCTGAGGGTACATGTATAGGTCTAAGGGCTCCAGGTTGGGAGCTGACTTTTCAGGTGGGCAGGCCCTGTGGTATTCATGGGGAGTAAGGGAGGGCTATGGGAAGAAGGGTGGCTCTGGGTCTGCCTCCTGGCCCCTAAGAGGCAGCAGTTTTAACCCACATTGCTGTCTCTCTCTGGTGTACCCTCCAACACCCTAGGCCGGATCCCAGATAGCTTGAAAAACTGTGTCAACAAGGACCACCTGACAGCTGCCACCCACTGGGCCAGCATGGACCCTGCTGTGGTGCACCCTGAGCTCAATGGGGCTGCCTACAGGTGAGCAGGCAGGGGAGGGGACAGTTTCCAAGACAATGAGGCTTAACCTGGACCTTGGCTAGTAGGTAATGCAGGGGCTACACCCTTATGTAAGGCCCCTGTGGATGTTAGAGGATTGAGCTGGATGGGACAGTCTACTTTCTTGGGGTAAGAGGCCTTAGGAGCCTCCTAGACACAAATGCTGGGCGGAACTATTGTTGGGAGTCAGGGAATGGGGCTTGGGAAGACCTCAAGTGAGAAGCCATGCTGCCCAGCACTGACCAAGTGCTTACTGCCTCCAACTTTTCTGGACCTTGGGGGTCATTGATAACCATGCAGAAAGGGCTGTGTGCAGCAGGTGGATCTCCATAGAGCTCACACATCTGCCCTCCTCTCCCAGCAGGTACCCTCCAGGTGTGGTGAGTGTGGCCCCCACTGGCATCCCAGCTGCTGTGGAAGGTATTGTTCCCAGCGCCATGTCCCTGTCCCACGGCTTGCCCCCTGTGGCCCACCCACCCCACGCTCCTTCTCCTGGCCAGACTGTCAAGCCTGAGGCGGATAGAGACCATACGAGTGACCAGTTGTAGCCCGTGAGGAGCTCTCCAGCCTTGGCACCTGGTGGAGGGTGCTGTACACCCTTGGACCAAGCGTGCAAAGGTGGCATCCAGCGTGGGCCCTAGCACTCCAGAGACTGGCCCAGGCGTGCGCTAGGCGGGGCAGAGGAAGCCCGTCCCCAAGTTGATTGTAGTTGTCCCGTCCTGTGGGCTGGCTCACTGTCCTGTGTCCTTTGCGTTCCTCGTTTAAGCAAAAGAAGTTAGTAGCTAATTCTATCACGAATGTTCTTGTCTGTGTACAGTTTTTAGAACATTATAAAGGATTTGTTTGCTTAGCTGTCAACAAAAAGAAAACCTGAGGGAGCATTCAGCAAGTCAGTTTGAGATTATTTTTCCTTTTCTACGTTGGAACGTGCCCCGGAATGTGGCCGACGGCACACTTCTCAGGACAATGAATCCTTCCTGTTTTTCTTTTTATGCCACACAGTGCATTGTTTTTCTACCTGCTTGTCTTATTTTTAGAATAATTTAGAAAAACAACAAAGGCTGTTTTTCCTAATTTTGGCATGAACCCCTTGTTCCAAATGAAGACGGCATCCCGAGTGGCTCAGAGGCGTGTCTGCAGTGCCCAGTGTGCTCAGGACCACTGGGGTCTGTCCTGGGGGAGGCAGGGGTTGGCAGACCCTTGCCTGCGTGGTGCCGTCCTGCTGATGTGGTAGGCTAGCAATATTTTGGTTAAAATCATGTTTGTGACTGTAACCATTTGTATGAATTATTTTAAAGAAATAAAAATCCCAGAAAGAGCCGGCATGCCTGGCACCAGTTTTAATGGCTTCATCAAGTGGGAGCACTGGTGGGTCCCTTCTGGTCCTAGCTCTCATGACCTCCAGGGTCTGACTCAGCTTCTGTGGAGCAGGCAGTCCTGGGGAGACCCAGAAGAGGGCAGCAGCTGGTAGGGCTGTAGTCCCCACTACATATTCAGGGGACAGAGGACCCTGGGTTGGGGAGGCCATCCTTACAGGGAGGGAGGGCTGTGTACGGGACCACCCCTTTTGTCCAGACAACAGCCCTGAGGCCAGCAACTCTTGGACTGACATTTTGGACAGACCCACTGAAGGAAATATCAACAGAAAATTACTACTAAACAGAAGTTTTAGCATGCATGCAAAGTGCCAGGCTGCGTATGATTCTGTTTCTTGTTTCCTCCACTGCATTGACTTTAGATGCAGGCTTGATCACTGAACTGATTTGACAGTAATTCCCAAAAGGATCTGAGCCTGGCATCATTGGTCCAGCCTGGGAATCAACCAAAGAGGCACTGCCTCTGTGGATGCTGAAATAGTTGATACTAGAAACAAGCCTTGTGAGTAGGACTAGAGCGTCAATGAACAGGTGGCATCAGTCCCAGAGCTCAGCTGTTTGTTTTTAATGGGTCAAATTTATATGGAATAACGAATGTCTGCCATCTGGGATTACAAGACTAGGGCGTAGTAAAAAGCAGGTGGTGGCTAGGAAGATGGCTCAGTGGGTAAGTACACTTGCTCTGCAGGCACAGGGCTTACGTTTGAATCCCCAGCACCCATGTAAAAAAAAGCCAGGCATATACCTGTTACCCCGGCACTGGGAGACAGACAGGTGGGTCTGGGAGCTTGTTGATAAGCAAGCCTAGCCAAACAGGGAGCTTCAGTTCAGTGAGAGGCCCTGTCACAAGGTAGAAAGTGATGGAATATGACCCCTGACATTCTGCTCTGGCCTCTGCATGTATACCCACACCTTTGCGTGTGCCCCACCCCTTCAGAGCAAATCTGAAACAGATTAGTGGGCTAAAAAGAACAGAGAACCAAGGAAGAATAGATTTGGGTACAAGTGTGTATGTTCCTCTGTGTGTGTCTGCATGCAAATATGTGTGAGAGCTTAGGACTTGAGCCAGGGAAACAAATGAAGGAGCTTCACCCTTCAGTGGGCAGAATGACTTGTCAGAGAGGGGCAATTTGTTCGAATAGGATCAAAAAGCACAAATCATGGGACACAAACTGGGACCTGACTTGTATTTAGACTCCTTGGTAACTCCTGTTTTTAGAAAAGACTGTGAGCCAGGATATCTGAATGGTAGGCATACAAGAGGTCTATGGCAGCAAGAAGAAGGCTTGAGTCCCTGAAGTGAGAGGCTGTTCTTCAGGCCCAGAGGAGCAAAGCAGACCTGAGGATGGGTAGACAAAAGGGCCTGCTTCAGGGACCTGGGACCTATCTCCATCCTCTTCTCTGACTTCTCTCACCCCCTCTGTTTGGGTAAGTAGTTGGGAGAGGGTGGACATTCTAGGGCAGCCTGGGCAGGGGCACAGCAGTAGCCAGACTCTTCTTCTCGTGGCCACCCTAATCTGGCCTCACACTGACCCCAGAGTGGGCCCAAGGAGGCCAGGAAACACGCTCTTCTCCCGATGCTCTGGTTCAGAGCCCAGAGTGATTCTGGAAACGGTTTTTCCAGCAGAAAACAACTATTAAAACGGAAGAATGGAGGAAGGCCAGCTGCCAGTCCCTCCTCCGGCTGCTGGCCTCCCTGAGTAAGGAAAACCATCGGGTCTGCTGGGCCTGAGCCCAGGGCCCAGAGGAGGCCTCGAATCCCTCTGAGCAGTACTGTTCACTCCCCAGCTGGCCCTGTGGTCCCCTTCCTGCCTGGCCTCTTCCCACCTTCTACCCAAGCCCTGGAGGGCTCTAAGATGCCCAGATAGGGGTGGCCTGGGCCATCATGTGCTGACCACGCTGCGAATCTTGAGTCTTTCCTGAACTAACCCTAAGTTGAATCCACATCTGCTCCCCTACTCCCACCCACCACACAGACCTGAGCCCTGACTACTTATCCAGATGGCCATGATGGCCTCCTGCTCCCCAGGGTCTACCTCTGCCAGTGGCCAGAGGATTCTTAGTTTCTTTTGCTGTGGTATAACACCATGATTCGAAGTAGCTTGGGGAAGAAAGGGTTTTATCTTACAACTCTTGAGTTCACATTCCATCACTGAGGTAAGTCAGGGTAGGAACTCAAGGCAGGAGCTTGGAGGCAGGAACTGAAGCAGAGTCCACAGAGGAATGCTTCTTACTGGCTTGCTTCTTCTTGAGGCTTTCAGTCTGCCTTAAACAACTCAGGCCACCCGCCCAGGGATGGCACCACCAATAGTGGATGGGCCCTCCCACATTAATCATCAATCAAAATGCCTCATAGACCAATGTTATGGAGGCATTTCCCACTTCCCAGACATGTCTAGGGTTGTACCAAGTTGACAAAACCCAACCAGTACAGTGTATAAAGATTTAGAAATCTCTAGTAGGTTGTTGATGAATCACCAAAAAGTACCAAAGGATGAAAGGTCTTCCCAGGCATCGGCTGGTTTGTGTCTCATCAGAAAAGTTTATAAACAGAAGACAAATGCATCCTGGTTTGTCCCTCCCACAGGCAGTGTCTGTTTCTCATTTAAGCAGTTATCTTGTAGCATCAGCATTGGATGTCATGGGGTTCTGCGGTGCGTGGAGGTGAAGCACCGCCTACTCACAACCTCCATTCAGCTCTGGTGTGTGGCTGGTTTTGGGTCAGCAGGCTGTCCTGGGTGAGCAGATGTGTGGTTTGATTCTTGGGGGTGGAGTTCAAAGACACAGCTGTGAGCAATCTGGGGAGACCGTCCCATGCTACATCTCCTTCACTGCATGACGGTGCCTGTTTCTCACAGCCCCTCAGCATACATATCCTCAAATTCCACAGTCCAGTCATGTGGAGACATGGTGCCTGTGCTTCCTGTTCCTTCTCTATCACTTGTGAAACCTTCATATTGCATATTCTCTCTCTCTCTCTCTCTCTCTCTCTCTCTCTCTCTCTCTCTCTCTCTCTCTTACATATGTATATCTGTTTCCATGTGTAGGTATATTTGCCTGAGTGTGCATGTGTGTACATACATGTTTACATGTATGTGGTGCACACGAGTGTGGAAACCTGAGGTTGATGCTGGCTCCTTGACCACTGTCCACATTGTATACTTAGGCAAGGTCTCTCAGTTGAACCCAGAGCCCACTGATTTGGCTAGTCTTGCTAGTCAGCTTACTCCAGGGCTTCCCTGTCTCTGCCTCCCATGTGTTGGGATTATACCACACCCATCTGCCATGTGAGTGTTGAGGGTCGGATGTCAGTTCTTTATTCTTACACAGCAAGTGATTTACCCACTGAGTCGTCTCCCCAGGCCCTTCAACCGTTTTTATTGTGTAAATAAATCCATTGTACAAATCATGGCTTCATGGGACATTTTCATGCATGTTATAATGACCTTTGTGTTCACCCTTCTTTACTTTCTCAGGCACACACACCTATTCATTTTTTACTTAGGGAGTTCTACCTGGTGCTTTTTCTTATTGATTTGCAAGAGTTCTTTGAATAGTTTGGGAAATTATACTTTTACCTGTGGCACATGTTGCACATTATTTCCTCATCGGTTACTTCTGGCTCACATGCTCCTGGCTGCTCTGTGGCCAAGGTTAGGAATGGCTCCCCTCACTCACAACAGCTGTTCTGCTCTTGTGGTAAACTGAGCCACGTGTCTTCACCTGAGAGGAACTACCTACTCAGAACCCAGGCCATTTGCCCTTGAGGACCCCAAGTCGGCTGAGGTGGAGGAAGGATGTGGCCCACAAGGAAAAGATGTCCAGTGGGTAGCATGCAGAACATCTAGGAGGCCCCAAAGTGATCACCACCATGTGTACAGCTTCCTTACCTTGTTGAGGAACAAGGGCTTTGGGCCAAGATAGTTGATGTCTGGATTAATTAGGTCCAGAAGCAAAGGTTTCCCACAAGGAATGATCTAAAACTAACAGGGCTGAAAGATTGCAGGTCCTAGCATTTAGCACTTATGTCTCTTCCCAAAGCTGAGAACCTATGGGGTTTTAGGGTACTTAGGGCCTCCACCTAGGCAGACCAGTTCTCTCATGCAAGACACTGGGCAATGCTCCTTCTGTTCTGACTTTCCCTTCTCGGGAAGCCATGTGTGGAATGGCCCTCATGGTGGCTCCCTGCCCTGTAGGGATTGCATTTACTCCCAGGCTTGGCTTCACATCCTTGAGGAGTTCTCTTGTGGCCTCCATTGGTGTCCATCGAAGTAAGGCTGGCATACTGGGCCTGGCTCCATAGACCCCCATCTATAGGTGTTCTGTCTTCTGTTTTGTTCCTATAGCCTTTTCCCCAGCTTTGTGGGGTAGATAGGGAGGAAGTCCATGATGGCATTGCATAAGGATAGCTGATGTGTGAACATGGTGGGTGAACAGTGGCCCAGCTATGAGGATAATGACTAAGGAGGGACTTGGGCTCAGGGCCAACTTCACCCTGAACAAGAGTGTTTTCCCCCAAGACCAAAGGTATTCCGCCCCTCCTGGTCCTCCTTTGCCCCTACCCTCTGCCCCATCCTGGTCCTGGCTTTGCCCTTGCACATTGTTCCTTGGATTCCCAGATGTGGTGAAGGGGCCCTGGAAAGCAGGTTCTCCAAATGGGGCACTGTGGTCCAGGCCTTCCTGAATGGCCACCTGCCTTGATCAAGGTGTTTAACATATCACATAAAACCAGAATAGGTCCTACAGAAGGGAAAGGCCAGCTTCTCAGGGTTGCTTATTCCCAGCCTCCAGGGCTAACCAGCCTCCAGGGTTTTGGCAATACCACTAAGGCCTGCCCCCTGGGAACCAGACAATGCAGCCCAGTTTGTTATCTCCCATCTGTCCTGTGAACCCCCAGATACTTGAGGTAACATATTCTGAAAACCTCTTGAGCTCTCCCCTGGAGCTCACCACATGCTCTGTGCATCTCTGGCTGCACATCTCAGACTACTCCAGGATGAAGATCCAAGCTGCTGCCCAGGGCCAGTATTTCTGCATTCCTGCCCTCACCCTTGGACTGTCATCTCTGACCTGTGATATGTCTGGTATGATCTGAGCCTCTGACCTTTAGGTGCTGCTTGGCAATAGAACTGGCTGGAGATGAGCCTCACAGGCTCAAAGAAAGTGGCCAGGGCAAGGGGCATGCAAACATGAACCAGATGGAAGGGCACAGGGCTCTGTCCCCACCTGGCCTGGAGTGGGTAGAACCAGGGCCTAGGCAAGGAAGTGTGTGTGTGTGTGCGCGTGTGTGTGTTGGGGGGTTGGGCTAGGCAGGAGGTGTTCAGGATTGGGGCTAGGGCTTGCCAAGGTTAAGTCCAATTTGAGGAGGCAGGTCAACTAGAGCAGGTCAAGTCCAAAGTCGTGGTTGACTATTGTGCCAACCTGCTGTGTCCTCCTTAAAGTTTTTATTGCTTTTTATGAAACACCATGACCAAAGCAGCTTGGGGAGAAAAGGGTTTATTTGGTTATGCTTCTATATCACTGTTCATCACTGAAAGAAGTCAGGACAGGAACTCACACATGGCAGGAACCTGGGAGCTGAGGCAGAGACCGTGGAGGAGTATTGTTTACTGGTTTTGTTCTCCATGGCATGTTTTGCTTGCTTTTTTTTTTTTTTTAATAGAACCCAGGACCACCAGCCTAGGGATAGCACCACCCACAATGGGCTGGGCCCTCCCCAATCAATCACCAATTGAGAGAATGCCCTACAGGTTTGTATACAGCCTGAGCTTTTGGAGGCTTTCCTCAGATGAGGTTCCCTCCTCTCAGATGACTTGAGCTTGTGTCACGCTGACATAAAACCATCCAGCATAACTGACCTCTTGTCAACTTGACACACAGACATGTTAAGCCACACCTTTTCTTTCCTGTTCGTCCCCAAGATCACACATTATTATGGACAACACAATAGAAAACATTTTCCAAACATAAAAAGCCTCACAGTCTTACAAATTCAAACACTTTAAAAGTTCAGTCTCTTTAAAAATATTTCAAGGTCTCTAAAACCCAAAGTATAAACTGTGGACTTTTATAAAGTAAAAATATGTTGAATGCTTAAGAATGAAGAACAAGGGTGCAGAGAAAGCAAACCTGAAGTGGAAACAGTGTAATCGCTAATTACCCGTGTCTGGGATCTACTTACAACCTTCTGGGCTCCTCCAAAGGGACTGGGGCATTTTTCTGGCCCTCTGCTACATATTCAGATTATTTTCTAGGCTCAGGCCAACTTGACTTCATGGCTTCTGCTGTTCTTGGTGGTCATCTCATGGTACTGGCATCTCCAAAATCCTGGGCTCTCCTGGTGCAGCTGGGCTGCACTTTCCCCGATAGCCTCTCTTGGGCTCTCTTCACATTGCCAAGCGTCAGCTTCTCCTAGTACCCTTCTAGCCTGGGGCTTCAAATGCTGCTGAGGCTGCACCTTCAACAGTGACCTCTCCTGGCCTCTCAAAGTACCAAACCTCAGCTGACCTCTTCATGCCTTCAATACCAGTGCCACCTTGGAGACTCTTACACATGACCAAGTTTGGCTGCCAGCCCAAGACTGCTGCCTCTGAGGAAACACTTCCCAGCAGATCTCAGTAATGCTGGTCTTTTTTTTTTTTTTTTTTTTTTTTTAAATAGGGTTTCTCTGTGTAGCCCTGGCTGTTCTAGAACTCACTCTATAGACCAGGGTGGCCTCAAACTCAGAGGTCTGCCTGCCTCTGCTTCCAGAGTACTGGAAGTATTTGCCACTACCTCCCAGCTTCTGGTCTTTTCTTAATCACAGCTCATGTCTCAGCTCCAGCATCCCAACAAGGCAAAGCTTTCCTTTAGGGGTTCTGGGTCTTTGCTTCCCTCGGAAACACACCAGGCCTCCACTGTCTGCACTGCTCTCAACATTCTTATCTTTCAAGCCTCCCAGAACAGCCCACTTAGCTCTAAACACTCAATGGCTCTTCTAGTCCTTCCACAATCCTCCCCAAAACTACATGGTCAGGTCCGTCACAGCAATACCCCACTTCTGGTACCAATCTCTGTCTTTGTTAGGGTTTCTATTATGGTGATGAAACACCATGCCCAAAGCCTATACTTTCATATCATTGTTCATCATTGAGGGAAATCAGGACAGGAACTCAATCAGGGCAGACCTGAGCTGAATCAGAGGTCATGGAGGAGTATTATTTACTGGTTTGTTCCTTGTGGCTTGCTCAGCCTGCTTTCTTATAGAACTCAGGACCACCAGCCCAGAGATGGATCCACCCACAATGAGCTGTGCCCTCCCCCATCAATCACTAATTAAGAAAGCCCCCTACCTCCTGATCTGTAAATGTATGTGGAGTGAGGAGTACTCCTCCAGGGCCTGGCTACCATCAAAGGAGAGCAGGCCTGAACACCAGCCCTGGGGCCTGGTAACTGTCGGAGAGGGAGCCAGGACCTGGGAACCAAGATGCAGGGCCAGAAGCCAGCTTTCCAATAAAAGTAGTGAATGTTTTAGCAAATGTAGAATCCTGGAAATTGCTTAGGAAAAAAACCCATCCTTAGCCCTAGCCAGCTTGGCTAATAACAGGGGAGCTCCTGGCTCCTGGACATGTGTGAATGATGCCTGCTGGGCCAAGGTGGATGCAGTGTGGGGCCCTGCTAGGCCTCTTCAGGGGAGCTATGTGATGACTTCACATTTGCTCCCCTCCACAGCCACACCCTGGGGGGTGGTCCAGCCTCAGCTGACTTTGCTCTGTGACAGCTGAGACCTTTCCTTCCAGTAGTGTGCATTACTTTTCCCCAGCATGCCTCCTACATGTCCTCATGGCTGAAGCCACTTGTCAGCACGACTGCCTCCATGTGAGGGCCCAGCCTGAACTTGAGTCTGTATTCAAACCACAGCCCTCCTGGGGCACTAACAGCCTGAGTACATCTCTACAGCACAGTCATCCGGCGAGGCGCTTGTGTAATGGCATGATATAACGCTTTACTGATGGGGACACTGAGGCACAGAAAGGTATAGAACCTTACTTGCCTGTACAAGTAAGTGGTAAAGTCATGGGCAGGGCTTGCTTGCTCTTTGGGAGCCCAGACTTTTTGTCTTCTCCCATGCAGGGTTCTGGGCAGAGAGATTAGTACACAGACCCCCAACTGCCACCAAACCGCAGCCTGGGACCCTGCAGCCTCTGTGGTGCTAGAACATTGCCTCACTCCTAAGGATGCTTGCTGTTGGCTGAGTGGACCAACTTCCCTCATCCATCTTCTTATCTGTAGGAGTTTCTTCCCAGGACATGGTATCCACCGAGGATGCTGGTCTGTGTGATTACAGGTCTGTCCTGCTTGAGGCTGTTTCAGGTAGTTAGGGTGATGAACATATAGGAAGGGCAGAGTCAAGGGTGTTCTGTGTACTAACTCACCAGGCAGGTGACTTTGGCTGTAGGTAGCTGTGGGTAGTGCAAGGCCACAAGTCCTGGGACCCGCCATTCCATTAGCTCTGTAGGCCCATGGGTCAGCCCAGGAAAGAGGGCTAATGAGTAAACCCCAACTGGTCCTGAAAACAGCATTGAGAGGTGGCCGAGGTCCAGTCACTGCCCACTGGCTCTCTTGGGGATGCACAGGATATCTTCTGTCTATGCTGGCCCCAAGCAAGGCAGGGTCACCCTGGCAGCCCCCAGCCCAGTGTGGGGGAGGAACCGAGGCTGGAGGAGCCAGTCACACCCAAAATGAAAACCACATGCTGGGCCTGGCTCTCTCTCAAGCCACAGGCCCACAGCTCCCTCTCCCTCTCCCTCTCCTTTACTCCCCAGCCACTCCTTTAGGGTGCAGGGTGTGGGGAGCCTGAAACCAAAGGACATCAACAGGAGAGCTCAAGAGACAAATGTGGCTTCCTGATGGCTGCTAGGCTCTCAGCCTTCCACCTCATCAAAGCTGAGGGTCTCTAGTTGTCCCTGTCTCTAAGGATCTAAGATTTGTTGTGGGAGATGCCCATGTAGGGCTGCTGGGTGGGGCACGGTAAGGGGCCCTGGCAGGCGCCTGTGGGTGGAACATCAGGGTGAGTGAGGACAGTCATTCGAGAAAGGCCTGGTGCTGGCAAAGATGGGTGAACCGACACCAGATGGCTTGTGCCTGCACCCCCCCCCCCACTACCTCACCCTGTCTGAGGCCACTGTCCGAGCAGCGCTGCATGGACAGTCTGTGGAAGGACACTGGATTGCACTAATCCTGCCCAAGGATGATGGGTCCTAGGGACTGGGCTCCCTACTTATGATCTCCAATCTCAGTACATACTGTGTAACCCCAGAACCAGGCACCATACTGTAAGACCCAGCTCTAGAACAACAGCTGCCACCTGTCAAATGAGAAACAGGCTCACAGGCATGACCTGGGCACAGCTACTCAGAGGCCCAACTGAAGTGCCACCACACAGTTCACTTGTGCTCAGGCCTCCACTGGACATTCTGCATTCAGGTATATATAGTATGGATTCTTCCCTGGGATCTCAGCCAGGAGTGCCCTGTTCACCCATAGCCAGTCTACTATCCATAGGCCCAGAGACCATACCCAGAGCCCAGCTTGGGTGGGACTGATCGAGAAATCCAGAGCTGGGTGGGCAAGTCTCCTGCCTCAGCCAGTGATGAGCCAGGCCTCTCCTGGCCAAATCCAAGAGAGAGTCAAAACACACAAACACACACACATACACACACACACACACACACACACCCCACTGGAAACAAGCCCAACCCACATGTGCACCCCATTAAGACTTCAGGTAGGCCCCAGGAAAGCTACAAGAAGACAAGTGAATTCAGTAAGGCACAGAGCTAATCTTGAGAAACAAACTCCTTTCAGATTCAAGTACTCTCATCAAGAGAGGCCATGAGGAAAGGTAGCATTGGTAACAGTGATGGAAAATATAAACTAGGAACAAATGTAACACGCCAGAGCTATAGGGGAAATCTTGACAGGGCTGCCGTGGGGCACAGGTCCCAGCAGTAAAAAGGAAGCTCGCTTCTCCGATACAGTGATACTGTACGATTCACAGCCGCACACCCTCACTCTAAGCAAATGCATTGTTCTGACAACGACGAGATTTTCTCTAAAATTAGGTAAATTCATTATAAGGTTACTGTGGAACAATAAACAAGAGGTGATTAGGTATGGGCTTCCCTTCTGGAAGGCTTAACGCTCACACAGTAAGGGCTGTGGGGCTGGGAGGGTGGCTCAGTGATAGCGCGGGGCCCAGCGTACTTAGGGCATGAGCTGGTTCTCCTGCCAAGTGAGGACACAAGTACACGCCACTGTCAGAGAGAGGTGGAACAAATGGAAGCCTTGGCTACTTCTAACTCTGAAAAAACAACTAACTGCTTATAAATAAGCTAGTCTCTGGTGTTCGGTTATAGCATGTCTCCTGGGAAGATGTAAAGAAATGTTTATTCATTTATATAGGGAAGGCTTGACAGACTAAAGAAAGCATTCTACCCAGACCCAGCTTAGTGAGTCAGTAAGTTCGTTAGGGGTTGAGTAACTTTCAGGTGTCTAGTTATTTACAATAGCAATTAATTACAATTAATTACAGTAGAAATTAGCAATTGGGAGGGAGAGTGGCTTTGTGAAGGTCACATAGCCCTATGGTTTCAAGAGCCTCCCATCTCTGTCTTCACTGAGTTTTTGTTGTTAATATAAAACATGGCCAGAAAGCAACATGGGAAGGAAAAGGTTTATTTCACATACTTCCACATCTCAGGAAATCAGGGCAGAAATCTGGAAGCGGGAGCTGAAGCAGAGGCTCACTGCTTACTGGCTTGCTCGGCTTGGTTTATTATAGCTCCCAGGACCACCAACCCAGAGCTGGCACCATCCCTAGCAAGCTGGGTCCTCCCACATCATAGCAATAAATGCACCACAGGCCAGGCTGGTGGGGGATTTTCTCAGTTGAGGTTCCCTCTTCCCAAATGCCTGGCTTGTGTCAAGTTGACCTAAAATTAGCCAGCTCATCCTCCTACAAGGGAACGGTAGCAGGCTGGATCTCATGGTCCCAGTGCAGATGATCAGAGCCTCACAGCAGGGACGGTCCATCCTGAGGAAATAACCACCATGCATGACAGCACGGACCAGACACATGTTCATGCCGCAGCAGAAGCAGCTGCTTGTGTGCATGGAGTCTCTTCTCCTTGAGGTGGCTGTGTTTAAGTGTGGTGACATGCTGCTGATTTGCTCACTGTGAAGGGATGGCTTTTATGTTGTTGAATTACACGTCAGTACAGCTGGCTTTAAAAAAAGGCCACATTGCTGCCCCTCAAATTTGATGTCACCGTGGAAGCCACATGAGAGGCAGATACAGCCAATCTAGCATAGCAGGGCCCAGGGCCACCCTGTTCAAAGGGTGAGCTCAGGGATGAGGAACTGGGTCTTCCTTGGTCTTGGAAGGGACACTCTTTGCAGGAGATGCCTGATCTCCATTGTGCGCAGCAGAGCAAAGCCCAGCACCCCAAGGACCCAGACCCAATCCAGACATTCTGGTGGAGGACAGTGATCCTGTGGTCCCAGCTTAAGTGAGAGGGCATCTCTGGCTGAGCTACAGGCACTTAGACAGGCACAGGCTCCATCCTACGCTGGGGGTCTGAGGGTCCCTGATTCCTCACCACAACAGCAGACATGAAGCCGGGACTAAGCAGAGGTACTCTATTGTACCTCACCCCCATGGAAGACTGTAGCTAGAGGCTCGTCATACCTGGCCTATAGTACTATAGTCCTGGGCTCCTCACTGGAAAACTGGGAGTGGACAGAGGTGGAGGGGACCAGCAGTCTCTGAAGAGGCAGCCAGAGGAAAATGCATTCCCACACAGTTAGCTCATGGTTTACACATCCCAGCAGGCTGATAAGGTCACGAAAGGAGAGAAGCTCAGAGCTGGAAGCATCATTGGGCTGATGAGCCAAGACCTGCCCATGCCAGAACTCTGGGGGCCTTTGGGGTCGTCCAGCTCTGGCAGCCCAGGCTACTAGTTCTGAGCTGGTCTCCTAGCAGTACCTCCCACCCTGTCCTCCATGGTGGGCCTTCCCCAGCTCAGCCTTTGGCTCCCCCAGCACCTTTCCTGAGAGCCCTCAGACCACCCTCAGGAAATCCATCAGGGCCTTTCACTTTCTCCATCCCCCCTAAGAGGTGTTTACTTGTGTCAGCCAATCAACACTGTGGATACTGGTTTAGGACTGTGAGCTTGCTGAGCTATTTTTCCTCAGGACAAAACTGTGGTTGCCTCAAGGCCAGGCTGTTGCTAACCACAGCAAGTTCCAACTGTGACTTGTTCCATCACGCTGAGATACCAAAACCGCCTGTCTACCTTCCATGACAGGAGCCCTTCACGAACCCCAACAGTTTCTCTCCACTGTCTTGCTGTAGCCATACTGTTGGGTATCTAGTGAACTTTCTGCCTCTGTCTTTAAGTCACTACTCATATCACCCGCCTGTCACCACCTTCCCACACAACAATTGTCTTTAACTCCATCTTTGCCGTTCCTGAGCTTTCAAGACTGTAGGTTTTGCTGAGGCCTGGGCAGTCTGAGTGTTGGTAAAAGAGTCTGAACCACAGTGGTTTCCTGAATGCCTGGGTTCCTACAATGACCTCAACACAAGCCAGCAACTGGAGTTTACTTGGCTTTTTTTTTTAAATTTTAGAGATTTAAAAATTCTGCATACATGTGTAACCAGTGTATGGATTTGTGTACATGAGTGTGGATTCTTAAGAAGCACAGAAAAGGGCATCTGATAACTTGGAGCTGGAGTTACAGGCAGTTGTAAGCTACCCAACATGGGCTCTGGGATTCAAATTCCAGTCTGTCCCAAGAGCAGCAAGCGTTCTTAACCACAGATGCATCTCCCCCGCACAAATTCTTTTGAAAAGAATTATTTTAGTTTGTATTTATGTGTATGTGTGTGCCCATGGAAACCAAAGAGATTGTTGGATTTCCTAAAGCTGGAGTTATAGGGAGTTGTGAGCCACGCAAGTGTGGGTGCCGGGAACTGGTCTCAGGTCCTCTGGAAGGACATCAGCTATTCCTAGCCCCTGAGCCATTTCTCCAGCCCTGTCGCTTGGCACTTCTCAAGCATAGTTACAGTGACAGTGGTTGTACATGTTCGTGGCTACTGTGAGGGAGCAAACATGGGAAAAGGAAAAGAGACGCTCACTAATCTTCCTCTCATTTGCCATCACCTGCTCATCCGTGGAATCCCAGGTGACACTTTATCCAGAGGCCACTGTTCCTTCTCCAGGAGGACATCACATCCTCCCAAGGACGTGCCGGACCTTCTTTTGTTTACCTGTCTGTGTGACCTGCATTGAGTTTATGGTTCTTCTCATACTGAATCTACATCTGCCTTGCCTTTCTTCTCTAGAGAAGACCATGTTTAACTGTCCTGAAATAGTGGCTACCTCTCACATGGGGAAACATTGCTGTCCCAGCAGTTAGGTGATGTCCTGACCACAAGGCTAACACAGAGGTCAGGGGTCTTTAGACAGCATGGTCTGGCTGTCTTCCTCTCTCTGGTGCCTATCACCACCACCGCCACCAAGAGCTGGCCATAGGCATTTTTACAACCTTTGTCATCATCCTGCCTGAGAACCACACCATGGGGTCTGGAGAAAGGAAGCTGAGCAACTGTGGACCAGAGCAGCCACGACAGGGGAGAAGTTAGTCTTGCCTTTTGGGCCTGGCCTGATTGAGCTGCTTGTAGCAGCATCCTAGCTCTCTGATGCTCTTCACACCATCCATGTGGTCCGAGGAGCACTGCTGCAGATTTCACTGCTGGGTGCTTGTCACAAACTGGGATGGGGATTTCAACTGAGGAAAGGCCTCCATCAGGTTGACTTGTGGTCAAGTTTATGTGGCATTTTCTTCATTAGTGACTGATTTGGGAGGGGTCAGCCCACAGTGGGTAGGCAAGTAGTCCTGGGTTGTGTACAAAAGCATGTTGATTCAGTTGTGGAGAGCAAGCCAATAGGCAGCATCGTTCTGTGGTTCTGCTCCAGTTCCTGCCCCCAGCTTCCTGATTCTTCCCCAACTTTCCTTGTAAACTCTGAGATGAAATAAACTCTTTCCTCCCCAAGTTGCTTTTGGTTATGGTATTTATCACAACAGAAAACAATACAGTACAGTGCTTATTGGTAGAAGGAATATACATTTAAAAAAAGATTTATCTTATATTTTCATATTGATTTTAATTTTTTTCTTGAGATGCAGTCTTACGGTATAGCTCTAGCTGGCCTGGAACTCACCATGTTGACCAGGCTAGACTTGAACTCAGAGATCTAACACCCAAGTACTGGGATTAAATGTGTGCTGACCGATTTTTTAATTAAAATGTTTTATTACATTTTAATTAATGAGGGTGAAGCATTCTCTTTCACCATGGATCCCAAGGATTAAAGACATGTCTTCAGGCTTGGTAGCAAGTGTTTTTACATGCTGATCTGGGTCTGGGGTCTTTGAGTTTTAATTTTTATATAAAATAATCATATCACCAAAAATTATTCTATATGCTCTTTTATGTTTATGTCATTGGTTTTCTTACCTTACTGCACTTGCTATAATGTCTAAGAAAGCACTGGACATTGGCGACAGTGGTAGATGCTACTGTCTTGGCCACTGACGGGTACACAGCTGCCTCAGAGTTTTTGTCATGTGGCACACCCCGAAAGAAAGTGAAAAAGGAGGGAAGGTTTGTTTTGACTCACGCTTGAAGGGGTTTAAGTCCAGGTTAGTCTGGGCTTCACTGTGGGCCTATGAGCAGGCACCATACAGCAGCTCGGAAAGAAGAGGTCCTGGGCAAGGCACATCTCCGGTAACCCACTTCCTCCAGCAGGAGCCAGCTTCTTAAAACTCTGGACCATGAGCTGCAGACCAGCCCTTTAACCTGCGAGGGACATTTCCTACATAAACCATGACAGGAACCTCTAGGGTTTGTCGTTGACATTGTTAATTTTATTGTTAATAATAATGGACTTCACTTTGTCTTGTCTCTCCGAGGTTTCTGAGATTATCTTTAGTGAAGCGATCTGACCTGGTCACAGAGCCTGCCCTGGTTGACAAGGTCTCCTGTGAGATGCTACGCGAGTTACTGTTTTCAGTTTGGTGTTTTGCATCTTCTTTTAGAAGTGATACCTGTCTGGTTTTCTGGTTTTCTCCATGGAGGGTTTCTGTATGAAGTGACACTGGATTCATGAGTCGAGTTGCGTATTTTCCATCTTTTCATTGGAAGGGCTGGAGTGATTCCAGGCTGACTCCTTCCAGCTCCGAGTCAGATCCCGGTCAGCATGAGCATCTCTGCTTCTCCCAGGCTTCCCAGGGCTGATCACTTCTAAGCGCCTTTCCAGCTTCTTGTATTCCTCTAATTGTGTTTCTCTCATTCAGTAACTCTGGCATTTGAATCCACTGAGGATCACCTGTGTGCAGCAGGCTTCCTAAAAGTTTCGTGTTTTCGAGTTCTGACATCGTGACCCCCTCTGGAGTCTTCCCTCTTCGTGACTCCCTCTTGTCCCTGATTGTTTGTGGATCTGAATGTCAACATTTAGCACTGAATAGCGACGGTCATCCCGCACTGGGCTTTCTGGCATGGATGGTTGATTTCAGGAAGAAGCACGCAGCCTCTTGTTCTCTACCCCATTGCTGTCTTTTTCTCCTCACAATTCTCTGATTGTCATGATGAGGCTCACTATGTAGAGAGCCACCTGCCTCTGTCTCTCCAGTGCTGGGATAAAGGTGTGCACCTCCACATCCAGCCCGATTTATTTTCTTAAGGTGGATATAGCATCCTTTCTCTTTATCCACTGCAGACCACCCAGTGCTGGGGCTCTGCTTGTCCATTTCCATGGCTTTCTAGTGGCTCCACATGTCCAGACGGGAACTCCGGCTTTAAACAAACGGTTACTAGAAGGGTGATACGTCATTTCTGAGTGGTTAAGGTGGGGGATAGTTTTAGTTTTTTTTTAGATTTTGCTGGATTATAAGATCATTTTAATCAACTTTCAGTTCACTAACCTTACACATGTAGACTTGTCTCCTCTATAAGGATGTGAGCTCTACTGTGTTATACACTGTCTGTCTGTCTGTCGCCACCCCGCCCTTGGCATCCCAGCCCCTGCTGACCCTGCATTGCGTCATGGTGACTCCTGTTAGGGTCGTGTTCACATCAGCACAGCTCACTGATGGCCATGCTTAGATCCTTGCTCTGCTCGCCCTCTCTGGCTTGTGGCCACTGGGCTGGCTGCTCTTCTGTTTTTGCTGGATCGGGCATATGGATAACATGTGCTGGAGATTCTTCTCTGTGCTTACTGGTGACATTTCTGGACTGGTATGGGATTCCCTATCCCTAGATGACATGCCACTGTCTGCAAGGAACTTCTGAGGTTGCAGCTCACTCTGTTGGCAAGTGCGAGCATTTCCCCTGTACACTGGAAGGCCTGGGAGGGGGAGTATAATATTCTTAGTAATGGCCCAGGCTCCCCAGGGGCACCACCCCATCCCTTGTCTTTTCATGGATTCCCAGGGTTTTTCAGTGGGGAAATGGCCATACAACCTCTGTACATTTTCCCAATAGGTGCTTTCACCATGTAATGAAGAGGTAGAAAGTCCTGGTGGAGCATTAGAAATATATAGTGCCCTGTGCTCCCAGTTGGGGAAAGCTGAAGCCCAGAGAGGCAAAGTCACCTTCCTGGGAACACACAACCATGTGTGAAGAAGCTGAAATCTTCTCATCTCTCTGACCTCTGGGAAAGTGCATTGAGGAAGGGCTTAGAAACAAAACAAAACAAAACAAAACTGCCCCTTTCCCAACATGTGCTGTATACCCTGATGTGTGTTCACAGAATAAATAAATAAATAAATAAATAAATAAATAAATAAATAAATAAATAAATAAATTTAAAAAAAAAAAAAAAAAAAAAAAAAAACCCTGGGGAAGGAGGTGGGTGGAGCTGAGAGAAAGCCTCCAGGGGCTGTGATTCCTTAGGGGCCAGGGTTGGAATGCCAGCCCAAGTAGGGGCAAAGGGAAGCTCACCCTTTCCATAGCTGCCCTGTGAGCCTGGCAGACAGAGTATAAGCAGCTCAACAGTAGAGCCCCCCCCCAGGCTCTGCAGACAGCTGGGACAGCAGAGCAGGCAGTGTTGGTTGGGTGTCACACCGTACATTCTCTGTCAGGTGGTACTGGATGGTGAGCATCTCTTTCTCTGAATCATGTATTGTTTACACCCTTTAAAACATCTTTTTCCCAGTTTGGTGACAGAGCACCTTTAATCCCAGCACCTGAGAAGAGGCAGGGGGATGATCTCTGTGCGGTCCAGGCCAGCGGAGGCTACACAGTGAGACCCTGCCTCAATAAAAATAAAGTCCAGCAAACATCTTTTGAGAATTCCTAGAAGGAAGGGGAGCCAGATGCTGCACAGAGCACAGGCTTAGCAGCTGCAGGGAACACCCTGGGTTTGACCCAGGTCAAGGCTTTGTCCCCTGCGCTCAGGCATCTGTCTAGACAGCTCTGTCCGTCTTTCCATTCTGGACAAATGAAGGCCCTGTCGAAGGTGATGTCTCCAGCGCTGCTTCAGGGCTAACCTGGGACCAGGACACAGTCCCTCTCCATTAAAGAAGTGAACTGAGCCTGGGGCTCGGATGTGAGGCACCCATGTGCCCATGTGCCCTGAGAGCCAGAGGGCCCCCCAAGCGGAAAGCTGGAGGGCGACATGGGCCTTTCCAATATCTTGGGGCAAGAGACAACCTGATCACTCTGACCTGTGCTGTCAGGAGCCTGCAAGGGGCCAGCAGCTGGTCCAGCTGCCTCTAGGAAGAGAAAGACATTTACAGAGAAGTGCCTTAGTGTGATTCCTGCATCATCAACCCTCTTCCTGGGCTGTGTAAGGAGTAAGCAGCCAGAAATGAATGTAAGACCGAAAGCCTTGGAGATAGAGATGGCCTGTAGGGTGGGCTTGAGCTGTACTACATTCAGAGCTCTGTCTACCAGCTAAGCCATAGCTGGGGGCATCCTCCCCGCAGCCCTGAATCCTGAGCTGGAGTGTGGGCAGGAGCCTGCTGTAGGGCTGGGGCTTTGCCAAGCGGTTGGCCTGGGGTTTTTCCTTCCACGGGCTCTGGCCCCAGGCCTGGTGAGCATTATGCTGACCCATATTTCCACTGCGCAGGGTGGAAAGTAGGACACCAGTGTGGCTGGAGCCAGGGTGGTGGGAGTCAGGCGGAGGTGGGAGGCCAGATGCAGCAGCTCAGAATTTCCAGGCTGGAAAGTGGTTCCTTAGACAGGGAGTGCCCTTCCCTGGGCCTCCAGGCCTCTCTGGGCCAGGGAAGGGGCTGGGCAGAACCAAGCCCGAGGAGCTGGGGAGGGCATGTATGGTGGCTCTCTATGTGCCCCTCACTGTGTATTTTAGGGACCTTGACAGGTCTCAGGGACAGAACAACTGGTTCTTCCACTCTTCCTTACTGAGTGTCCCTGCTTCCTGGGACTTGGGGGGCAGGCTCCTTTAGAGGTAGACCCCAATGTTGTTACCTCACATCATCCATGCTGAATTGGTGAACCTGAACACTGAGGACTTAGGAGATGCCTCTGATCTCAAGGCCACAGAACAGGGTCTACAGAGACCCTGGACGATGCCTCTTGGAAGGACTGCAAATGTTAGCAACAGCTTTTACATTCTCTGAAAAAGAAAGGAAGGAAGAAAGGAAGAAAGGAAGGAAGGAAAGAAGGAAGGAAGGAAGGAAGGAAGGAAGGAAGGAAGGAAGGAAGGAAGGAAGGAAGGAAGGAAGGAAGGAAGGAAGGAAGAAAAAGAAAAGGCTGTCCCCACTTCCTCCAAATATGGTCTTGAATGTAGCTCAGGCTAGCTTTGAACTTGTGATTCTTGATTTCGGCCTCTTAAATGCTGAGATTCTAGGAATGCCCAGCAAGTAGTTGAAAGTTTCTCAGGAACAGTATTTGATCTGTGGATCACTGTGGGAACTGTGCCATTTTAGTAATAGTTTGGTGAAAGGAGATGCCGTTCTATTTGCTAGGTCTTCTCAAATTTCTTCTAATCATACTTTGTAGGTTTTTTAAAATTTTTTTAGTATAAAAGTTTGCAATTTCCTGGTTAAATTCACTTTTGAATATATTATTCTTTTTGATGTAGATAGATTTTCATGCTGTTCATTGCTGGTATACAGAAATACAACTGAATTTTTAATGCCGGCCTTGTAATTGCAACCTTGCTGAACTTCCGGCTCTAATATTTTGTATAGTTTTGTGTAATGCAAATTGCATCCATTCGACAAAACATTAATAACTACTTCCTCCTGTGGCCTATGAACTTCCCAGCTTCTGGCTTACAGCTTAAGTCCTGAGTTTCCCCATTTGGAGTGGACCTTAAATCTGATGGGAAAGCAGTAGGTGATAGTCACAAAGGTAGTGCCACCGCTGCGCCAGTGGGCGCTTCTCACCTGGCATGTTGGCATCTGACCACACAAGAAGCATAGCTGATCAGGACAGTTGACCATGAAAGTGAGGTGGTAAGGAGGGATCTTTCGGTTAAGTCTCGGATTTATTTCATGTCCTGCAATCGAATTGTCTGGTGTCTCCAGCTATAGGGTCTTATCAGCTAGTTCTGGTATACAACCAAGAGCAATGGTGATCGTCTTTAAGGTTTGTGGGGCCCTGACCAACAATTCAAAGAGAGGCAACCGATGTCTATTAACTGAGATTTTTACCTAACCTTATGACTCCCACACTTGCCCTTTCTATTCGTGAAAGATGCTTTTATGCATACACCTTCATTGCTATCTTTACTGTTCTTCCGGAGTTCTTACAAATCTATAGGACTCTCCAGGGTTACCGTGATGTAACAGACCATTTCACAGAGGGGGGCAGGGTCTCTGGAGGGCTGTCCATTCCAAATAAGTACCATTCGGTCTTGGGCAGCTAAGGGGGGACTTAAAAGGAACTGTTAATAACACCCAGTACAACATGAAAAGATGTTACTTCTATCAATTCTTTTTGTCAAAGGGGCAATAATGGGTATAGCGGCATGGGCGGGGGCACTATCATCCCTCCATAACCTCAGACATTTTACATGAGCCATCCAGCCTCCTCAGCCTCCAGTACTACAGTTGCTGAGGGTCTGTTGGACATTTTCCTACCCTGATGATCTTGGAAAGGCTGCCTAAGTCACCTAGCTTGGCTTAGGTCAAATGACCTTGGGTCAGCCTGCTGTGCCTGGTGCTGCCGTTGAGAACCCAGTCCTGATAGGCTCTGGGCAGCATTGTGGATCCTACCTTTCTGTTGGCCACATAAGGGTTCAGCAAAGACCCCAAGCTGGGCAGCCAGTCTCCACCACCAGAGTAGTTTACATCATATACTCCGAGGGGATAACTGCCCACCCCTAGGTTAAGCTTAATATTTTTTCATCTGTATTATGCTCTTACCTATATTTTGTGAATAAATGTATATTCTGCTGCTCAGTCTGGTCCTTCCATTTTTGTTTCCCATCATGCTGCTGACTTTCTCTTCATCTCATTTTAGTTCTCTGGACATCTCAGGGTAGTTGTTGTAAAGTTTGTGTATAGCCAGTTCACCTGCACGTCTTTTTCTATTTCCTTTCACCCTGAAATGTACATTGCTTTCTTGGTTTTGATAAGCATTGTGATTTGTTGTTGTTAAAATTTGAAATTTGAGTCTAATACTGCCAGGACTCTGATGATCAGCTTCTCCCCAAGGTTGGCCATTTTTGTCATTGATCTGTTCCAGCTCATTTGTCATAGGTTGTTTCTGGGCCAAGAACCAGCTTGACATGCAAACTTGTCTGCCCAGGCCTTTTCAGAGCCTTTACGGTTTCCAGTCTGCATGGTATCTGTAGAGTAAAAAGTCTGAGCTCACTTCCGGGACTTGAAATCCCACCAATCCCCACCCTGGAAATCTTTACCCTGGAAAGCCCCATCCCCAAGAAATCCTATATAAACCCTGCTGCCTCTTTGTCAGTTCTTTGCTGCTTCTCGCCCAAGCAGAGGCTTCTGCCCTCCTGTGTTCTCCCCAGTAAATCTCTTGAGTGAGGTTTGCTGTGCAGTGTGACTGTGTGGTATTCCTTGGCTCCTGACTACCAGGATACCGTCCCCCTCAGAGCTGTCATGCTTATGGTATCATTTTTTAAACTTTCCTCACGTATGCAGTTCCCTGCGAATAACTTAATAGTCCATGTCTGAGCTTCCGAAAGAGGAAAAAGAGAATGATGAGTGGGAATGAGGAGAAGAAGGCCTCAATCCTTTAAAAGCTCCTGGAATTTAGCAGCTGGAATGGCAGGGTAGCTTAGCTAATCCATGCTGCTGTGACTACAGTGTCTGACACAGACAGGGAGGGTTTATTTTGGCTCCCACTTTCAGGGCAGAACAGTTGATCATGGTGGGGAAGGCACAGCAGAAATGCTTCCTTAGGGTAGGAGCGTGTGGTGGCGGCACCTGATCCAATGGACAGGAGAGCCCCAGATCATAACCTTCAAGGCCTGCCCTTAGCAACCCACCTCAGGGTGAGGCCCCATACCCTAATGTTCCACAATCTCTTACACAGCAGCACCCAAGAGTCCAAACACAGAGCCTTTTACACTCAAATCGTAACGGGCTCGCAACAATTATAGCAGAACAATGAGCAGCCATCTATCTTTATGAACATCTGTGATCACAGCCTTGGTTCAATATCTGAGTACACATTACAAATATCCGGAAGACAGAGTCCTTGTGGCCACTTAGCATTTGCAGGTTGTGTGCAAATGTCACCAGGAATACACACATACTTGCCTGGTGGCGGGGAATGGGCAGTTGTTCATATGGAAAGGGACTGCGATTCATGTTTGAGCCTCTCCTGGAAGTCGCATACCTTCAATAGACGTCACTGTTCCAACGCAGTTACACAGCCAGACTCTCAGCAGAACTGTTACCAGTGTTGGAGTCAGCTTCCTGCCTACTCTCTGCACCTCTCCCCAGGGCCTCCTGTCTTGCCTCTTTTTTGTGCCCTTTCTTTGTTCATGTGGCTTTGACTGACTCTCCCTTCGTTTCAGTCCAAACAATTCCCTTTAGTCTTTCTCTTGGGGTAGCTTTTCTAACAAGTTCTGGTCTGGGTTATTGTGGAATGAGCCTTTCTAGAGCTATTGGCTTTTTTTTACTGTTAATGTTGTTCCTTTGTTCAGATTCCCACCCTTACCATCTTACATGGTTTCTGGTGAGGGTTAAGTATTAAATCTAACAGAGTAACCCTTGCCTCTGGTACATTGATTTTCTCTTGCCAATTCTGGACTCGTTGGCTTGCGACTGCTTAACTGTGACTGTGATGGTCTTTTTGTGTGTTCTGTAACTGGAATCAGTTGAGCCTCTGGGATGTATACATTACTTTTCATCATCTGTCTTGGATAGTTTCAGCTGTTACTTTTTTCACATAATTTTTCTCTTGTGAATGAAAATTCCTGAAAAGAAACCGTGTCTGGCTCCGAACAAGAAAGCTCCTGGAAGTAGCTTGTGTCTGCAGAGACTGATGGGCCAACTGGAATCTCAGTGCTGTGGAGAGGCTGGGACTTGGGAGGCTCAGAGGCTAATTACTTTATCTTGGGCTAGTGTTCTCCTTCTGGATCAGCCTTGCCACACTCTACTTCTGAACTAGTACCCCATGATAATAAATAAATAAAACCTCTTGGAAGCTCTTAACTTAGAGCTAACATCTTGTGATAATTAATGAAAATCTCCTAGAAGCTTTAACTTAGCAGGACACTAGCTTCCACGGAGAACTGGCAATGCCGTCAGATACCATCTTGTGTACAGTTGTCCTGTCTTATTGTACCTGCCTCTCTGGTGTACCCACCAATGTCTTATAAAGTTGCCTTGATTCATGACTATTTTTGTTCTGTAAAAGTATAAAAACCCCATGACACTACTCCCACATTGATTGGAACATGGAATTTGGGGTAACCTAAATCTGTGTTTCTGGGGCCATGGTCATTCAAAATGGCTTCAGAATAAACTGGTACTCCCTTAAGACAAGAGCTGTGGTTTCGACACAGACACTCTGCATCTCCTCTCCTCCCTTTGGGACTTCAGTTACGCAATTGTTTGTTTTTGATGGTTCCCTGCAAGTCTCTAGTGTTTGTTTAGTTTCTATTATCCTGTTTCCTTTCCCAGAATTGACCTATTTCTTTTACAGACTTTTATTCCATCTTCCCAGCATTCCTGTTGAGCTCCTGTAATGAAAGTATGATTTGATTATCACACCTTTCAACTTCAGGGCTTCTGTTGTTCTGTAATTTATATCATTCGATGGTATCACTCTTCAGTGAGGTACCACTCTCACACTTTATCAGACATGGCTTCCTCTGTGGGATGCAGCCAGCTTGTGGCAGGATCTTAGTCCCCGAGGACCTGTATTGTTATGGAGAAGACCCTGGCTTGGAATTTGTGCTAATCCTGTTTCTGCCTCCCACGGGCTGGGATTGGATGTGTGAGCTACCATGCCTGGCTCTTAGATCTCTGAGCATGCTTATGATTGGTAAAGTCTTTAAGTAGTGTCTCCAAAGCCTGCGCTTCCTCAGTAAGTTTCTATAGCTGCTTTCTTACTCTCTGTGTATGGGCTGTGCTTCCTTCTGCTTTTGCATGTTTTGTACATTTTTGTTGGAACCTGAACAGTTTAGAGCATATAATCCGACAGCTCTGGAAATTAGATCCTTACCCTCTTCAGGGGTTACTGTTTGTTGATGTTTCTTTAGTGACTTTCCTGCTTAAGTTTGAAGTATTTGTATTCTTTGTCATGCGTGGCCATAAAGTCTTTTCCTGGTTAACTCAGTGGTCAGTGAATTACTGGACTGAAGATGTCTGGAATCAGTTACTCTTCCAGCCGTGGGGTTCTCTGTATGTTGGGACATGATAGAAACGCTCAGCCAGGCACTTACTAAGGGCATCAGCCTTCACTTCCTGCTTGCAAAGAGCCTCAAGGTCAGTCAGAGATGAGAATCTGGGGCCTTGTCAGGCCTTGCCTGAGCATTGGCATTTCCTGAGCTCTCGGAATGTATGGCCTTCTAGGTTCTCAGGAATATGCCAGGAGTTCTCAGTGTCCCCTGTGTGCTTCCCACATCTGAGCTTTCCATTCTAGATATTTGGTCTCAGTCTTTAGCCATCCCTTGGACAACAGCCTTAATCATTACCTGAGGCTGTTTCCAACAAAAACCTCTGGGGAAAGGCTCAGAATCGAGTCATCTGAAGACAGCTTCCCAAGTGGGGTCTCCTAGGGAGCTGCCAGAGAGGGGACCTAAAGATGACTTTCTGGAAAGGATGCTTGGAGAAGGCTCCAGCCCCATGCTGTCCCAGGCCTCAGCTTCCAGACTAGTTTCACTGTCATTGGAGGGAAAGTTTGGATCTGAGGTAGTTAAAGGTTTGCCACCTTCCCTAATTTTTTGACAAAATAAGTTCCCATTTACTGTTGCAAGCCTTTGGTTAATTTCCAGAGTACCCAAAACCCTGTCCAGACATTTCTTCCTTTTTAAAATTTTGTGAAACGGAGTTTCACTATGTAGTCTTGGCTAGCCTGGAGCTAGGTATGTAGAACAGGCTGACCTAGAACTCACAGAGATCCACCTGCCTTGGTCTACTACGTGTCAAGTCCAAAGTAAACATCAATTCCCCAAACTCCGCAAAGGCAGTCCAAATATCCAGAAATGAGTTCAACATGGACTGGCAGTTAGATAAAAGCCAGCATTCCTCGGGAGCTTGTGAAACTGATCCCATCGACCCAAAGGAGTCGTTTCCCTCCCCCTTGGCAGCAGGGACCTAGGGCTAGTTGTGGCACCTATCCACTTACCCAAAGCACATGCTGGCTTCCAGGCTTCCTCAGTATCACAAGTATGAGGTACACATTTGAAAGTCCATGCTAGTGGCCTGCCTTCTCCCCTACCCTGGATGTCGCCAGCTCATAGGCTTCCCTCCCCCAGCTACTCATCTTCCTTATAACCTGCTCTCTCTCTCTTTCGACGTAGGTCACTAGGCTTTAGCAGTCATTTTGCTGCCCCAAATTCACATTTAAAGAAGGGCAACTGTTGCACCATAGAAGGGGACAGTCTGCCTAAGAGCCACACAGCAATGGCAGGTCCTCTCCTGATCTGTCACATGCCAGGCATGGCCTGCTCTCCTATACATGCCGTACAGACATGCTGTGCTGACTTGGGAGGACACATGTTCAGTGCTCCCTCTGGGGTTGCATAGCTGCAGTGCTCACATGCATAGAGAGCAGCTGCAAGCGACCCCACTTGCATGAACTAAGGGATGAGGATAGGCGGGGGTGCTCCGGTGCTGAGGCTTCTTGCTCTCACGGTCTTCCTAGGTGTTTGCTAGGAAAACAAAGACTACAAAGCTGAACCCAGGACTTGCTCACTGTCTATAGTGCAGGCCCTGAGTCAGAGGTGCTATTTGAAATCTGACCCAGAATAGTGACATGGGAGACAGGAAAGGAGGGAGGGAGAACAGGAGGGAGGAAGGCAGCAATGCCCTGTGGGAAAAGTTCCTGAGCTGGTTAGGCCAGCAGCCAACTTTGCAGCTCAGCTAACTGCATAGCTCTAGAAGTTGTGCCCAAAAGCCTAGTCCAGGATCTGCCCTCAGCCTACTCATGCCTCTGTGAGCATGTAACAGCCTGCAGCAAAACTGAGGCTGCTTACAGGGCTGGAATAGATTTCCCTCTCTGCGGGGGATGGAAAGAAAAGCCATGAAGTGGCCTGAGACCAGTGTGGGCAAGCAGATGTTCCTCCAGGCTGGGATGGCTGCAGAGCTTTCCCTGAGACCTAAAGCCAGCGTAGAAGAGCTCTCTTTAGGTAGCGAAGGCCCAGTGCCCGGAAAGGGGAAGGGAGAGATCACAAGAGAGCCAATTTGGTAGCCCCATTCTGAGAATACTGCCCAGTGGTGGACTCAGCCTCTAGAAGGCATTTGTATAGAGAGCATGCATCACAGAGCCAGGCTGGAGCCAGTGAACAGCAAGTGTGAGTCTGTGGGACCTGGCATGTGTGGTATCTGAAGGTGAGTTTTCGATTCACAGCCAGGGCACCTGGCAGCCAGGCATATCTGAAGCCACTGTGCACTGCAGGAGACAACCATTATGTGGGTAGAGAATCCCAAGCTTGAGTCAGCAGACGTGGCTTAGGAGAATGTCTCTGCCCAGGTCAGGCCTAGGGGCATGTGCCACACCTAAGGAGGGGTGTAGGCCCTGAAAGAACCATTGTTACACCATGGCCAAGTCTTACCCATGTCCCATCATGTCCATGAAAATTCTCAGGGATTTTCCTTTTTAGGGGACACTGCCACCACAAAAGGAATTTCTTGCCTGGCTGTCCTCCTACCCAGACCTCCTGGGGCAACCCTGGCTTGGCAGCTGCAACTCTGCTTGGAAGTGACTGGCTTTGACTCGTTCTCATTGCCAAACCAGTGGATACCCAGGTCACAAAGACCTCATGGGCTTGAGGCTGAGGCTGAGAGAGAGCTCATGGTGCCCTGAGCTGGGCCTGTTGACTACTACCTTGTCCTGTGACATGGAGTGAGCCTTAGGGTCTCTGCTGGGCACAGGGCAGGAGCTGGACTGAAGTTGCCCACAGTGACTACTGGCTGGGCAGGAGTCATTTAGTATCCTCTTCCTAGGAGCCTAAGCTCTGGTAGGTGGAGACTGGCCTGGCTAGCTCTAGGTACAGATCTGTGGCTGCTCTAAGGACACCCTCCATACACACACACACACACACACACACACACACACACACACACACACACACACACACACACCACAGTCAGCGTTGGCCCCTGCATCCGCTCTCCAGCAACACTGTGAGCATCCTGGGCCCTGCAGCTCTGATTGTGACAAGCATGGTCCATAGTTAGTCCCAGAACACAAGGCAGATTAGGGGAAAAGAGGCCTCTGAATGAAAGGTCGGCACTCTTGTGGAGTGGTAAAGCTCCTTCAGGGTCCGTAAGGTCAAATCCATCTCATAAGAGCATTGTCTATGCCTGTTGTCTGTCGAGGGACAGTGGGATTTTCCAAGCTGCCTTAGGGCACCTTTATCTGAAAAGGGGAAGAAAGTCCTTGTTCTAATGGCTTCATTCTGCATCAGTTGGACGAGCTGAGACAGTGGTCCAGCCATTTTCTCTCTGGTCCAACAGGGTGGGAATATGTACTGCTGACAAGCCATGCCACATCGCTGCTCAGTGTGTGACCTATAGCTGCTCAGCTTAAGCCAGTGAGCAACCTCTGTTAACATATGCTAGCTTGCTTATTTTAAGTGAGTTACGCACAGATAGCTAGAACCTAGATGGCCAGAAGCTTTAGGCTTTCTGGCGACTTTCACCAGCAGCTTAAGAAGTTCTGGGGCAGTCTGTCTTTGGCCTCTAGGCCTGGCGCCTAAATGCTCTGTGCACAGTCTCCAGTCTGTGGCTGCCTTATTTATTTGAAATGAGGGTGAAGTTATTTGCTTTGTTTGCATTCGAGCCTCATAGACTATTTATTCTCTCTCACTGTCTGTCTGACAGTGAAACATTAACTTGTTCCAAAACCCAGAATGTGTCTTGGAACAGCTCTCTGGATATTTTGGTATGTGGGGTCCCGGCAGAGGCTGAGTATGATGTCTCCACTGTCTTTCTACTTAGTTCCTAGGCTTTCTCGGTAGTTTTGAAAGTATTTCCCTGACACTGAGCTACAGTAAACGTCAGAATCTACTACCCGGTCCAGAGGAAGAACAGTGGCCCAGAAGCTGGGAGGAAGTACACCAACTAGCAGCTTGGACTCCCCTGGACTGAGTTCCTTTGGCTGGCCAAGCGGGACCTTACAATTGTATAGCTCAGACCCCTATGAGAAAGAGGTGTCTGGCTGGCTGAAACCCAGAGCCCGAAAGCCTATTACAACTGATCTGGTAGACCTGGGGCTCCTCAGCACCCCAACACATACACACTTGTCAAGTGGAGAAATGTGGGCCACATCCTGGCCACATTTGTGGCAAAGTTCAGACAGGGCACCAGTGTGGTCTCTGGCCCCAGACTCCTATCTCTGAACACAGAGCCCCTTGCAGCACCACCCGGAGACAGCTTGTTAGAGGAGGGAGGAGGGCGGAGAGAGAAGGAAGGGAGAGGGAAAGACAAAGAAAGGGGTGCGGCAGGGCAGCAGTTAGCCCGAGGGGGCGGAGAGTGAGCTCAGCCTGGAGCAGGTCACAGCAGTCAGAACTTGGGAGAAGGTTGGGCAGAGCAGACCCTGCAGCAGAAAAGCCTCCTGCTTTCTTGTCTCAAGCCCCTTCTGACACTTTCTGGGAGCAAGCACTGAGGTAGAAGACAGGAAGAGCTGGGGCCTATCTGCTGACCAGAGGCACTAACCTTGGGCATAAATAGGATCTCGGAGCTCTGGGACCAGTCCTGCAGCTGACAGCCCAGCAACCTGCCCCTGAGGCTCTTTCCAGGTGAGTGAGGTGTTCACATCCCAAGAGGGCCTGGGGCTCCTGGGCCAGAAAGCTGTAACACTCCAGAGACTGACTACCCTGGGGGCTGGGCATGACCTCAACTTTGCTAATCTAGTCACATGCACAGCTAGTCCATGAAGTGTACAAGCCAGGCACACTTCACAGTGGTGGAGACACAATGTAGAGTGGCCAGGAGGTGTGTGGTCCCTGTGAGCTGTACCTGGGCCAAGACAGTTGTAAGCCCACTGAGAGTTTTTGTCCCCAGGCTGTGGTCCTGGGGGCTGTAGTCCACAAGTTACACTGAGGTTCCTGTAGACAGGCAGTGAAACTACCACGTACCCTGTAACCTGGTGCCCTTCTTTCCCCTGGAAACTCTTCCAGGACATTTGGGGGACCAAGCGGTGCACTTGCAGGCATCTCATCAATGTGGGAGCTCATTCTGTTCTCTTCTGGGGCTTGGTGGGCAGGGGCCCTGGAACTAAAGGCTCCAACACTTCTCTCCCTCTCCCATAGGTGATGGAAAACGTGAGTTTTTCTCTGGGCAGAACTCTTTGGGTCTTCCTCCTGGCCATGCTAGGCTCCACCACAGGCCAACCGCTGGGGGGAGAGTCTGTCTGTACAGCCCGGCCTCTGGCTAGATACAGCATCACTTTCATTGGCAAGTGGAGCCAGACAGCATTTCCCAAGCAGTATCCTCTGTTCCGGCCCCCTGCACAGTGGTCCTCTCTGCTGGGTAAGGGCACCTTCCCTCCTTCTGCCCCATCCAGGAAGCTACAGGGCAGGGAGCAGTACTTGCTGGCTTCACAGCACACAGCACAAGCCATTCTCAACTAAGAAACTTCCAAAACAAAGACACTTGCTAAATTCCCACTGTCCTAGGTGGCTGTTGGAGGGCACAATGGCTGCAGGAAAGCTGGGGATACCAGTCACCCAGCCAGGTGTCTTAGCAACACAAGTGTAAAGGATGTTATGGTCTCTCTGTGTTAGGCATGGGTGTGGCTCCTTGCCACTCAGCCAGGGAACTGATATTTGGGGGGAAAGGGACATGTGTCCCCTGGGGACAGCCACGTGGGTTCAGAGTCTATAGTCCTGCTGCCACCCACCCCGATGGCTACTCATGCACAGGGACAGCACACAGCTCTGACTACAGCATGTGGCGGAAGAACGAGTACGTCAGCAACGGGCTGAGGGACTTTGCTGAGCGTGGTGAGGCCTGGGCTCTGATGAGAGAGATCGAAGCTGCAGGGGAGAAGCTCCAGAGTGTGCACGCAGTATTCTCAGCTCCTGCTGTCCCTAGCGGTACCGGGCAGACTTCTGCAGAGTTAGAGGTGCACCCTAGACACTCACTGGTAAGTCGTGGCTAGCCCAGGAGAGGGTACGTCCTGCTTGCTGCAGCTGCTAAGTCTTCCGGTCCCCTCCAGGTGTCCTTCGTGGTGCGCATTGTCCCCAGCCCCGACTGGTTCGTGGGCATTGACAGTCTGGACCTGTGCGAGGGAGGTCGCTGGAAGGATCAGGTGGTCCTCGATCTTTACCCCCATGACGCAGGGACAGACAGTGGTTTCACCTTCTCCTCCCCCAACTTTGCAACCATCCCACAAGACACAGTGACTGAGGTAAGTGGTCTGCAGCCCTTGCCGCTCTGCATAGGCTGTAGCCACTCCTCACTGCACAGGCAGCGCTTGTGTCAGAGTGGGTGGGACAAAGAGGGTGGCTGGCCTGGTAATGAGGATGTTGTTTACTCTAAAGGACAAGGCAAAGGCTTTGGCATGTCCCAGGTGGACCTGTGGGCACTCCAGCCTGTGGATGCTCTTTAGGGAATAGTCCAGCATCTGGTGCCTTCAGGTTAACAGCGGAATGCTGTCCTGCTTGGGATCTGGTGATACTGTAAAGAGAAGAACAAGATAAGGGCTCTTTCAGTCCTTCCTTTCCAGTGAGGAGGCGTGTGTGGGCCTGCCTGGTGCATAAGCAGGAGTTCTATAGACAAGCATGTCAGCTGAGCTGCAGTGTTGCCTCTGGGAGACAGGAGGAATTCCTCAGTCTTGGGGAGAGGCCATGTGGGCTCCTCCAGTTATGCTGGGCTTGAGAGTCACTCAGATGAGACCCAAGTTGGGAGTCTTTGCTGGCACTGTCCTGCTAGATGCTGGGTACTGACTCAGAGGGCCAAACATGCTCCTGAAAGTGGGACTCCCAACCCCTGTGCCAGTCTCAGCTCTCCTCTTCCTTCATCCAGATAACAGCCTCATCACCCAGCCACCCAGCAAACTCATTCTACTACCCACGCCTCAAGTCCTTGCCTCCCATTGCCAAAGTGACCTTCGTGCGGCTACGGCAGAGTCCCAGAGCCTTTGCCCCACCTTCCCTGGACCTGGCCAGCAGAGGGAATGAAATAGTTGACAGCCTCTCAGGTAATTTCCATGTTTCCTACCTGTAATCCCGGGGTGGACAGCCTAGCAGGAGGATGCTAGCACAGGCTGGGGACGTGTGCCGGAGCTATGTTACTGCTTCATGTTACTACTGCCTGAACTGGGGAGAGAAGCTAAGCTGAGTTTGTGTCCTGGATCCTGTGTATGTCATCTAAGGCCACATGCTAGATCCTAAAGCACACTCTGTATAAGGGACAACATGTGAGTTTCTTCTGTGCCAGCCCTTGTCTTTGACGTAGTCCCTAAGAGTCTACAGAATTTCCCAGAGCTCTAAAGTCACAGGAAACTTGAACTGAGTAATTTCAAAGAAGAATTCTCATCACTCCTTAGGAGATGGTACTAATTTTTAAAGGTTTGGGTTTTGGTGGATTCAAATACTGTAGCTAAAACTTTGATAATATCTGCTGTTGAAACACCATAAACAAGGGGGAAAGACCCCAGATGTAGGTAAGAGGCACCAGTGACCTGCACACCACAGTTGATGGAGACCACTGTGTAAATTCACTGAGTTAGGTTCCAATTGTGCCCCCACTGGCCAGCAGAGGGCATTGGTGGAAGTATCACACTCAGGACACTCCTATGGGGCCTTGGGCCCTGCCTGGCCATGGCCAATTTAAGTTCTCAAGTCATCATAGCCAGTCTAGAGTTCTTATCTTTCCATGAACAATTTGAGAGTCTGTTAATAGGTATCTTGGGTGTTAGTCCCTCAGGAGCATCAGCTGGAGCTGAGGGAGCTGAGCACTGAGGATGGAATCATAGTTCTCTCACTGTAGCCTCCAGCCAGTCAGAGGCCCGGCAGCCCTTGCATGAGGGCACAGAGAATGAATGGACCATTTGAGGCTGTTTCCACAGTCCTTCCTACTGGAAGGGTAGAGCGTGCCTCCCATTGGTTGGCAGGACCCAGGATGGACACGAACCCCTTCAGACAGCCTCACCTTATTTTCTTAAGGAGTTAGAATCAGCCAGCCAAGACCTGCCAAGTTTCAGAGCTATTTCTACCATTGGCAAGAACTGAAGGAAGCTCAGCAGTCAATGTATTTTCCCGGCTGCTTAGGAGAATCTCTGTCTTGACTCATTGGCAAGGTCGGAGTCAGGCAGGAGGAGGAACTTGCTGGGCTGTGCAGCATAGGCATTTGATGTGTGCCCACCCCCCATTCTAGTTGAACAGTCCTGTAAACACTGGACAGTGACATCACCTGGGCGGACATGGTGCAGTCTTGTGGGAAGAACCACCTGCTGGCAGGCCACTGGAGAGGTGCCATTTGCCCTATCCTTGGGGCAGTCAGCTACGTACAGGGGACACTGCAAAGAACAGGCAGACAAGAACAGCAGGTGACAGATGACATGGCGAGGAAAGGGTGGGAGTGTGTGCAGCTGGGGTCATCTCTAGTGACAGGGAACTCTCCAGAATTCTGCCCATAGTATCACTGGATGGCATAGGAGCCAGTGGAGCCCTTCCATACCCAGGATATCTGAGGTGCACAACATGGTACATTGTCCCAAGGTATTCCCTGTCCTGAAAAGCCATTGCCTATAACTGGGGCTTGTCACATCTGCCCACCTGATGTATTCTCCCTAGTACCCTCATGTCCTCACGACTGCCAGCCTGTTAGTAGAGTAGGGGCAGAATACCTGGTATGGCCCACATAAGCTTCTCTTGCTACTCTTGGCTCCCCAAGAGCAGAGGCCAGGGACCTTGCCCGTGGTGAGCGCCATCTGGGAAGCTCCCACCAGACCCATGCCTGCAGATCTCTTGCTTTTGATCACACACAGAGTATCCTAGATCTGCTTCTCACAGGGATATGCAGAGTCTGTGAGCCCCATTTGAGACTCTCTCCCTGCAGACGAGGGCTACCCAAGCATTTACAGCTCAAGCCATGCCTCAGCCGCTACCGCTACTTCATTGTCGGGAAGCTGGGAACAACTCAGGCCTCTACTAGACCCATCTGAAAGATGGGCACTCATGTATCACATCTGGGCTGGCTGCCTGGAACCCTCACTTTCAGACAAGGTTCTCGGCAAAGATTGGGTCTGTTCATCTTTTAAAGGGTCTTTGTGGGCCCTGTTCCACCCTTTCTTCTGTGGAGAGGGTTATTTCAGGAGTGGCCTACCGAATCTACTAGAATATTTCAGGTACTATATCTCCAACCTCCTTATGTTTCTTTTTGAATGCTTCCAACATCTGATTTGTTTCTGGGAGTCTCATGCATTGATTACATCAGCACAAGGCAGGACTCATGAAAAATGGACTCCTTCCCAGGGAGCTGCTGGCCCAGCTGCTACTAGCTCTACATTGTCCTCCTGTGTCTGCAATGGTGGGGGCCGGGCTCCTGGCTTCCTGTAGGCGATTGCTCTCCCCTGGCTGGCTGGTTTAGCATGTGTTGAATATAGGGACATTTGCATTTTTATCTAGAAAATGGAAATCATCAGGTCATCATTTAGGCATAACTCCAAACCAATTATTTTTAAATTTGTGAATATTATGGGAACAGAGAAAACATAATCCAAAGGAACTCTATTGAAAATGTTTGAACCTCAATGGGGAGTAAGATCCCACAATCCATAGCATTTCTTGGCATTTGTAGGACTTCAGTAATGTCAGTTATGAAGGTCACTGTGGCCTGAGAGCCACCTCCCCTTAGAAAGGGCTGTTGCAGCGCTTCCTCCACAGCTGGTAAGACTACAAGTCCCCCTGAAGCACATGTCTAGGAAGGAACAATTCCAGCCAGGCATTTGGCTGTTATTTGCGTCTGTATCAGTGATACCTATCTATGTGCCTTGCTCAGTATGCCTGAGAAAAGCAAGTGTCTCTCTCAGACTTTGGAGCCGAGTTGTTTCCACATGTGGGGGCGGTCCCTTCCACCTTTTCCAAGTGTCTTATGGGACTACTGGGTCTCCCCTGTGCTTTGTCTAGTTCCAGAGACACCGCTGGACTGTGAGGTTTCCCTGTGGTCATCCTGGGGACTGTGTGGAGGACCCTGTGGGAAGCTGGGAGCCAAGAGCAGAACTCGCTATGTCCGTGTTCAGCCTGCTAACAATGGGACTCCCTGTCCCGAGCTTGAAGAAGAGGCCGAGTGTGCCCCAGATAACTGTGTCTAAACCCAGACTCCGGTAGCCAGCCCTTAGGATCCCGCAGGCCTCGGACTCAGATCTGGGCCACAGGTGTTTCCAGGAGGCCCATGCAGGCAGGGAGGAGAGCATGGGTAGTTTTGCACCTGTTTCCTACCAATCCTGGGTTGACAGAAGGTCTTGACACAGAGGCTCTCAGTGGCAGGTAAGACACAGACTGCCTCTCCCACTGTGTGATTCCTGAGGCTCGTGGGTTTGATCTACATAAATTCCCTTGTAATTTATTACTGTGGTGGGAGGGAGGCTGCCTTTGATACAGACAGCAGGCATGCTAGGAACAGGTGAGAGGATGCTCTAAGCCTGTGAGCCCCACAACCACACTGCTGTCAGATACCTCAGACCTGCTGCCACCGCACCTGCTCCTGGAGGCCCAGGAGTCAACCTTTACACCACTCTTGAGCTCACACGGGGGTGACCACAGGAGGAGCAAATGAAGAGGGCAGTTTTGGAAGCTTGGCCCTCGTGTGTCGCTGATCCCTTTGTATTCGAATAAAGGTTGTGTTCCTGAAAAATGTCAGAGGGTGTCCTCCCACTGCCCCTGGACACCCTGGAGCAGAGGTGCTCATGGGTATGTATAAGTAAGGGTCACATATTCACAGGAACCTGCAGTGATGTCATGGCACGCACATTCACAGTGATGTCATGGCACGCACATTCACAGTGATGTCATGGCACACACATTCAGTGATGTCATGGCACACACATTCACAGTGATGTCATGGCACGCACATTCACAGTGATGTCATGGCACACACATTCAGTGATGTCATGGCACGCACATTCACAGTGATGTCATGGCACATTCACAGTGATGCCATGGCATCATGGGTGGGTGCTGAGGAGGCTGACCTTTACCCCTAATGGTTCCAGAGTCAGATGCCAGGCCCACTTCTCACCACTAGGTATTTTATTGTCATTGAAAACTCTCAAGATTAAACCAAGACCACAGGGTCACCAGTCTGGATGTTGTCATGGAGATCTGAGTAACCTTGGTTAACAGCTTTCTCTAAGCATTTAGGAGGTGAGGCAGGAGGACTAGCATGAGTTTGAGGATAGTCTGGGCTACATAGTGGGTTAGAGTAAAACCTTGTCTGAAAAAGGAAAGACAGACAGACAGACAGACAGGAAGGAAGACAGAGAAGGTGTTTTTCTTAAGTTCCCTGGAGAGTAACACCAGAGAAACTTTGGAGCAAGGAACATAAGACTTCCTGGAGGCTTTATTGGAATTTGTCCTCAGGAACATGTGGTCACCAGCCCAAGACACACACAGAACACCAGGCCTCATGCCATCAGCAATGGCATTGGCAAACCATAAGCTCAGACCCAAGAGCCCCTAGGGATGGAGCGATCAGTCCCAGGGTATCAGTAGGGTGTATTGCACTAGGAGCTCAGAACCGAAAAGAAGATCAGAGAGGTGCCATTGTGGTGTACTTAAACCTGAGCAGACGGGCTCAGTGCTCCAGCTAAATGATGATGGCTGTGAGACCATGCTCACAAAGTCACAAGCTGCTATGGAGTCTTCGAAATCCATGAGAACACTGAGTGGTGGAGACCCTGCTAGATGTCACACCTGCCTCCCTTCCCTTATGGCCAATGTTGCTGGATGGGGCCACAAGAACGTTCTGAACTGAGAACGAGCGGGGAAGGCAGGAGTGGGCAGAGAGACATGCCCAGCCTCACCTAGGAAGGTCAGTGAGAATTCTATGGAAGTGGTTCAAGAGACACACACTGAGCTGCCTACTGACAAGACAACATAAATAAGATCAGCGTTTGGCCTGCCTTCCTGAGGTATCTGAATAATTGACCCCATTCCAGTCAGTCCATGGAAGGGAAGGGCTAAAGGTCTTGGAGAGGATCTGTGACCCTGTCATGCCCTGAACAACACAGGGTGGTTGAAGGCACATGGGCCAAATAAGGTGACCTGGTATTTGTGTTGATGTCTGCAGACGGCTCAGTCCACTGGTCATATCACATTGTGTGTCAGGTGGCTGCAGAACTTGGGAAGCCTACACACAGGATAAACTGTATCATAAACAATGGCTCTGCTGTGCTCTGCAACAGCGGGTGGTGGATGGGAGGGTCCCCTGTGGCACTGCGGGAGAATGAGGGAATGGTAGGAGGGTGAAGACTGGAGCCGTGGAAGAGTGTGGGTGGCATCACTGGATGCTGCAGAGAGGAGTATCCTCCACACACAGCACAGCCAGTTTCTTCTACCTGGAACAACTCCGACACACCGTCCTTCCCAGAGCTTTTCCTATACCTCCCTGTATCTCCAAAAGCAAGGAGCTTGAACCAGGGTACCGGGGCCGGAAAGATGGCTCAGCATGTAAAGGTGCTTACAATTAAGCCTGACAGTATAAATTTGATACTTTCTCCCTCCCCCCCCCCCTCTCTCACACACACACACACACACACACACACACACACACACACACACACACACACTGTGATGGTTTGAATATGCTTGCCTCAGGAAGTGGCACTATTGGAAGGTGTGGCCTGGTTGGAGTAGGTGTGGCCTTGTTGGAGGAAGTGTGTCACGGTGGGGGTGGGCTTTGAGACCCTCCTCCTAGCTGCTTGTGAGACAGTCTCTCCTGGCTGCAGTTAGATCCAGAGGCAGAACTCTCAGCTCCTTCTCCAACATCCTGTCTGCCTGGATGCTGCCATGTTCCCGCCTTGATGATAATGGACTGAACCTCTGAACCTGTGAGTCAGCCCCAGTTAAATGTTTCCTTTATAAGAGTTGCCTTGGCTGGGCAGTGGTGGCACATGCCTTTAATCCCAGCACTTGGGAGGCAGAGGCAGGTGGATTTCTGAGTTCGAGGCCAGCCTGGTCTACAGAGTGAGTTCCAGGACAGCCAGGGCTACACAGAGAAACCCTGTCTCGAAACCCTCCCCCCCCAAAAAAAACAAAAAACAACAACAACAACAACAAAAAAAAGAGTTGCCTTGGTCATGGTGTCTGTTCACAGCAGTAAAACCCTAAGACACACATACACACACACACACACACACACACACACACACACACACACACACACACAAATGTTTAAAAAAAAGGGGGGGGTGAATATTAATGTACTGATGGGTGGAAAATAGTTCCTAACCTGGAATTTGTTTTAACATCCTCCAGGAAAAAGAAGGAGGCGGGAGAATAAAATGAAAGACTGGGATTCATTACACAGCCTTGCAGTTCTGTATGAATATATATTTTCCGCAATAAAAGGATTTTTTTAATAATCACTGAGCAGAGATAGAGATGTAAACACAGCACTCCAGGACAGCTCCCTTTAAGGTATAAAATCATGTGGACTGTGTGCCAGCGACGATCTTTGCCTCCATTACACACAGCAGGCTGTTATTACCTCCTGTGGTGGTTTGAGTAGGTTTGGCCCCCATAGACTCATGCATTTGAATGCCTGGCCCATGGGAGCGGCACGAGGAGGCGTGGCCTTGTTGGAAGAAGTGTGCCAGTGTGGGGGAGGGCTTTGGGGTCCCCTATGCTCAAGCTGTCTTTGGATGAAGATGTAGAACTCTCAGCTCCTTCTGCAGTACTGTCCGCCTGCATGCCACCATGCTTCGAGGATGACAGACTAATCCTCTGAACCTGTGCGCCAGTCCCAATTAACTGTTTTCCTCTGTAAGAGTTGCCATGGTCATGGTGTCTCTTCACAGTGAGAAAGCCCTAACTAAGACATCTCACATCACAGTTAAGGAAAGCTAGACAGAGAAAAATCCAGGGACTTTTTATAAACAAGGCTTAGCTTATTTTCTTTTAAAATTATGTGTAGGATGTTCAGGAAAGGGTATCCGGCTCTCTTGTCTTAGTCAGGGTTTTATAGGTCATGGTGTAAAGAGACACCATGACCACGGCAACTCTTATAAAGGAAAGCATCTAACTGGGGCTGGCTTACAGTTCAGAGGTTCAGTCCATTACCATCATGGCGGGAAGCACGGTAGCGTGTAGGCAGACACGATGCTGGAGAAGGAGCTGGAAGTCTTGTATTGGAGCATTCTTAATATGGTAGACTCTCACACTGAGAAAAAGTATGTGTTTAGGACTAGGGTATAGCTCACTGGGGAAGCACAAAAGTGTGAGGTCTTGGGTTCAATTCTCATTACTACAAAACAAAAAAATGAGTGTATACAAAAACGAAAGAAATCAACACAAAGTCTATATAATTCAGTCAATTGCACCCTCCCCAGCTCACACTCTCAGCCACCTGGGTGAGGTCCTTAGGTTCCGCCTAAATGTAAACCATGCATGGTAAAGAGAAGTGCTTTGGTGTAGCAGTCTCGGGTTCTCAGCGTCTAGCACCTAGCGACTGGGTGGACACATCCCGAGGCTTACAGTTCCAAGTCTGGAGAGCTAGGGGCCTTAGGTCTAGCCTAGGCTCTGTGTGATCAAGGTAGAGGCTTACTGCTCTGGGCTTTAAACACAAACAACACACTTGTTCCCACTTCAACTTGGCACTTACTGTAACCAGTAGGAGGCGATAGCGGGCATGGGTCTCTGGTTCTGGGACCCTCAGACCTACATCCTCTAGTGTTAAAACTCCCGAGGAACTAATGTAATAGTTCTTAGGCCGAAACCGTTAGGACCTTCCATCCTCCACAGCAGCTGACACCAGAACTTCTGGAACTGGAGTGTTTGAGGAACTCAGCCTCGAGGCTGGGCCCTTCTAGCCAGCAGGGCCTCTAGTTTCTCTTTAGCTGTCCACAGCCTTCTTTCTTCAGCCGTTGCTCGTTTCCCGCAGGACTGTCATCTCTTACTGTCTTTCCTGTCTCTCATTTCTGTTTTCTCCATCTGCTCTCTGTAAAACTCTCTACTTGCTACTTAATTGCTACTATTGTTTTTTGTCATTACATTAGTGGCATCAGGTGCCACCTTCCTGACAGCTTCCATCTTTATTAGTGCTGCCTCTAAGTGCCACCACCCTATCCCATCCCAGTCTGCCAATACTGATAGTGGAAGTAGGCCGGAGAAGGTCATTCAGGAGACACCTAACGTTTCAATACCAGAGGGCAGCACAGAAAGCTGTGTGCTGGCTGCTGTGGTCTTCTGTAGCTGCTGGGGGCGGGGTGAGGGTGGGAGCGGGGTGAGAGGGCGGGGGTGGGGCGCAGTGACTTCAGTGTCCAAAGCAGCTTGGCTACATTGAGGACAGTCTAGATGCCATTGAAGAGACCTGCCAGTCTGACAGTTCCTGCCCAAGGCTGCCAGGCATAGGAAAGAGCCTATCACCACACTGGGTCACTAAGCATCTGTCACTGTCTTATGAGTCTTCTCAAGGCAAGGCCTCAGTTGACATCCAGACATGGTAGAACCCTAGAGGCAGAGGTGGGCAGATCTCTATGAATTCGAGTCTAGCCTGGTCTATATAGTGAGCCAGGACAGGCTACATAGAGAGATTTTGTCTCAAAAATAAAAAAATAAGAAATCCAGGCCCTTACCACTTCTCAGTGCAGAGAAGTAGACCATAAGCCCTGGTGGCTGGAAGGGTCCCTGGGTGATGTGCCAAGCCACCAAGTTTCTCAGACACTCTAATCCCAGAAACAATGCCCCCTCCTCTATGCCCAGCCCTCTCCCCACACCACTCTCCTTCTGTCCTTCTCTCCTCTCTGCCCTCCTCACCTCTTGCCATGCCATGGGGACAGCCAGAACTTCAGGCTGGTCACAGAGGCCATCGCTGGGCTCCACCATAGGAACCCTGTAAAGGAGGGAACTCAGGCTTCCTGCAGCCGACTGACCCGGCAGTAGCTGTCACCTTAGCATCTTCAGAAGCCATCTACTGAAAGGACCTCTGACACCCTCATCCCTGCAAAGGCCCCGAGGCCCAAATATCTTTTCATCTGGCTCACTAGGGTTTGCAGCAATTATCTGCCGCGTGTAGGCACCATGTGTCACTTCTTACAATAATCAATTTGACAAAATTACTCAGGGAAATGCAAACATCCAATAAGCAATGCCTTACAACTGGCCTGTTTCATGAAAGACCCGTCAGGAGTGGCTAGTGTCACAGAGGTGGAGATGCAGACATCTCTTGTGTGCTTTAGCTTTTCATTTTTAGCTGCTTCTTATTTCCATTCTGTGAGGGTGAGTGGAGGAGACATCCCAGGTGGCACGCTGACAACAGGTGGGTAAGCCTCCTGCTGAAGGCAGAGACCCCATGTTGGTTTATGGTCTAATGCTAATCTCCCGATGTCTGTAGTACTTTGCAGTAGGTAGAACGTTAATTTTTTTTCCTCTGATAGGTTATCACATTGTGAAAAACTGACATGGAAATTGCCTTCAGGGTGAATTATATAATTCTTGAAACAGGAAGCCTTGTTCTGACACCTGGAAGTCAAGCTTGATTTGTTTTCTGGGTTGTCAGATTCCCTCAAGTTGAAAGTCTCTGATGTCACTTAGCATGCTAATTGTGGCTGAGCACACAGAACATATGTGGGGAGTTCTTACCAGTGCTCTGCGGCAGGACATGCAGCCTGACTCTATGTGCCCCTCGCTTCCTGGAGCCGACTGCCCCAAGGGGAGGAAGTACCACGAGGGATGCATGCCTCAGAGCCTGACTTAGCCAGCCACACTGTCACCACAGTGATCTCTGTGTGTTCCCAGATGCAAACACATTTCCACACAGGTGAGCCTCACCCCACTTCTGAGAAAGACACAAGCATTCAGTATTTTCACATCATAAAGGAACCACTCCAAGCCTTCTACCATGTAAGTCAGAATCAGCATCAGAGTTTCCGATTTGAATGCAAGGAGAAAATAGAACTTAAATGTAACATGAGTCTTCACAAATACTGATTAAGTATTTTCATACTCTATCATTTATTGTTAAATATTGAAGTCTTTCAGTTCATCTTGACCATTATTCGCGGATCTATTAACAAGAATAATAATGTGGTTTTGAAACCTATCACGTAAATGCAACAAGCTGGGAGGCAGAGAGCGGAGGTGGGGGAGGCCGAGCTCAGAGCATGGTGGGATGAGACACCAGAGGGAAGTAGAGTCCTGCAGTTTCCCTGTGGCTTGCTGAAGGAGAAGCTGTGCTTTAGGCTGGGAAGTTTGGACAATACCCTAGGTCCAGCTTCAGCCTTCTACCTAACACTGAGTATGTCCCTCTACCTCTGCTCCATGCTTGTGAAAACAATGGAAGTCCTTTGGATTCTGAGGATGAGCCTGGCACACAGGAGACGCCAGTGTCTGCTCAGTGTGCTCTGGGCAGGCAACACCTGGGCAAATCCTGGCGTGAAGACTGTTCTCCTGGTAGTGAAAAAGGGTTTTCCATCTTGGATGTCAAGGAGCTGTGGAGGAATAAGAGGGATGAGTGATCTGCCCATCCTGCCCGCTGCCAACATTTGTGACAGCAAGAGTCACTGGAGTTGTAGAAGAGGCAGGACCAGTGTGACGTCACAGTGCCCTGACAACTGGCTGAGGAGAGGCCTCCAAGTGTTTGTCCCATAGCCCCTCTTTCACTATGGCTGGCTCTTCTCACACTCTAGCTAACCTCACCTCCCTTGCCTTCAGACCTCTCTTTTCCCAACTCCAATCCTCTCAGGCACCGTCCTGTGCAGCTCTGCACACCGAGTTCTTCTTCTTCTTCTTCTTCTTCTTCTTCTTCTTCTTCTTCTTCTTCTTCTTCTTCTTCTTCTTCTTCTTCTTCTTCTTCTTCGGTTTTACAGTTCAGCTTCTTAAACTCAGCGTTAACTATAGGAAACTTTGAAATGTGTCAGGCATGCTTTGAAAAGTTTCAAATTACTAAAACCCCAAAGACAAACAGGCAATAAAAAGAGATCCGCAGACAATTCAGAAAGGGACTTAAAGTGTAACCAACCTATTTAAAGAAGATAGGTGAACAGAAGAAAACAAGGGAAATTTTAACTGTTGGAATCTTTAAGATAAACAAGAACACGCACCAGAACTGGGCACTCTGTATCTAAGGCGAGGAACTCATGGAATGGGTTCAAAAGACGGCAAGAGAGACTAGTGTAGGGGCTGGATTGCCAAACCAGAAGAGCATGCGAGGCACAGAGGAGCCACAGGTGAAGGAATGGATACTGATGAGACTCACAGAGCTCAGTACGCCCAGGGGAGGTGAACTTGGGGAGCCACGCCCCAGCTCACCAAAGGCCAAACGCTGAAGGCCCAACCAAGCCTCCTACCTTAAATAACCACATTTCTGGAGATGCCAGACAATGGACTCTAATATCCCATAGCTATAATTCCTAACATTTGTTTTTTAAAAATCCCTCTACTGAAAACGTTTTGCTGAAGACTTATTTTTGTTATGATGTTATGGACTCCAGGATCTGGCTTAGTTGCATTTACTGTGTGAACACATGAGGGGTGACTTCACCGGGTCCCTGGGAGTCAGCCAGACGTGCCTGCATCACCTGTTGTCAACAAAGCCTCTGTGTTGTCACATCCCTGCTCCACTCTTCTGAAAAGCCCACAGAGCCTGTGATAGGCCTCAGTTTACATGACCACAAATTGGCTCTATTGTAAATTTGAAGTTACCAGTAAAAGGCGAATACATGTTTAAAATGGTCTGGAACCTGTAAGACCTGAGACTATGTCTTAGACCCCAGAGGTACAGCAAGAGCACATACAGGCTGTGTGTGGAGGCTCATGAAATGTGCCCTTCTAGAAAGTTCAGGAGATGACCTCGGAGCCAGCCATCAAAGTATGCTTTTTTTCAATAGGATTAAACACAGACCACAAAGGACCTGAGATATCTACCACTTTAGAGACAGAGAAAATACTTTAAAGTCACTTTGATTGTCTGATAGCTGGTGACTCTGAGCCATCTTGGTTAGTAGGGGGCAAAGAGGCCCTGGACAGGAAAGCACCGGGCATATCTCACTGCTCTATCAAGGCTGGCTCCCGCCCCGTGAACTTTGTCTGCCACCTTGCTAACTTGACTTCTGGGTTCCTGCTCTAAGCTTGATGGAGAAGCAGTGTGTCTTCAGCTCTATTCCGTGAACGAAGAGACATCTGAGAAGTACAGGATTGTGCTGCCCGCAGGAAGCTGAGACCGGACAGTATAGGACTTGTCCATTAAGGGCAGTGCAGCCAAGCCCAGCATAAGAAAACCCTAAGATAGATGCATCCTGTGTGATTGATCTTGTTTCTTAGTGTGACTTATCAACTTAAGAGTAAGTTGCAGATAGTTTTGTGTGAAAAGAGGGTGAAGATATCTTGGATGGTTAGTCTGAGGGGTGACGGGAGGAGTGGGGCAGGACGCTGAGCCTGCTTCTCCTCTGGCCTGGTAAGCTCCCCGGAGATCTTTTCTTGTTTCTTTTTCAGGTTTATTATTATTTTTAATTCTCTGTGTACGTTCTCATGAGGACGGGAAGGGACTTATGCACACGAGGGTGGTTCCCTGCTGCGGTTACAGGCAGTTGGGGGCCACTTGATATGGGTGCTGGGAACCAAACTCTGGAAGAGCAAGCAAGAGCTCTTAACCCCCCCGAGCCGTTGCTGCAGCCCCCTCTTCTCTTAGCATCCTTCCTTTTGCTTTCTACGAATGAGGTAGTTAGTCCCTGTGACAGAGAAAGACTGGGAGACTAGAAGATATGTAGGGGAGCCTAGTGGTCATAAGTGAAGACAGATTACTAAGGAGAAAATACTTCAGGATATGGAGAATACCTGGATGTTCCCTTCCTTTGGAATGGGTTCTGAATGGACCCTTTCCCTCTGCATAAGTGTCCCTTGGCTTTTAACAAGTCTTATTAAGACTGGGAAACAGGAGAAGGGTGGCATATTAAATAGGCACTGATGCCTAAATTCCGTAGGACAATCAGACCCGATTCAGGCCTGTGTCTGAGACACAGCTGCCCCCAGCATCACCCTGGGTTGGGTGCTCTCTGAAGCAGGGCCCGAGTCAGCGATTTGCTAAGGAAAAGCCCCCCCACCCCCGAGGGAAGGGGAGAAGCTGAAGAGTAAATTCAGATTCATTAAGACCCATCCCGAGTTATGGGGGAGCACAGGAACATGAGATAAATCGACATGTGACCCAGAAATTCCACTACTGTTTGTAACTCAGAGAATTGAAAACATGGCCTTAAACAGAACCTCAGGTGCCATTGTTAACAGCCGCAATGGATAATAAAAAAGAAGACAGGGAAACATGTGGACAAATGGATGGAAAACGGAAAATCGTAGAAAAACAATACCTGAAACTAGGAACTCCTGGAGTGGATAGAAGGCAGCGAGAAGAGACTAATAAGTGCAGGCTTGCCAAACTAGAAGCCGCAACAGAAAGGTGTGAAGGATCAGGAAAGAATGTGAGTTTGGCGGAGAATGTGAGAATGTGCTTTTTACCCCGTGTGTTTCGAAGCCTTCGCTACGTGGTGAGCACCGTGCTCCTGGGTGATGGTGTGCAGAAACCTCTTCCTGTCCCAGGAGTCCTCCCTTCAGTCCGTGCCGGCTTCCTCCTCCTATAAGCAATGCTTCTCTCCTGACACCTGCTGGCCACACAGGGCATGACACCTTGTCTGCCTAAGGGGGTGGGTGGGTGGGGATTAGAGTGGTATACTTAGGGCTAGAGGAATCCGGACAAAAGCAAGCAGAAATTACCCTCCACTCATTTGGATGACTCGACATTCCCAGAAGACTGGCATTTAACAGGAGAGTCAAACTGGCATCATCAATCTAAAATCTCCCATTGAACATGTACCCGCAAATATTTATTGAACCTCCACCATATGGCCAGACACTACTCTAGGCTTATTACACACCTAGAGATTAGCAAAGTGTGGAATAAATGTCTCCGGCTCCCCAGCACCTCAATAGATGAGTGCACTCTTTGTTCCCAAAACGAGTACACAGACACCAACACGCTGGCAAGAACAGCCCCATGTGTGCAGACGCAGGAATGGAAATGAGCAAGTCCTACAAAAATAAGGCGTGGCCACTGACAAACCAGTAGCACTCCAACCATCCCAACGAGTGGTCGCCAGAGGCTGAGCTACAGGGGGATTTGACGATAGAGACATGGAGACCCTGATTCCATACACAGCAAGGCTCTGGAAGAGGCTCAGCAGGAGAGATGCAGCACGAACCGGAAGTTCCTGAGAATGGCAGACATTACAGATGGCTAGGTGGCCGCCTTTGGAAAGCGATCTTCCACGTTCACCGAGAGCTCCTCTCTAGGAGCAGTCAACTGCCTCAGCAGGATGGCTGGTCCCCTTTGGGGCCCTGCTGCCTAAATTGTACAATGTCCCATGTGCACTTGAAAAAGAGACACATGCTCTGCTGTGGCCTCACACAGCAGTCTGCAAATATCAGGAGGGTTCATCGCCGCTGCAGTTTTTCCAGGTCCTTGCTGACTTTCTGTCCAGTTATACAAAGTACTGAGAGGGCTGTGGAAAGGTCAATCCACCTAGCTCTTTCTTGGGTTCTGTTACCGGTGTCCCATGTGTTTAGAAGTGGTATCGTTTGGTGAACTTCCGGAGGCTGTGTCTCTTCCCCCTCTGTGTGAGGTCTCTTATCCCAGTAACATCTTTGCTCTACCATCCACCTATCTGAGCCACTCAAGCTTTTTGTTAACTCCTGTCAGAATGGCTTGTCTTCTACTTCCTAATCTACCGAGAGCGCTCTGCTGGAAATGACCTCCCCACAGTCTGCATTTTAATAAGTAAAGTTCATTCTGACAATCCTTCTCTCTAGCCCCTGATTAGACTATATTATGTACCTTGTAACTATTAATAGCAGAAGAAGGTATGCCTGCTATTTACTATTTTCTTTTCATTTTTTATCTCCTTTTTTCCATTTTCTATCTACCTGTGGGTTGCCTGAACATTTTATTTTATTTTATTTTATTTTATTTTATTTTATTTTATTTTATTTTATTTTATTTTATTTTATTTTATTTTATTTTTCGAGACAGGGTTTCTCTATATAGCCCTGGCTGCCCTGGAACTCACTCTGTAGACCAGGCTGGCCTCAAACTCAGAAATCCGCCTGTCTCTGCCTCCCGAGTGCTGGGACTAAAGGCATGCGCCACCACTGCCCGGCTGAACATTTTATATTTTACTTTGCTTTATCTATAGTGGTTTTCCCTATATCTTTCTATAGTTTTATTCCTTATTAATATCTCCTAGTATGAACATTTTACTATTAGGAGGAACATAAAACCTTAACTATACCATTTTTAGTTGTCTTTAATATTATCTCTATATACAGTGAAAGGCACAGCAATGTTCAAATTTTTGCTTTCAACTGTTAGTCAGTTTAAAATCGGGGAGCAGATGTGAATGAAGCTGCAGGTACAGCAATGAGGAGGCAGAGGCCGGCACCCCTCTGAGGCGGCCTAGGTTACACAGTGAGCTCCAGGCCAGCCTAAGCTACACAGCAAGGCCCTGGGATTAAAGGCATGTACTGTCGTTCCTAGTTAAAATATCTTTTAGCTCAAGTGTCCTTGAGTATCTTATTCTCTACTGGCCTAAGAGAGTCCTCATGGATAGTGCAGTGTACATAGGATTCTGATTGCGTTCTCTCAGAGCTGAGGCACTGCCACCACTTGCTGGAGTCTGTGCCCTGGCGTCATTCGTCATTGCCGATGCCCTCCTTCTCTCCCACTGTTTCCCAGATGTGTCTCCTACTTCCTGGTCTTTAATTCCAGATGTTGGTTATGATGCACACAGAGATGGATATTTTAGAGGTTTATCCAAGCTTCTTGAATCTGTAAGTTCATGTCTTTTACAAAATCTGCGGAGGTTTTAGGAGGTTCTTTTTCTTTTCCCCTGGGTCTCCACATATTTTAGACCTGTGATCATTACTCCACAATCCACAGGCTCTATGAGATCACCCATTGGTTCTTTCCCACCATTGCTGAGTCCACTCGCTAGGGTGGAGTCTTTCATGATACTGTGTTTTCCTGTTCTGATGTGTTCATTTTGTCTCCCTCCCTCCAGCCCTGCCTTTTCTTCTTCTTTTTTTCTTTTAAATTCTCATACAATAAATCCCGTTTACCATTTCCCCTCCCTTTACTTCCCCCAGTCCTTCCCCACCTCCCCTCCCATCCAGATCCACTCCCTCTCCATCTCTTATTAGAAAAGATCAGGCGTCTAAGAGATAACAACCAAATATAGCAAAATAAAACATAACCAGATTAAAAAACAAACAAACAAACAAACAAAACCCAAAAAACCACCTCACATCAAGGCTGGACCAGGCAACTCAACAGAAGAAAAAGAGCCGAGACCCACTTGTCCACACACTCAGGACCCCCATAAAAATACTAAGCTAATGGCTGTAATGCACAGCAGAGGACATGGTGCAGACCTGTGCTTGCTGCCTCGGTCTCTGTGGGCCTTGTTATCCCGAGTCTCCATCCCCTCTGACTCTTGGATTAGATGGAGATATCTCATTGAGAGCTGTGTGTTCTAAGGTCTCCCCCCCCCTCTGTGTGTGTGTGTGTGTGTGTGTGTGTGTGTGTGTGTGTGTGTGCGCATAATGCCTGGCTGTGGGTCTTTGCACTTGTTACTGTCTGCTGCAAGAGAAGGAAGCTTCTCTGGTGATGACTGAATAAGGCACTACTCTATTTTTCATTGTTGTTTTTGTTTTTGTTTTGTTTTGTTTTTGAGACTGGATATCATTATCTAGTCCTGGCTGTCCTGGAACTTGCTCTGTACACCAGGCTGGCCTTGAACTCACAGATAATCCTCTGCTCTGCTTCCCAAGTGCTGGGATTAAAGGCGTGGGTCACTGCGGAGCCGCATTTTGTTCTTTTCATAAAGTCTATTTTTCCATTTATTTCACAAGTGTCCACACTGAAGTTTAAAGCAACAGTGAGAGCTGCATTACCATTCTTACCAGTTGCTCCAACATCGCAGCCATTTTGGTGCTGGTGCTTCTCATTCAGGTTGAGATGTTCCTGGGTCTTCACAGGGTGAGCAACTCTGAATTATAGCTTGGACATTTTAAGTATTATGCTATATCTCTGGTTCCCATTTAACCATTTAGGTTTGGAACATGCGTCCTAGTTTGATGTATGGCTGTTCGAACATATGTCCATGACCTGTGACCTAGTACCCCGGTTAGACCATTTCCTCTGCCCTCTCCTTTCAGGAATCCTCCCAGTTGTTTGTGCAGAGGAAAGGTACCCTCTGTTGTCTGCCCATCATGGGGCGGGCTTCTTGCCAGGGCTCCACCCAGCCTCTCCATAGTGAAAGCATCCAGTGGAAAGGATGCAGTTTCTTTCAGAGAGTTAATCTGGACCAGGATCTGTAGCACGGAAGGGGTTTCACTCTTTAAAGACACCCCTCCCTCCCTCCCTGCCTCCCTCCCTGCCTGCCTCCCTCTCTCCCTTCTCCCCTCCCTCCTCCCCTCCCTCCCTGTGAGTTACAGTTTTTCCTTGTATCCAGATTAGACTATGTAGGGTGGGGGAAACAAGCAGGTCATCCCCTGTCCAGCTGTGCTGAGTCTTGAGGTCCTGAGCCAGCTTACCTTCCTTCCTGTTTAGCCTCCTGGTAGTTGCTTCACACCTTTTAGTTATAACTGGCTAGTTTAAACTAGAGTTTGGCTGTAACTAGCAAGAAGAGTAGGGTAGACGGGAGTTACTCCATCTTGTCCAGAATCGTCAACAGTACTTTTAAAGGCCTTGTTGGGATGGGCTCCCCCCACTCCTTCTAAAGTGCTAGTATTAAAGGCTTGCACCACCACTGCCAGGCTGAGATGGAGGCTTCTAAAGAGCATTGGACGGATGTTACATGCGTGGTTGACAGACTGAAGGGAGGCCAGTCCTGTGCAGAAGCCTAAGCCTGAAAGGCCCTGAAGTGAGGCAGGGACCGAGTGTGGGGTGCAGCCTCCTCATCCCGGGAGACTCTCCCTCTGAGGTCCCCAAAGGGTGGAGGGCGGAGGTCAAGTGTCTTCCCCAAGTCCTTGTCCCACACCAGCCACCCTTTTTCCTGCTAGGGACGCACTGTAGTCCAGGGAGCAGACTAGCGTTCTAATTTCTCTTGTACTGTGTGGTAGCTATGTGACCTTGAACTGTGGCTTTACCCGAGACTCACTTTCCAACCTGTGGAATGGGACAGGAAAGACAGAATGCAATGCTTCTAAAACCACCATGGGAAGTCTAAGCCACCTGGATTACAATAGCTTTGCGACTTCTACCCTTCCGTCTTCAAGAGTTTCCCCATAGAGCAGCGGCAGCAGCAGCAGCAGCAGCAGCAACAACCTGAAAGGAAAGTCACAACTGGGCTGCATCCTTTAGAAGGACTTGCAATCCCTCTGTGGCTCACCCCAACCCCTGCTACCCTCAACTTACTGTCCTGCCATTTTCCTTGGTGACTTTCCTCATGTCTTCAGTACTCTGCGCATCACCTGCCCCAGGACATTTGCATGTTCTCCTGAATATAATAATCTTTCCCCAGATGGTGATAGCACAATGTATGATTCAGAGAGATGATCTTACATTTACCAAATATAGTATATGTAGCAATATTTAGAATTGTTATACTTCTGCATTATAAATATATTACAATTTAAGCACATTAAACAATTTAAACATGACAATCAGTCCTTTCTATGTGCCAACTTATTGTGAGGGAACCTTTTATACATATATAAATCCTCACAGTATCAGCCTTATACATGACTTTGTATATGATGGAATAAAGCGAAGACAAAGACGCATATCCAAGGTCACATGGTATACTGAGTCAAATGCAGGTGCTACTGTGCCCTTTCTCTCAGCCCTCAGAAGTGTTTATACTACTTGTGTCTTATTGTAAATATGTCATATATAAGGGTCTATATAATCTTCAGTCCCTGAGTGTCCCACACTGCAGCATAGCCACCCCCACTCCTGTCTCCCTCTCGTGGGTGTTCTCACTACTGTCTTTCTGCCTCTATTCTGCCGTGCCTGACTACTTACCTGGCTATTTGCATAGGTCCTCATGATGTCGCAGCAAGTTTTTCCCTGATTGAGCTGCATTCCCAGCCTTGCTTTTTGTTTCATTTGGTTTGATAAAATGTCTCATTTTGTAGCCCAGGCTGGCCTGAGACTTGCTATGTAGCTAGGATTGCTCCAAAGTCCTGGTAATCCTCCTGCTTCAGCTTTCCAAGTGCTTTGGCTACAGGCAAGAGTTATTACTCCTGGCTTAGAGGCTTCGACAGTCCCTGTAACTTTAAAATGTAAATGTATATTACCCTCACTTTTCTAAATAGGAAACAGGCTGAATGGTGAAACAGCTAACAAGAATGAACTCATGCCCCAGACGAGTGCTTCTTCCACCGCTGCATTCTGCTAAGCCACTCAGGCACCAAGATGGCGGCATACAATGTTTAAACTAACAGCATTTGATGGTGCACACACATGGAAAGATTCAAATGAATTTGACTTGGCAGGAATTGCCTGTTTCCTGTATCTTCTGATTGTGGTTTTGTTACAGGGACTTTCAAGACACAGCAGTGGGACATAGAAAGACATGGCTTCCTTGAATCTCTTCCTTGTTTGGGAATGTCTGTGACTATTACAGCCTACAACGATGAGGTAAAATACCCTTTCACATGTTTCATTTTCTGAAGATCCACGTTGTGCCCCTGCTTCTAGTTGTAAAAGCTCTATACGGGCATCAGGCAGAACTTACCATCTTCATGTAATACTGCATAAAAACATGACGCGGCGTGCAGAAGGCAGGCTGGTGAGATGGCTCGCTGGGGAAAGGGCACTTGCTGCCTAGCCAGAGAACCCAAGTTTGGTCCCTGGGACCCACATGGTAGATGGAATCAACTCCTGCTAAGGTTCTCTAACCTTCACACTCTATGGCATAGATAGATAGATAGATAGATAGATAGATAGATAGATAGATAGATAGATAGATAGATAGTAGATAGATAGTAGATAGATAGTAGATAGATGATATATGTCTGTAGATGATAGATAGATGATAGATAGATAGATAGATAGACAGACAGACAGACAGACAGACAGACAGACAGACAGACAGATAGATAGATAGATAGATAGATAGATAGATGCAACAGAAATGCAGACAGGGCCTACCCTCAAAAATCCTACCGTGAAGGTGACTTGAGAATCAAATGGTAAGCTCACACAGGCTATCATGATGCATGAGGCCCCATGTGCTTTACTGTGGCCACCCTGAAGCAGGATGGTTTGCTTGACTGCCTTCTCCTTTCTCACATTCTGGTAGACGCTGTCGTGAGCAAGGCAGCAGCCTCTGTCTGCCCCTGAAGCTCTTCCTCCGTGGGAACTAGTAGAGAAACATCATCATGGCTGACAGAACGAAGATCTTGAGTCAGAGCCAAGTTTACATGCTGACTGTCACCTACAACTACAGTCACAGCACAGTTACTTGGCTGTTTTCCCTCAGGTGTCTTGTCCATACGATGTGTGTGACAGAAACTGACGCTTCACAGCTGTGCCAGCCCAAGACCTTTGGATTGCTCAGTCCATTAACTGAAGCACAGTTGTGCTGCAGCTGTGTCCATAGCTAGCAGGATGCAGCTGAGCCAGTGCTTCAAGGAGCAGGACAGGTGTCTCTCTAGCCGGCAAGAAGACGTTTCCTATCGGCATGGCAAAGCCTCATTCTCAGGAAAACTAGAGCATTAATTGGCCCAAGCTCGAGCTACACATTTCGATCACCTAATTATCTATTATATAAAATATACAACTGAAGCGCATTCTCAGATCCACACTGAGGATGGCCTAGGACTGTTCTTGCCTGTTTCTCCACAGTCTAAGCACACTTGACATGCACACGACACTTGCAGCATGGCCAGCAGCTGCCCTGGGACCACTTTCCCAGATCACATCGCGACAGTTACCTTCTTCCCAATCCACTATCTCTTGTGCGTCTTGCTCTACTAAAGCCTCCTTCCCTCTTGTTCTTCCCCAGGAATAAGCTGTCCTAAATCATCTCCAACACTTATTTAACCAGATTAACATTCCACTTGGGCTAAAAAATTAAGACCAGTTTTTTTTGTTTTCAAAAGACAGAAGAGCAGAGCTCTTTAAAATGCACAGATCCTGACTTGGGCATAGTGGCCTGCACATGTAATCCCGGTTACGCAGGGGCCTGAGGTAGATGAATGGTTTGAGCCCTGAACTCAAGGTCAGCCTAGGAAACACAGGAAGTCTCTAACTCTATGGAAAAAAATCACAATTGACTAAAACTCCTAGAAGATAAGAGTTTTTCCAAGTCTGTTAAGATTTCAACAAATGTAGATTATAGGTCTAAGACATTCCCAGCTCTATTCTTGACTAGGAGAGGAACACAATTTTTACTCCATAGGGCTAACATTTCAGGAAGTTTTTCTCCATTTGGAGATAAATTGAAAAGTAACAGCCATAGTTTCAATGTTTCTTGTGGTCTCAGAGCCCTTAGGAGTCCTATTAAGTCAAGTGTGGTGAGAGGCAGAGGCAGGGGGATCCCTGTGAGTTTAAGATTAGTCCCATCTGCATAGCAAGTTCCAGGTAAGCTAAGCCTATATGGTGATATCCTATGTCAATAAAAAAAAAAAAAAAAAAAAAAAAAAGCATCCTGTCATTACCCCCCCAAGTGCCCCGTTTCTGCCTGGGACATGTTCAGAGCAGTCTGTTCTGTCACCAGCCTTGAACATTTGTTTATTCTTCTGGCGTGTGATGGACAGGTAGGATGAGCAGCACCAACCATCAGCTCCGGACCCCACGCTCTGCACTTTCCACTTCCAGTAGTCCTGTCCCTCTGTGAAGAAGGAACTGTGGCCCTGGGGTTAGGTGACTCATGTGATGTCATTCCGCCAACAGTCAATGCTGAGATTTTATGCTTCATATGCGGAAGTCTTAGTCGGCAGGTTCTTCCCCCTTGACCCACTACGTGCTCACTTCTCTCTCTTCCTGTACAGTTTTGGAGACATCAGGTATACTTCTCTTTACTCCCCAGTGGGGGGAATTTCCCTTCTGTCTCTGATCAAGACTCCGGCTTTGTCATTTTAATGATGCACATAGCTTTTGTTGCTGCCATCAGTGTCGCGCTGGGCATCGACCCTGCGTGGTGTTTCTTGAATTCCTTACACCCACATCTCGCATCTGATGTTAACTTAAAGTTTCCCTTTTTTCCTTCACATACTCTTCAAAGTTTGCTTCGAGTTTGTCGCTTTTGATATTTCTTCTCCTTTCTTTCTCCTGATGCCACCGTCTGCATGTTTAGTTTTTAGTCTCCTCGAAGACCGTGGCTAGTCTGCCCACTTATTATTCTTTTTCTCTTTCAGTTTTGGGAGATGGCCCTACCCTCAGCCTCTGTTTCCAGCTCTGGCCAACCTCAAACCAACACCTCGAGGAAATTTCTTTTTTTTGTTTATTTTTTTATTTTTGATACTTTATTTACATTTCCAATGTTTCCCCTTTTCTGGGTCTCCTCTTTGGAAACCCCCTATCCCCTCCCCAACTCGCCTCTATGAGGGAATTCCACCT
>CM052712.1:24530839-24580109 GCA_028551405.1 Uromys caudimaculatus | reverse complement strand
ATAACCAGAAGCTGGAAACAACCCAGATGTCCCTCAGCAGAGGAATGGATACAGAAAATGTGGTACATTTACACAATGAAGTACTACTCAGCTATTAAAAACAATGACTTCATGAAATTTGCAGGCAAATGGATGGAACTTGACAATATTATCCTGAGCGAGGTAACTCAGTCACAAAAGAACAAACACGGTATGCACTCACTGATAAGTGGGTATTGACCCGTGTTTTTATCTTCGTGCTGCCTTGAATCAGGATGTAACCCTCAGTACTCCAGCACCACTCCCATAACCAGGCTCTCCTAAACTGTAAGCAAGCCCCAGTTACATACTTTCTTTCTTAAGAGTTGTTGTGGTCATGGCGTCTCTGCCCAGCAGTAGAACACCAACTAAGGTACCTAAGACACTGCTTATAGGTTTGGTTTGTTCTTGCTTTTCCAACGCCTTCACATACATCCTTAAGTCGTTCATATGTGTTCCATTTATTTAGTGTAGGTATTTAGAGCTATAATCTTCCCTCATAGGACTGCTTTCACTGTATCACACAAGGTTTGGTGTATTTTTATTTTCAGTCAGTTTTAGAGATTTTCAAACTTACTTTCTTTCTCCTTTGGGAGGAGTGTTGTTTGTTTGTTTATGTGCTTGCTTTACAAGATAGGGTTTCTCTGTGTAGCCCTGGATGTCCTGGAATTCAATTTGTAGACCAGGTTGGTGTGGTCTACAGCTCACAAAGATCCATCTGCCTCTGCATCCTGAGTGCTGGGACTCAAGATATGTGCCACTATTGTCTGCCTTCTATTTCTTAATAATTGTGTTATTTTTTAAAAAAAATCCCCCCTGTAGCTTCTTGGATGTTTTTCTTTCTTTTCATACCGAAATGCTCCTACTTGTACCCTCTGTGTGGTTGTCTTGGTAATTATAGAATTCTTTAACCTGCTTTTATTTTTAAGTTTTAATCATAGAAAGCTTTTCTTTCTCCTTCAATTATGATAGATAGTTTTTCTGAGTATATTAGCCTAGTTTGGAAGAAGTGGTCTTCGGAACTTTAAATACATCTTTCCAAGTCCCTCTGGCTTTTAAGGTTTGGATTGAAATGTCAGCCTTATTCCCATGGGCCCGCCATTGTATGTGAGTTAGTCTTCCTGTCTTACAGCCTTTAATATACTTTCCTTGTTCTGCATACTCACTATTTTAACTATAACATGGTGTGCAGGGCTTCTTCTCTGGTTCTGTTCGGTGTTCTGTGTGCTTCTTGTATCTGGATGGGCATTTCTTTCCCTAAATTTGGGCAATTTTCTCCTATGACTTTATTAAAAATATTTTCTATGTCTTCAGCATGAAATGCTTCTCCTTCTATATCTAAAACGCAGAGCTTTTCATGGTGTTCCCATGGTCTCTCATGCTCTGTTCATTATTTATCATTGGTTGGCATTCACTATGTTACCCAGTCCCTCTACCTTGTCTTCAAGCCTCACAGTCTTTTCTCCGCATGGCATTCTATTGATGATGCTGCCCACGGAATTTCCCATTTGACTTATTGAACTTTCCACCATCATTTTAGTTTAGCTGCCTTCACTATTTCTGTTCTTTAGTGTGTTCACTTTATTAGAAAAGGAGTTACATATAAGAGCATATGTTCTTTTTTGCTCTAAGTTACACAAGGTGGTGAAAATGCATAAAAGTTAATGAAAATGTCTATCAAGATGGGAGACGAGGAACGGGGCAAATGTGAGCGGGGAAGGAGAAAGGCAAGATGCATCCTTTTAAGTGTTCTGTTATTCTTGAGAATTTCGTACATATATACAATGAAATATGATCATACAGCACCCCATTTTCTCTCCAACTCCTTCCACATGACACATGACTCTCACCAACATGTCCCCTTCCACCTTCATGTCTTTTTTAAATAACCCAGAAAGTCCAATTAGTGCTGCCATATGCATATGGGTGTCAGGCAGGGGGAACCTACCAGTACTTCCTCAGAGGGAGGGGAGAGGGCCCGGAGGTCCCCTGTCCCAGCTATGTGAAATTTTGGCCAACTTGATCTTGTCACAGCTCTGAATTGGAGAGTAGCCATGTCCTAGAGAGTGCATTTCATAGCACTCCTCCTTGCTCTGGATCTCACATCCTTTCCAGTTCCTCTTGTGTGGTGAGCCTTGGGAAGTAAGGAGGGTGATAAGATGGCCAACTTAGTGTTGAGCGCTCAGTCTTTGATTCACAGCATTTTGACCAATTGCAAGTCTCTGTACTGTCTGTTGTCCATTAAGAAAAAGAAACTTCTTTACCAAGCTTGTGAACAGCCCAGAACTACTCCTATAAACATAATTGAGCTCTGTGGTTCCCACATCCTGAACTGACTTTTATCTCACTCGGGTCTTTGTGTTCTCTTGGAATTCATTCAGGAGTCTGCTTGTGCCTTCTTTGACTTATTTGAACATATGCATAGTCATTCTTTTGGTTTTGCTTTTTAGTTTCTTTTAAGTTGCTCTCATTGAGGGATATAATAGGATTGGCTTTTTTTGTACTGGGATGTACTTGCATAGAATTCAGTAATCGGGTAAGTGTTGGTGCTATTGATACAGTTCACCTTGTTTCTGTGGAGGCATTTGTGGTGTTCAGAAGAGACTAGGTTGTAATTGTGTGGAGATGGTATTTCCTGAGAAGTGATTACTGCTTGCAACAATAGTCACAATCCAGCAGTAAACTCAGGATGGAAATAGAGCAGCAGCTGACTACAATGTAGTCACTCCTTAAGTACCAATTGTTTTAGGGAATAAAGACGGGTGAGGGGCCAGATTCTCTGCTCACTCCCTGACCTCTGAGGGCAACTGCCAGTGTGGAGCTGAAATCTCCCTATACTCGATGGCCTCTGAGGGTGGTCTGGCTGGGGTATCAAGGCTCAATGAATTCTTTGACCATAGAGTTGGTTGAGTTCAAAGCCTCGGTGAACCCCTTGACCTTGGAGGGTAACCATGGGTAAGGATTGAAGTTTTGGCACACTTCCCTGGCCTCAGAGGTGACCATAGGTGGGGGGCTAAGACTTGGTACAGTCCTTGTCCTCCAAGGGCAATCTGGAATAATATCCAAAATCTTACAACACTGCCTGAACTCAGAGGGCAACCTGCATTTCTGAATAGCTGAATTTTTCTTGAATTAGGATGTGGTACGTTGCCCAGGCTTATCGCAAACTCTTGGGCTCAAGCATTCCTTCTACTTGGGCCTTTCCAGTACCTGAGAGTATAGGGCTACACCTCTGTACCTGGTTTTAGTTATAATTTTTAATTGCTCAAGTGTGTGTGTATGTGTGTGTGTGTGTATGTGAGTGTGTGTGTGTGTGTCTAAACACTTAACATAGCATCTGCCCACACGTTCTTGTTTATGTGTCTCCCATCACCTTTTCAAAGTGTCTTTTCCTACGAGCACCAAGACTCTCCATCTTCCACAAGGAAACGCACACAGGTCAGGTAAAATAATTTATTACAATATATACAGTAAATCGTTGGCCATGCAAGGAAACCAAAACAATCTAGGTAGTGGACATTGCCTTTCCATCCCCAAGCTCCGATCCCGCCCTTGCTCCTTTCAAGACTCACAACTTACCACAAAGCTCACCCGCACAGCTTAAGGGGAAAAGAAAACACCTTAAACAACTCTCTCTAGGTTCTCCTTCTTCTATAACAACAAGCCATCCGTTGACACTCCGAGCCATTTATATGCCCGGCACCTTACTCAGCCCTTTTCTAAGCTAACTTGGAATCATTCTACATTAACATGCTGATTTCCTAGCTTCAATGGGATAATATTACAATATAATTGAGATTTTGAAAGTATAATTTTAATTAATTGATTGATCTTAAGTTAAATGAAAATATTTTCCCATGCGAAACTAGCTCAACAGAAACAGCCTTCTTCCAACTAAAACCACCAAGCACCTACCGTCTAGAACTGAGGCTGGCTGCCTTCGTCTGCTCGGTGGGTGATCGCCAAGGAAGACGTCCTACAAGGCAATCCTTGTGGCCGTGTGAGCACATGGGAAAGAGGACCTCGGGCTAATTATTTCAGTGATTCCTGGGAGAGTGTGCTGCATCCGGAAGGCAGCTGTCCCTGCCGGTGCATTTACTCTGGCCTATCAAGTAATGTCAGCTTCTAAGACTGCATTGCATGTCAACATCAGAACCATGAGGCAGAGAGTCACTAGGAAATGCATTCCACTCCATAATCCATACCATTGGTATGCTTTGTGCAGCCACAAAAACAAAATAAAATAAAAGCTAAGCAAGGGCCAGGCAGCATCCATCCATAAATGCCATAAGATTTATGGAGTCAATGACCACTGCCTAAGTGGCTAAGGCACTTCAGGGGCAGTGGTCACCGAGATGGGTAACAAACCAGGAGGCACACATTGGGAATTTTTTAAAGACTAGAAAATTCTCAGTACTCAAGATTGGCTGTACCCCCAACTGGTGTGAGTCCCCCACCCTGTTCAAGTAAATACTGTCTCCTGGAGACTGGCACTTTAAAGAACAAGTTCACAGGACAAGGTTCCTATCCTAAGCTTCTGGGCATTCTTCCATTTGTCAAATTGATTTTTTTAACTAAAAAAAAAAAAAAAAAAAAATCTAGAGGGAGGGATACAACAGCAGGGGAATTTCTTTTAGAAAAAAAATAGGAGGAGGAGGAGGAAGAGGTGAGGAGTCAGGTAGAAAAATGACAGGGACCAGACTACAATTTTTAAAAATAGTATTTAAAGATTATAAACAATAATTACAAGCTGGATGTACCTGAGACAGAGTGACATCAGACAACACAAGGCGTCTGTGTCTTGGTATGACTTTCTCTATATCTGAGTCAACTTCACTTCTAACGCTCTGGCATGACAGATGAGTGTGGCACACTGGCTTCAATGCATAAATTCACAGCAATGTAATCATTTTTCCAGGAAGCCTATAATAACACCTATACATCTTTTATCCGAGTGCATACAATTTACAACTGGCCAGCTTCCCCTTGCCACTACAGTGGGTCTAAAGGGGAATAGCCATTCCAGAGTTGCCAAGTCTACACCAGAAGGCAGGGTTCAGGCAAAATAGGCGTGGCAGAAGACAGCCACGGCCAACAGGATGATGCCGTTGATGTTCACCACTGTCCTCCACAAAGGCTTCTCAGAAGTGTCTGTCATCTTCATCTTCATGGCTTCCTCCTCCTCCTTAGTCATCTTTGGTCCTTTATCCTGGTCCAGCCCACAAAACAGGTCGTATGCCTTCCTGAAGCATCCTTTCTCCTTCTGGGGGGCTTCTGTGTTTACAGAAAGATATAAGGGATTGTTAGATGCCAAGGCTAAAGGCACCGGAAAGAGTTTCCAGCGAAGCTGGGGTACCACAAAGCATTCCCCATACTCTAGCAGCAACCCAGCTCTCTCGTTCTCAGGATGGGATTGAATCCGATGCTCAAATGGGCCTGCATGCGAGGCAGTGCTGAACTGGATTCAGCATCCTTGTGGTCATCTGTGTTTTATCTCTTCCAGGACCAACAAAAATGTGTTTTGATTTAGAATAGTCAGACAAGCTAACAGACGGAGAGAGAGGCGCTAACACCGAGACTGGCAACTGACTTAGGTAGAAATGCTAAGTCCGTCTCTGAAATACAGACCCTGTACCTGTTTGCTCTGCCACTGGAATGGCAACAAGGCTGGCCTGACTCGGAAGAGAATTGGCTGCACTTGCCTCTTCCAAGGTTTCACCACAGACCCATCTGGAGGGTAAAGGTTACTCTGAACAGGCCCTACAGCAGAGCAACAATGATCAATACTTGTTGATCTTAATACTTGCCAGTGCTTGCTCACACTGCTAAGTCAAACCGTCCAATTATGCTTGTCACCCAAAGTGGATGCCTGTCAAGGGAACAGAGTCCCTCCTCAGAGGTCAGTTGTGGCGTTGAAGACAGACAGATGTAGTTTCAAATGCCAGCTCTGCCCATCGCCAGCTGTGAGACCAGCACCACGGCGTGTTTTAACACAATGTTCAGAGACTATTGATTGTCACTTCCTGGGTTTTATAAGTCAGAGTATTATGTTTTGGAGTATAAATATGCATCAGGTCTGGCACCCCAGATGCTGGGTTTATGGGAGTGTGCCACCACTCCTAGCTCACACACTTTTCAAAACAGAGCTTCAGTGGTTGAGTGCATCAAAAGTGAGGTGATGAGGGTAAGTCGTCTGTAGTCACACAGTGAGTTTAGACGCCTAGTGGGTCCACAGCTAGAAATGTATGTTTCTGATGCCACACTCATAACTTGTTCTGCCTCACTAGTACTGTCCTGCAGAATGGGCCTTCCTTTTCAGTATCAGATAAAGACAGGGACTCAGGTTCCCGAACCTCTTCTGCACACCACACACGTGCATTCCTGGTGTGTGCACCTGTTCCACATAGAGTAAAGGTGCAGCACAAAAGCTAAAGGCAGACTTAGTTTAAGGGGAAAGCCTTGGGCTGGAGTAGGGTAGCTCAGAGATAGAGTGCTTCCCTTGCAATATGCTAAACCTCAGTAAGGCTTGAGCCCAGAACTGAAAAAAAATAATAAAGAATAAGTCTATGCACCTTAAGCACCATCTTAAGCATCCAGAGAAATTGGAGTTTTCCAATTTCCAATCCAGAGAAATCAAAAGTGGAAAGATGTAAGATCCCCAGAGCCTCTGTCCCATACCCCCAGTGTCACCAGAAATGAACATAGCATTGTGGATATCTCTGTCTTAGTTCACAAGATATGTCAGCAAAGCCCTAATTCCCCAACCCCTGACTGTGCTCCAAGTCAAGAACAAATTCTTCACTCACTGACTCACTGAGTTCTGCCAAACATGAGAAGTGAGGCAGCTGAAAGAGTTTCTGTCAGCTTCACCCCTGTGTGAACGTCCTCAAAGGCATCTATGCATCTGTCTTTTACCCTGCTCCTCCCTCAGTCTCTGGGGCTTGACACAAGCCTTGGGAAGGCATTCTCGAACAACTTCCATGAATGGCTTGGGAACTCACCCATTTCAATCATGTCCTTAGGGTCCTCCTGGATGGTCTCCTCCTCTCCTGCATCCAGGTCGATACGTTCTTCTTTGCTGTTGCGTAGACTCCAACACAGACGGTACAGCTGTGGAGAAAGCAGATTACCAGGAAGATGTAAGTAGTGTCTTAGGCTAAGACTCCAGGGAAACAGAAAAGTATGCATCAAGAAAGGAAAAGAACGTGGCCTTTCCACACCGAGAGAAGACGGATATCTGTCCCGTTCACTCGTCATTTCTAAGTGTGGTTGGAACATGAATACAAACACACATGCAGCCTATATATATTATATATCATAATATATAGAGAGAGGCTCTAAGAGATCACCTCAACTCATCCCCAAACAAGGCATCTGTATCATCAGCTCCAAGGCTCAGGGAGGGTCACAGAAGACAAACGGAATATAAGAGAGCGCTGGGGAGGAGTGCTGTGGGTAGTGTGTCCTAGACATGACACGCCATTGTGTTAATAACTCAGTGCAGCTGTGGCCTGCACAAGGCTGGGCCTGTCACCATGCACGAGGAGATGGTAAAGGTGATCATGAGACCCCAGCACACACTGAGGGACTCTGGACAACCAAAGGGCACTGCATAGCCAGTGATAAGTCGCCATGTTCTGTGACTAACTCCCTGCTCGTTCCCATGAAAGCAACCATAATTAAACTTTGTGGGTCGAAAGAGAAGGTTCAAAGAAAGAGTGAGCTTGTTGGAAAGAAAACGTTTAAGGAGTCATAGGGTGAAAGATGGTAACGGATGGTGCAAATGACCAAAATTCAGCATATTTATATGTGAAGGTATCAAAAACTGTTGCCTGAAATATAAATGTTTGGTGTGTGATGAATTCACTTTTCTCCTGATAAATAAGTGTGTTCCTTTCAGTACTGCTACTGAGAAACAAGACCAGACAGTCACTTCTCCACACCAGCACTGTAAGATCCTATTATTGAACACCTTCACGTAAATGAGATAGATAACAAAGGGAGAACTAGGAAGGTGAGTCATAGCAACACGGTAGCGTGGGGGCAGGTTCTACTGGTATAGTTCAGATTGTGAGGTAGAAATTTGCAAAAGTTTGAGAGAATCAATGTATAGTGTCCATCCCAATCATGCCTTTTGGGTTTCTCCATTTCACAGGGAAACTCTGAACTAAATATGTCTGTGGCTTCAATACTTCTGAAGACTGAGATACGGGAAAATGGTTTATACAACATAAACCCCCTACCACAGAACTGGGGAAAGACAAGCTGGTGAACCTGCAGATTCTGTTTTACATTAAGGTTTGTCTCAGATCTTGATAATCTGATAGTGAGGTTAAAGGTCTCTTAAGGATTCCTTGGGTGCTTGTATTACTGTGTGCTGGAGTAAAGTGTTCATATAACCCCTTTTCTCTCTCTGCAGATGACAGCTGGACTGGTGTAGTGGTTTGAATAGGAATGCCACGCCCCCCCCCAATAGACTCAAGTGTTTGAATGCTTGGCCGGCCCATGGGGAGTGGCTCTGTTAGGAGGTGTGACCTTGTAGTGGGAAGTGTGTCATTTCGGGGTTGGGCTTTGAGCTCTCCTAGGGCTCAAGCTCTGCCCAGTATGGAATCCATCCCCTCCTGGCTGCCTTCTGATCAAGATGCAGAACTCTGAGCTCCTTCTCCTACACTGTGTCTGCCTGGATGCTGCCATGCTTCCTGCCACGATGGTGATGGACTGAACCTCTGAGCTGTAAGCCAGCCCCAATTAATGTTTTCTAAGAGTTACCTTGGTCATGCTGTGCCTTCACAGCAATGGGAACCCTAAGACAATTGGGTTAATTTTCTAGCTCTGTTCCCTTACAAACCTGAGAAGACTGGAAAGCCGTTTCGTGTTGGGTCATCAGACTATTTTGTTTATATAAAAAGGGCCTTTTGTTGATTATCCTTCTTTGAATTGGTAAATCTATAAAAGAACTTTAATCCAACGGCAGCATCTGCAGCTGAAGAAGCGTTTTATGATTTCTAAAGGTTTGAAATGAGTGAACATTGATTGGTAAGGTGATGTGACCCGAATGTCTCCCCCAACACAAATATCGGAATGTAATTGCCAGTGTGACAATATTAAGAGTGGGATCTTTCTTTAGATTATCTTTGGAGGCAGGGAATTCAATTACCTCTTAATCCTACTGTCATGGGAGAACCTTTCTGATAAAGAATAACAGAGATGGTGACGTTTGCCTTCAGTCCTTCCACCCTCCCTCTCCCACGCAGCATCTATCATGACACCAGCTGCCATGTTTCTACGCTATAAGAAGCCCCTCGCCGCACGAAGCCTCTCAATCTTTTATTTTCCAACATCCATAACTGTGAGTGAAACGAACTTATTACTTATAATCTACTTAGTCTGTGGCATTCAATTGTGGCAACAGAAAACAGAGCCAAACATACTGTTAAAAATGCCATAATTAGAAAAAGCCAAGAAGAAAGCCACAGTTTAGGTTTCCCTGACTGGGTGATTTTTGTAACGAGGCCTGTTCCTTCCTGGGATGTGGAACTTTCACAAGAAATATAACTTCTGATTTTGGACACGACTAGATATCTAATCTAGTATTGTGCTGCCTGTCAAGTGACCTCCCGTCACTTGTAGCTGTCACTCAGGGAGCAGAGTCTCCAGAACAGCCCCCCATCGGAAGTCTGGGCTGTAAGGACTTGCACCAGATGGTGCTGGCACAGTAGGCATTCCATGTCTTCATCCTACACCCTTCTGCATGAAACCAATGATAAGCTGGAACTATTTCAGTCATGTAAATGATGAGATTCTCACGTGGGTACTATATATAGCAAGGGCCTGTGGAACAAGGGCGGGAAAGCTCTCAAGTGGATACTCACGTGCACGTCTGGAATGGGCTTGGTGAGGAGGGAGACGACCAAGATGGTGATGACGCTGATGACAAAGAGGATGATGGCAAAGTATAGATAGTGGACCCCACAGATGATCGTGGGACAGTTGCTGGGCTCCATGCAGCTCCCAGTTCCATAGGCAAACTCAGTAATCATACGGGAGATTCCGATCAGGAAGCCTAGAATCAGTCCCCAGAAGGCTCCCTGGAAAAGAAAGCCTGGGTTAGCTGTGCTGAAACCAGAAAGCAACTGGCATTCTCATTTCCCTAAGTGGTAGAAGACAGAAATGAAGAAATAGAGGAGAAAAAGCTCCTCCAAACCACCAGAGGCCAGAACACTGAAATTCAGATTCAGGCCAGAACTGTTAAGTAGTACTTTCTATGAGACTGTCTTAATTGTTCCAGCAACATGGTATTCTGGATCATAACACAGAAATTCAAAATATAATGGGATCAAATGTCTATTATCAGTGTGTCTTAATTCAAAAACTTCCCTCTAACATAAAAACTAGTTGGAGGCTGAGGGGTGTAACTCAGTAGCGGAGTGATTGCCTAGCATGCGTGAGGCCACAAACTCAATCCTCAGGACTACAGAAATAATAGCAGTAATCATTTGAGCCTGCATGCCTTCAGCTAATGTCCTCACAAGACTCCAGATTTGGGTACAATCTGATACAAAGTAATTTATCTTCTCTGAAGACATCATAAAACAAATTAAGGAATTTTTAAGGAATGAGGAGAAAGGAACCTGCCCACGAGAATACATACATTCCAGCAACCTACAGGTCCTCTGGCTCACGTCGAACCTATCCAGCCTGCCCGTTCTCCCACACCCTCTCAGTCTAGCCCAGTGAGTCTCCCACCAGACCTAGCTCAAGTCTCACTTCCAGCACCCCTACCTAGTCTGGCCTCATATGCCCGAACCACAACCTACTCCTAAGATTCCACAACAGCCTGCCTTGTCTGCCGGCACTCTCGGTTCCCTTCTGTACCGTGTCCCACCTATCTACCCTGCCAGATCTCCCACGTCCTCCTCCAGGGTCTAGCCCGGCGAGTCTCTATAACTCATTCATGCCTTCTCCCCAGCCTGCCTGATCTAGCCCAGGCCCCCACATCCAGTGCCCTTACCTAATCTTGCTACCTCTGCTTGCATCCAAACCAACTTCTAGGCTTCCACTAGGACACACCCTATCTGACCACAGCCAGCCAGCCTCTGCACCCAGACGGATAGCCAACATCCTTCTCCAGGGTCTATCTCAGTGAGTCTCCCTGACCCCCTTCCCATTTTACTTTCTCCAACCTGCAAGGTCTACTCCTGGCCCTATATCCACTGCCTCCGCCTAGTCTGGCCACCATATCTTCACTGAAACCAATATCTAGGCTTCTGCCAGGACTCTACCTACCTACTTCCAATCCACAGGCTGCCCTGACACCATATCCAACCTTTCCATGTAGCCAGATCTACCCATACACTCCACTCTTAGACTAGGAGCACATGCTAGACCATTGCAGTCCCATTCCGCTGGAGCGATTTCCACCTCCTGGACTCTGTAGACTAGACTGGCCTTGAACTCATAAAAATCCACCTGCCTCTGCCTCCTGAGTGCTGAGATTAAAGGTGTGAGCCACCACCTGGCTTACCTCCCTTTACACATGCGATGTCACTAATTTTAATTTGAGCATGGAATTTTACTGTGTGCTTGACATTAAATTTGAGTGGGGTTTGTATATGAGAAATGCAAAGGCTTTAAAAGGCTGCAAATTGTATTTTTAGAGATCGGTTTCCACCCTTTCTTTTTGCCTCCCTCCTTTCTTTCTAATCCTCTTTCTTCTACTTGACTTCTTTCTTCTGGCCAGTCCTCACCTAGAGATCCTACTGCCAAAGGTCACAGTCTGAAAGCTCAGTGACAAGTTACAATGTTATCAGCAAGATGGTAGAAGAGAGACTTCATGATTTCCTCAAGCGTTGAGCAGTCTCTTTGCTAGTCATCTGAACCCATAGACTCTGTATTCCAAGCATATTGTCTTAGTTACTTTTCTATTACTGTGACAAAACCCCATGACCAAGGCAACTTATCAAAGGAAGCATTGTAATTTTGGGCTCACAGTTCCAGAGATTTAGAATCCATAACCATCATGGCAGGGGACATGGCAGCAGGCAGGCAAGCATGGCATTGGGACAGTAGCTGAGATAGAGCTGATCTGATAAATCAGATCACACAGGGCAGAGAGAGAGAACCAACAGGAAATGGAGTGGGCTTTTGAAACCTCAAAGTCCAACCCCAATGACACACTTCCTCCAACAAGACCACGCCTCCTAATCCTTCCCAAACAGCTCTACCGACTGAGGATCAAGTATCAAAAAATATGAGCCTGTGGATGTTATTCTCATTTTAAAAAACCACACACACTACATTACTGGCTATTTACTGATGCCATCTGGACTAATTTCCTACAGTCTTTGTCTAATTTGTTTTCTCTGTCCAGGAGAGTATGGAGTCTTTTTTTCCTGCTCTAGATTAAATAGAATAAACTATTCAGAACTCGGTGTGTGTTCCCTCTTTTCTGTGGAAACGCCTTCCTATGAGCATAGATCCAATTGCTACGTCATCATTTACTCAGTTCTCTAGCTCCCCCCCCCCCATTTAAGCTTAGAGCTACCCTGGAGAAGGAACTAAACTGTATTCACTTTCAGTTGGGAGTGCCTAGCCCATGCCTGAAATCTAGACGTTTCTCTTAAACGAATAAATGAAAATGGGAAAAGAAAAAAATAAGTTTCCCATTACTCCACAAACACTTTTCCTTTGAAATTTTTCTTGAGTTTTGGAAGATTTATATTTAATTGTATATGTGAGGGGAAGGGTGCACATGAATACAGGTATCTGCAAGGGCCAGACTCATCAGACTCCTGAGAACTGGATCACAAGCACTGGTGAGCGCTGGATGTAGGAGCTGAGACCCAAACTCCAGTCCTCTGAAAAAGCAGAGCATGCTCTTAGCTGCCTAGCGTTTTCTTCAGTCCCACAAAGAACAGTTTTTGCTTCTTAATTTTTTTACTGTGGGGCTGAGGGTTGGTTTGCCCACCCGATGTGAGAGGAGGGTGCGTGCACACCACAGCACGAAGATCAGAGGACAGTTTTGTGGGGTCGGGTCTCTCCTCCCACCTTTATATGGGTTCTGGATGGAACCCAGATCATCAGGTGTGGGAGCACCAACACCACTTAGCATCTCACTGATGAACAGCACTGACGAGGTGCTCCCTTCTTATTCTTTTCCTCCTCCTCCTCCTCCTCCTCCTCCTCCTCCTCCTCCTCCTCCTCCTCCTCCCTCATTTCAATTACTCTCTTCTCTCCCCTCTATCCTTAAGAAGCTCTTGACAACTCTTAAAGCCTCGTTTGAAGACCCTGAGCTATGCCTTACTAAACACAGCTCCTGGCCCATCCTTTGCCAGCTGTCCTTGCTATTCTTGGACTTTATCCCAGGGCTCTTCAACCTCAGCATGTCAAACTTACATGAACAGACACCACATGGTATTAACAAAACTAGAAGAGATCATTGTGGTATTCGGGCTGGATGGTTCTCTGGAAGTGCTGACTTGTGTATTTAAAGATATCTGGCACATGCCTGCCTGCTACCCCCAGATCTGTGTATGCATTGTAGACATTACCCTGCTTGAAGCAGGAAAAGCAAAATCTCTTATATTTGAGAACCACGGGACTCTATGCCAATTCTTACCCTTAGTATTTGGAAGTGCTGAGTGAGTGTCCTTGTGACCTACTGTAAGAATAAGTGAGGCTTTTGAACACACTATTTGAATTTATATTAGACTTCTCCAATGAACCAGCTTTCTGGCAATCTCTACTAAAATTATCTTAGTATATTTACTTGGAATTTACTAATCTGTAAAAAATCAACTTGAGTTGTAGTTCTGATCTCTCTGGGTCTCTGAATCTATCTATGCATCCAGTTGTGTGTCATCAGAAAATCTGGACTACCTTAATCATGGATGAGGAAGGAAGAGTTGGACATGGGTACCTCAAAACTCTAACAAAGTATATCCTTGGTAGAGTATTCATCTGTTTCTGGAAGAAAATCAAAACCACGCCTTCGTGTGTACCATGTCAGACAGTTAGCATGGCACATGGGCAGCAGCCAGCCTTGCCCAGCCCTTCCTGTGTAGGTGGACGCTTGACAGCACATCCACGCCTAGGCAGCTCTTCTATGTCCTTTAAACTTGATATCAGCCTCCTGTGGACTCAGATTACTAACCCGGGTTTCAAAGGTGCTATTTCTAGCCTACTCTTGCCCTGTTTTTCTATTCTTCACACACATCAACGCCCTCTCCAGACAGGTGGAACCCCTTACAGGTCCCTCGTGTTCCCCCTCCATCTCCACGCTGGCCGAGGCTGCTCCCTGTGTCTTTCTCCTCTAACTTTAACCCCTTTCCTTCTCCAAGGAACCTTCCCTGCTGGTTCCAGTGTCTGCTGACATGGCCCTTTTGGCATCCCTGCCTACCTACTCTTTGTCCCACATTTTATGGCTCATTTGTCATCTGTCTTACACAGTTTCACCGATGGACTGCCTGAGTGCTAGGACTTTGTCCTTTCTGGGGCCCTGAGGAACTCCGACTAGAAAGTTCACACTGTAGGTGACTTGTACTAGAACACCCTCTGGAGTTGCTTACCCAGGAACTACAAATAAGACTTCCTAGTGGGAGCCACAGAGTCAAGTCAGAGTCGCAGAGACTGGATGGGTAGAAACAATGGAGCCATGGGAGCGAGAAGGCAGGTGGGTAAGGAACATGGAAAGCCTTATTGTGCATCAAAAAAATTCATGCAGCAGAGAACACTTATGCAGTGAGAGTGGAAAACCCTCCAGTGAGCTCTCCTGCCTTATCACCAGAGACCTGAGAGTGGAGACCTCCCTTGTGCATATAATGACTGTGGGCGCCTTCACTTGTAGCTACACACACTCATTCATCAGAGAACATAGAACGAGGAAAACCCTTATATGTGTAACGTATGGCCAGCTTCACTGTGCGCCAGTGAGCCCATGCTGGGCAGAAGCCACATGAATGTGCAGAGTGTCATGTGACCCACATTTCTAATGCATACCTCATGCACTACACAACCTATGTAGTCAAAGAGCAAGGAAAGAGAAGCTCTCTTGTCATAGAGTATATCCCCCCCAAATAGGAGACACCTCAGTTCTATTTATTTCTCCTTTGTTAAAGAAGGCCCTTACTGTTTAAAGTTAGTCTTCTGGAAGGCAACGTAAACACAAGCATTTCAGAAACCAGTTCGAAGAAAATAAAACTAAGTACCTAAACAGGAAAAAAAATGATTGGGTGGGAAACATACACTACTAGCTGGGACCTTATAGCAAGAACAGGGAGTCAGAGAGAGTGGATCTGATACTAACTCCTGAGGGCTCATGCCAGCTCTCGGGGAGCCTCATGCTTCCTTGAGGCATACACATCCAAACTCGTGGCTGCATATCCATTTCTGTTGGAAATCCCTGAGACACAGAATCCTTTTCACAGAGAATATGCAAATCCCCATAAACAACTTCTGCCACAAACTGGCTCTGCTGGAGCTGCTGGGATGGTACCTACTTGTTCATTGACTCTCTTGCAGAAAATGGCAAGCAAGAAGACAGCTGCAATGGGCGGCCCCAGGTAACTTGTGATAGATTGGATGTAATCAAAGAGCTGCCCACTTTGTGCGGACTGCACAATGGGTACCCAGGCAATGCTGATGGCGATCAGAACGAGGATGAACAACCTGGAATCAAAGCGCCACAACAGGGTATCAGGGCTCCACACAGATAACTGTATACACATCAATAATATATAAATATATATGTACACACCTATATGCAGATGTCACGAGCATATATACACACATATATATGCACATGTCTATTATATGACTATATACATATCTCATCAACACAGTGAAGCAAAATAAGCAGATTAATTCTTGAGACTTCTTTCTTCCTTACTCTACTTACCTGAAAGTTACCTGTGTCTATGAATAACAGAAACACATTGACTTTCGACAGTCAGCTAGGCCCAGTGATCTGACATACGAAAATCCCACTTTGAGAGGAATCAAAGTATAGATAACAAGGTTATAGACTCTGGAGCAAGGTAATCGTAGACTCAAATTCCTATTGCTTCTGCATGATAAAAAAACATGCTACTTAATCTCTCTCCAAGTCCCCAGCTCTCCAGCTGAAAACTGAGAATAAGAGATCAGGATAAAGAGTAATAAGAGAAAAACTTTTCGCAAATTGGAGATGATACATTTTTTTTAAACACCATCTCCCTTTCTTTCTTATAAAGTTTTAACAAAGTTGAAATATTAGCCAAGGAGAGATTCTGCAGGAACAGGACTAGTTAGGAAGTAACGAGGTATTTCTCATTCTCTTCTTCCTGAGTTTTGCTGCACGTTGTAAAACTGAGATCTCATGACTTGTGCACTTGATGCAATTTTTAAGACTAGAGTTCCTGTACCCCGGGTGTAGTTAAAGCAAATGAGTACTGTGTTCACACAGATCTCCCTCTGGGTGACCTTCCCATTCCACCCGCTGTTTCCCAAACCCTACCTGCCATTTCTGACTCTAAGATCTCCTCCGCCAAGCCTTCCCCTACTACACCACACCACACCTGCCTCTTCCTTATCTGAGTCCTCGATTGCTCTTACAAACTATACAATTGTTTCGTGTCACTGGGAGGTTGTTCAGTGCTGAGCAAACCCAAAGCCAGTAGTTATGGGATGCATGCTAGAACTGTAAAGGTCAACATACTGGTTCCCTTTCCAGTAGAAGCCTTGTAAGAAAAAAGTCAATCAAGGCCTCAGTGCTGCTCAGGGTGCAGAGTAGTAGACTCTGTGCTGGTCAGATAGCCTTTTTTGGAGGGGAGCCTTATTTTCTCAAAAAAAATAAAATAAATAAATAAGAAGAAGAAAAGAAAAGAAAGGATGCAGCTCAGTGGTAGAGCATCTGCCTAGTTGTGCCAAGTGCCAAGTTCAATCCCAGCACCGTTTGTTAAAATATGTGCACATAACTGGTGCTTTGTAATTTACAGAGGATGTTCACAAATAAAATTTCAGTCCATTCTTCACTTCATTTTCAAAACAAAAATGTTGCTTCAAAGGGTCGAGACATCAGGGGCACTTGGACCACAAAAAAAGAGCGGTTAGAGAGGTGAGGAGCATCCTGGAGCACTGAAGAGTCCTGGGTGGGGACTTAATGAGCTGCAGATGGCGGGCCTGGCTCTGCTCAGTCCAGCCCTAGTTAAGGCACAGACAACTGCATTCTGTTAATTCTCTCTGGTAGCCCAAGATGAAGACGTTGATTTCTTATGTCTCTTCTAACTCCAGTGAGACATTGTTTAATTGTTTTCTGTGTGAACTGAAATGGCAGGACTGGAGATCTAGGTCTGTGGTATAGCGCTTGCCCAGAATATACAACAGCCTGAATTCAATCTCCCAGAGACCACAAAAAATTAAAAAGCCAGTGATGGGTAAATATAACTGGCCACAGAGATAATTCCAGTTCCACCAAGTATCTGCTAATCTTGTCTAACATGAGACCTATGGTGGGTAGAACTTTCATGATCATTTAAGCTTCCTTGCTACAGGTTGGGATGCAGGGGACTGCATTTACCTTCCTGCAATCATGAGCTCCTTCTCGGATGCTCCCTTCCGGATCTTGGTGTAGATGTCCATGGTGAAGAGAGTACTGGCACTGTTGAAGATGGAGGTCAAGGAGCTCATGAGGGAAGCCATCATGACGGACAACATCAGGCCTCGCAGTCCTGGAAGACAACAGGCCCATCATTCCAGCTCCCCGCTGCACCTGTACCAATACCCAACGTTTGTTTGCTTTTTTAGAAACCATGCTGTGTCTTCAAATGTATTGCTCAAAGAAGGAAGAGATATTTTAAGAAGTGGGCTGTAGCTTTAAATACTAAGACCTTTGCTGACAATGATGGAGAGACAAGATATAGGTTAGATACTTTTCAATTAAATGGTAATGATGATGGTGGTGCTTGAGTGTGGGGGTCGTGGCAGTGGCAGGTGTTTCCAACCAACGGGACTTTCATAAGGATGCTCGCCAAAAGGATTCATGATCCAGCAGAAGAATGTTTAGACTAGAGTGAACAGAGACTGAGAGGGCATCTATGAGTGGGAGCCTGGAGCAAATCTCATTTGGCAATGGTGCCGCATGCAGCGTTGACGGCTGTTCTTGGTTGTCAGTTTGACTATATCAGAATTAACTAAAGCCCAAGGGGCTGGGATTTTTCTTAATCATAAATCATATGAAGTGGGAAGACCCACTTTCGATCTGGATCTTTTGAGGTGGGAAGATCCACCTTTACTCTGGGCCACACCTCCTGGGCAGCCTACATAAAGGACATGGAAGAAGGAAATTCTTGCTCTTTGCCTGTTTGCCCTTGCTCTAGCTGGCAAGTTCATTCCTTCACCAGCCTTAGAGCCTACTTCTTAGGGATTCCAGCATCTACTAAAGACCAACGGAGACATCCAGCCTCAGGGAATGAACAACTAATAGATTCTGGGCCTTCTGTCGGAAGACAGCAGTGGTTGGACTGGCTGGACCATAGCCTGTAAGCCACCCTACTAAATCACCAGGTGAAGCAGGTCTGTGACACAGACTGCGTGACCTGCAGCAAGCCCTGTATAAACCCTGCCCACATCAGCTTTGTCATTGGTGGTTGGAGCAGCGTAGGGACAAACTTCCTTTTTTCTATTCTTATTAAACCTTCATTCGCTTATATACTGAACGAATGTTTGTTAAATCTGATTGTATGGCAGCCTAGGCACCCAAAATTATGGTACATCATCAGACTAAGTAAGGTAAGAAAAGCAAAAGTAAACTGGAAGATAAGTACAAGATAATTAAGAGACAAAATGGACAGAAATGGTGTGGGTTAGTGGGGGAAGCTGAATCCACCAGTGGGAACAGGAGAGGCAGCCTAAGAAGATGGGAAAGAGGCGAACAGGAGAAGATAATATTATGAACCCAAAGTGAAAGATTCAGGAATGACGACTGATTAAGGACATCACATGCTATCGAGTGATGCAAAGGGACATGCTGTGTGGTCCAGCCCCAGAAAGGCACAGATTCAGCATTCACAGGCGCCATGTGACAGCCGGAGACCAGAAACAGCATGTGCACACACAGCATTTTCTAGTTTTGCACACGTCTTTCTTTGTTGTTCGCTGTTCTGCCATACACCGTGTGCTAGGGTCTCAGGAGAGCAGAGGTGTAGAGAGCCAATTTGGAGAAGTGATACATCCATTCCTGCAAATACCAGGGTGACTTTTGCTCACGGGAACCTTCATTAATAAGCAGTCAAGTTCAGTGGAGGAGTTAAATATTACTCGTGCTCGTATATGAGTTGAATACAAATGCTTTCTTTGCCTGAGGTTGTGCATAAAGCTTGTGGTGAAAAAGTTTAAAAAGAAAGCTAGTCATGGTAGTACACACCAGTAATCCAGGCACGAGGAAAGCTCAGAGAAGATTAATATCAATTCAACTCAAGGCCAGTCTAAGCTACATAAGACTCTGCCTCAAAAGAAAACAGAGATAAGAGATAGATAGATGATAGATAGATAAATAGATAAATAGATAGATGATAAATAGATGATAGATTATAGATAGATGATAGATGACAGGCAGATGATAAACAGATGATAGGTAGGTGATAGATAAATAGATGATAGATAATAGATTGATGATATATAGATGATAGGTTAGATAAATTATAGATCAATGATAGATAAATAGATAGATGATAAGTAAACAGATGATAGATAGAATGAACAAGGGAGGAAGGTTGGATGGTGGCTCGGTGGTAAAGCATTTGCTACGTAAGCGTGAGGCTATGAGCCTAGATCCCCGGCATCTGCAAGAAGCCCAGTGCTGTGGCGTAGGACTGTAACCCCAGTGCTGGTGGGGCACAGACACATTCTGGGATGCAACTGTGAGCTCCAAGTTCAATGAGATATCGTGTCTCAAAACAACAACAACGTGTGGCTTAAGGCTCATGGGACATCAAGGAAGACAGGGTAGAAACCCGGTAAGACCCGGGGGACCAGGAAATCTGCTGTGAGATTGTGTCCTAGAAATGACAGGGAAGTTTCACACCTTAACCTTATTCATGTGACTGCTTACACAAGACTTGAACAAGGACAACACCAATAGACATGCTAACATGGATGGGGCCCCACCATAGGCAAAGAACTACAGGCAACTGAGGGGTGAAGACCAGGAGAAGTTGTCTCCCCCCAGGGATGAGCTCCTAATTGGTTATCCAATACCAAGTGGTCGTCGATGAAATCATACACATACAAAGAACACTAAATGGACTCAGTGTGTGTGTGTGTGTGTGTGTGTGTGTGTGTGTGTGTGTGTGTGTGTGTGTGTATGCATGTGTGTGTATGCCGGGAATTTGTGAGGGCGAAAGGGTTGTACATAGGAGCAGTTGGAGGAAGGAAAGGGGATGGGGAATGATGTAATTACATTTTAATAATAATAAAATAGGAAAATAACTATTATTATAAATGAGTGAAAATACAGACTGTTGCAATTGCTGTCAGTTAAAACGCTCTCTACAAATTTGCAGATTTCCCTTTTATACACTTAACATTTTTATCACGATGTGAATTTTTAAAATTGAGAAGTGGCTCGGTGGGTAATGGTGATGGGTACACAAACCTGATGACCTGAGTTTGATCCCCAGAATCTGCAGTAGACAGAGAACCATCTCCTAAAACTAGCCTCTGATATCCATGGGCACACATCAGATACACATATAGAATGATAATAAATAAGACATTTTAAGTAATCATAGAGGTGGAGACTTGATGTCTATTTAAGGCTTCCACATGTATACACACACACACACACACACACACACACACACACACATATTCTAAATTGCAATGAGACCATTCAGCATTTTCGTCTCTGCCACTGGTTTATGTCACTTAACACCTTGCGTGTTGCTACAAGTGAAGAGATTACGTCTTGTGAGTTTGAATGTCACTCTGGTGTTTATGTAGACCACTTTTTACCCATTTATGTTTAAACACTTAGGAGCCTCATATAGCCTTCTGAAATGGCTGTTCTAAGTTACAACCTCCTTGTTAAGTGCTTTAAATGATCAACTAGACAGGCATGGAAAGAGAATTTCTCTCCCACACAAGTTTTCAGACTATTTTCTTCCTCAGCCTGACGGAAGGACAAGACCCAGGATTTCTAGACCCCAATCAAACCGTATGTCATGAAGACATAAATTAAACCAAAAGCACGGAAATGGAGCTTTTACCCTTGAACTTTTTACCCCTGGCTTGGAAGTGGCTTTGTCCCAGAATGCACCCGGGAGTCTAGGTGGAGCCTAAACCAAATTGGACTCCCAAGGAAGTCTTACCATTTGGCATGAGCTCCACCACCAGCGTTGGATAGGCGATGTTGGTACAGCCCACTGGCGTGCCGCAGTGTTTCTTACATTCTGAGGGGACGACACAGGCGATTTTTTCTAGAGAGAAATGAGAGTCATATCAGCAAACATTCACTGGGGAGATGGGTGCACGTTTACCTCCTTAAAGGAACACTTCAAACAAGACTTTCCTGCCCAGCCCCTGAAATGGTGCCAGTAAAGGAAGGCCTCCCAGCTAAGCCCCCTGTGCTGAGTCCCTGCCCTGTTAGCACTGATGCATCCTGAAGCTCCCACTACGAGAAAATGGTCCTTATGTAGAGAACAAAATGACACAGAAATGATCGGGGGGGGGGGGGGAGGAGCAGTCCATCATAATAGCTTAATTGTCTCTTTTTTCCCCTCTCCCCACAGTAATTTGTGGCTCCTAGTTGAGAGGTTTCTTTTGAATGTCTCTTAGACATACAGTCAACTCCCTAGAAAAAGAGGGTGACTCCCAAGATGTGAGGAATCAGGTGTGGGAATAAGAAAGAAAGAGACTGGGAGGAGAAGGAAGCACGATCTAATCTGGGAGAGAATTCTAAGATCTTGTATAGAATCCAGCTCAGCAAACACTTGTTAAGTACTCGTGTAGCACTGTCCCACACGGCACCAGTCCACTATGGTAATATTTTGTAAATAAATATATTCAGTAGCCATCAATATGAGCCACAGTTTGCTAAACTGTATCCACGTGTGACTGGTTCCTGGATGCTCCTTGCCCAGTAGTTCCAAAGTCTGCAGGTAAAATGTCATAGCACCTGCTGGACACATGCGTCCTCCCCCTTAAGCCACCTCCAGATTTCTTACAGACATCATAAGCTATAAATGCTATGGAAGTAGATGCTATTATATTGTTTGGGAAAACTGATAAGCAAAAACTTACATATTTTCCATATAGATGTGAATATTTTTACTATTTTTCAATATATAGTTGTTTGGAGAGCCATATATGTGTGAATTAGGAATGCAGAGGCCAACGATGTCTTTCTCGTGGCGGACACGCCAGTGCAGGGACATGAGCGCCTAGAGAGGCCTGCAGCCAAGGACAACACAGCAAATGCTTGCCAACTACTCTGACTTTACTTTGGAGGGCGCTTGCCAACTGTCACTCTGTGGTGCTTTATTTATTTATCGTTGTTATTTTTGCATTTCAAAACAGTTTTGATTTATTCATGACAGCTAACCAAAGAATATTTTTATTAATAACAATAGCATGTAAATAGCAACACTGAGAGGCCACAGACAAATCAAGATGGCAAAGTGTGGGGCACCAGCAAGAAAAAACTTCACCAAACAGGGCTCGGAACACAGGGCCATCAGCAGCCGGCTGGGACCTTTGACATTAAAATTGTAAGACACATTATTAGACACTGCTACAAGCCTGTGGGTCAGTGCAGAACTGCAAGAGAGTGAACACTATTCCTGGAGAGAGAGAGAGAGAGAGAGAGAGAGAGAGAGAGAGAGAGAGAGAGAGAGAGAGAGAGGGAGGGAGACAGAGTGAGTTCAGGTTGTCAAGCAAGCCTGCTATTCAACCGCTTTAAAATTTTAAAACACAAATAAATAAATTTATTTAAAAAGAAGTCAGAGAAGGCATCCCCAAGATATCTATGCCCCGGTGTGCACACTGCTTGACATGGGCAACCCTGATGCTTGGTAATCACGACATGAAAGAGAGGGGAGTGTGGAGCCGGAGGGCTTCCGTAGTGCTTAGAGACAACAGAGGAGGAATGGCCGCACTTGCTCGGCTAGAGGAATTACCTGTGTAGAGGATCCGGCTGATCATCCCCGGCATCACCATGAGGAACATGGGCAGGAGCTTCAGATAGCCACACAGGGTACAGCCGGCCTTCACGTGAGACATGTTCTTGGCTGAGAGGCATCGCTGCACAATGACCTGCCGGGAGCAATCCACTGAGAAGCTGCGCGGGCCGGGACCCTCTTCTGATATCCCCGCTTCTCTGTTTTGGGTCTTTAGCCTCAGTCTCCAGCAACCCACAGGCCATGTGAGTCTTCCTCTAAGTACGTAACCCCAGCTAGCCAGACAGGTGGGAGTCTTGGTCACACATCCCGTCCACCTGCACACCCACATTGTATGTATACCTGATCCGTACACCAGTACCACAGGGCGAGGATGGTCAGGCCGAAGATGAGCCCGGGCCATGGCATGTCTCCCGTAATAGGGTCTCTGAATATATGGAATGAGTCGGCCCTGGGTGTGTAACATTCTTCCTTGACGGTCATATTTCCATCAGAAATTATGGTTGGAATGGCCTTCATGTACTTATCCATGAAGGCCTCATACCCTCCTACTTCATGGAAAGCTGAAAATATTGGTACAAAAAAAGAGAGAGAATAAAGTGAGCAATTTAACTGCTTATAGTGATTTATTCTACAAGTATCTTAAACACCGAGAGGATACCAGCATAGGAGAACACCCCTGATGCTCCCTCCAGGTCTTAGGTTTCTCCTTTATAAAAATGGGAGTGTTCACTCTGTCCAGCCTTCTTGGGAGATGCTGTGACTTTCCAAAGCAAGGACTCGTGGAAGTGTCCTGACTACAAACAGTATAAAGGGGAGGTGTCTTATTAAAGGAAGACCTTGGCTCTGGACCACACGCACACTGGTGTTCCTCTAAATCCCAGCTGTTGGCGTGGGCGTTGCAACTCGGAATCCAGACCTAGAGACACCTTCTGGAGACTGGACCCAGGCCAAACAGCTGTCCTAGGGACACACCAGGTGTGGGCGAGGAGTCAGGTCCTGCCACCTCTCAGCTCAGTATCAAGTCCTTCTAGCCTGTGATTTGCTGACCTCCCAGAGCATGCCAGGGGAAACTAAATGAAAATTAAACTCTAGAGTGTAGACAAGAGTCTTTGAAGGTCACCCAGAGGGTCCTATATGTCTACAAACAAAATGTATCTTATATCTTCTTGTAACAACTAGGCTTTCCAATGCTGTCTTTTATAGTCAAGTCAAATTTCAGGAGACACCAACAGTGAGTGAACAATTTTTAAATTTTGTCAAATAAAGCATTAAAATGAAAATTTACCTATCACCAGCAATGCATAAACATGGGACTTTTAACATCATAATGTATACAAGGAACTGTTTCAGACTGAACATACGATATGTGACTCTGTGTCACTCGATGGGTAGTTAGCCTTATTCATGTTTACTCTGCAATCACAGAACCAGACTACTACCCTGGGAACCACTGACTCGGGCTACAGAGAGCAAACGGGGAAATCAAGTGTTCCTTGGTGCTTCCCACAAGGGTGGCCAGTCAAGGCTGGGCCACTGCCCTGAGCTAGGCTCAGCATATAGGCAGGCAAGCCAGACTTGCTCTTCTCCTCCCAGAACCCTAACCCTCTGCCCCCACCTCCCCAGCCAGCCCTAGCCCCACTTACCAAACCCAGTCAGGATAAAAGACCCCACCAGCATGATTGCGGTCTGCAAAGTATCCGTGTAAATTACAGCTGCCAGCCCCCCTAAGCAGGCAAAAAGACAAGAGATCACATGAAGGGGGCGGCCACCACTTGCTCCCTTTATCTACCCACTACCCTCCTTCTACCACAGTGCACCTTCCAAGAAGCACCCCCACCCCTGCCACGCCCATCCGCCGCCTTCCCTTCCCTCCCTGATCCTGTTACCACACTCTGCTACTCAGAAAGTTTCTAGCTTATGAAAATGCCCTCAAGGCCTGGGAAAAGGACTTTCTGAGCAGAAAGTCCTGGCTGTGAGCTTTTTAAACTAGGACGTGGCTCCAAAGAGTGCTTTCTCTTTTTTACTTTGTAATGCTAGCGATGGAACCCAGGGCACCCCAGCACCCCACCTCTCTCTCTCCCTCTCTCTCTCTCTCTCTCTCTCTCTCTCTCTCTCTCTCTCTCTCCCTCCCTCGTGTGTGTGTGTGTGTGTGTGTGTGTGTGTGTGTGTGTGTGTGTACATGCACGCGCGTGCATGTGCACGAGGCAGACAAAGGTGCTACAGTCCAGCCCTTCTAAGGAACTTCTTGTGCTTCCACACAGGGCCCCCATGGAGCACCGAGGTCCACTGGCGAGCCTGCCCCTCTACTCCTACAAAGGACACCGATGTCTGTGCTGTCCTCAAATCTTACTCCAAAACCTCTTTGTATATCTTTCTCCCTCTTCAAAATGACTCCCAATCTAGTCATGAAATCTGAGGCTTCCAAGGGCCCTGTACCTGTTACACCATCACTTTGTGTCCCCTCTCACCCCCACAACATCCCAGTAACCACCTTCTTCCAGTACCTGCTGGCTCACCTTGTTTCTGAGCCAGGCCACACCCATGTCTGCCACCGTTCTCCACTTATATCTGCCCCTGGCATGCCTCTAACTGCCCTGGTTTAGCCACATTGTCCCACAACCTTCAGGGCCAAGCTCTTCCTGAGTGACTGTGAAATGTTGCCCCAACTGGTCCAGCCAGCACGGGAGCTCTCACAGAGCATTCATCCACACAGCTTGCAGTGGAGACCAAGACAACAGCCATTCTCAAACCCCACTTCCTACATCCTTTACAAGTGCCTGGCGCTGGACCAGTTGAATAGGCTCACCTGTGATTGTATAAAGGGCGGTGATTGCTAGCAGGATGAAAATGGCCAAGTATATATCCAGGCCCAAGGCTAGATTGATGAATATAGCCCCGGAGAAGATGTCTGCCTACAAGGAGAGGAGAGAGGCAGAGGCAGAAGCAAAAAGGTTAGGCACCAAAGACATTCCTGGGTTTCCAAGCAAGCTTTATTCATAATAGTAGCTAGCATGTTACAAGAAGGACTCTGTGGTCAAAATTTTAAAAAATCTATGAAATGCTAGACTAAGTAAATTGAAAGTGGCCATGTGCCACACAATGTCCCAGACACTGTGACTCCCTCACCGAGGATCATGGGACAAGATGCTTCACAAACATTTCACTATGAAAGAATCTGTCAGCATCCCAGCCATCAGCTGCTGCTCTTAGCCATGGCTCCTAGCTTTTACACATCCGCGTGCACAGGTGTATAAGCTCTATCCACAAAAGCAAGACTTAATGCTTCAGATCTGCGAGTGGGAAACCCACCCCACTCACCAACTTCTTCAGCAAGATTTTAATTTTACCTGCCTGGCCCAAAAGGACTTCATCCAGAACCCCAAGGGCCTCTCACGTGCTTCTACTGATTCTGTCTACACTGTCTGCAGGAATTTTCAGGGAACTTGTCCCCTCATACTGCTGAATTCACTGTGTTCTTTATACAGTTCTCCTGATCTCTACCTCTAATAAAGCTACCTGGCTGGATGGTGTGCAGTTTCTCATTTCAAACAGCAGAGGGCGTCAAAATACAGGAAGAGGCATCTTCCCGTTAATCTTGGTAAATCTTTTCAGATTTGCCAGAAGAGAAATTAGACTTCACCATGAAGTATGTGAGGGTATTTATTATTGTTGTTGTTGTTGTTGTTGTTGTTGTTATTATTATTATTTTATTGCATAAGATCTAATACATTTTAGAAATCTGCAAAATAATCCAGTCAGACTCCTTGGGAAGGGATCACCAACAAGGTCTCTTACACACACACACACACACACACACACACACACACACACACACACACACACACACACACCATTTTCACCAGTCCCTTCCTTGCTCTATAGCAGTTGCTCAGAGCCCTGCAGTGCTTAGGTCCCCTCCCACACCCTTCTGCTCTCTGCTATGGCTTCAGTGTGTCATTAAGTTGAAAACCTAATGCCCAAATCCATGTACTGGTGCTATTCGACGGTGAGGCCTTTGGAAGGCAATTAAGATTGAACGACAGTCCAAGAATGGCCCCCCCATAAGAAGAAGAAAAGTGACCCCAGTTTGCAAGCTCCCTCTCCATAAAGTGGCACAGCAAGAAGGCCATCACAGGCTGCTGGCACTATGCCCTAAGACTTACCAGCTTCCCAAACTGTAAGAAACCTCTGTTCTTTATAAAGCTCAGGTATTCAGTTACAGTAGCAGCATACACTGGACTAAGATATCCTCCCAATGGAAGCTCTAGTCTCCTGCCTCTACGGTTTCACCTAATACTAACTCTTTGCCTGTGTGCTATAACTTGAGCCCCCAAGAGTGAACTGACCCACCCTCCCAAGATGGAGGAGCCCCACATCATAGCTCTAGCTTCAGTCCTCTCAGACCTTCCATACAAGAGTCTCTCACTTAGTACCATCATCAGTCCTGGTGAAGATGGGTAGAATGAGGAGATTCAAAGAGGGATGGTGTGTGCACGTGTGAGCGTGCATGAGTGCGTGCGTGCACACACATGCAGCTGCTTGAGTGCTGGCTGACAGAAAAGTTAATTTTACGATATGCTACTTGTATCCAGCACAGATAAAGGAAACTTTTATGCTGAATTGAAACAGAAAGAAAGGAAGAAGGGGAGGGAGGGGGGAGAGGGAGGGAAGGGAGGGAGGGAGAGAGAGAGAGAGAGAAGAGAAGAGAAGAGAATTAGTACAAACTCTTCCTCTCATAAATTCTATCCTGGAGACCCCAAATTTCCTACTAAGGGTACCATAGCTAAGTGAATATAGCTGACCACAGCTGAGTATTATTTTGAAGGCTCTGGTATTGGTTTTTAGTTCCCTCTATCCGCCTCAATTTTCAGTGTTTCCCTGGGGACTTTTTTCTCTTCCTTTCCAGGGAATTTTACAGTTTACCAAGACTAACACAGGCATGCATTAATTTGATACTCAAAAAGGTATTGGTGTTTGCTCCCTTCTGCCTATACTTTGGGGATTGCTGTCAGACAATGGAATTCTCAAGACAGATGTTGAACACCACAAAGCCCTCTTATTGGAAAGAGATCGTGAATTACTACGTAAAGTACAAGCTGCCAAGGAAGGTTCAAAGTCTTATGGTATTACAAGATGAAAAGTTAAAACTTCAGCAAGAAACGGTGACTACTGAACGCAATGTAAGGAAAAGAAAAATTCTGAACCGAGATGGCAAATCAGTCATTTGCAGATCCACGTGATCCCAGCCAACCAACCATTTGCTGATCCACGCGACCTCACTGGTGCAGCGAATAACCCGCTGAATTCAAACTAATAAACAACAGTGAAGTAAGTGGCCCAGAGAGTAAAACAAGAATGCTCAATGTCCTCTAAACCCTGGTGATGCACGCCTTTAATCCTAGCACTCAGCAGGCAGAGGTAGTCAGACCTTTGAGTTCAAGGCCAGCCTGATCTACATAGTGAGTTCCAGGACAGCCAGGGTTACACAGAGACGCCCTGCCTCAAAACAAAATAAAACAAGCAGAACAACAACAAAACAGAAACAAAACAGAACTGGATAACAACAACCACAGACTCGGTTCAGCAAAAAGCTTACAAACTCACAGAAAGTGAGCAATTCACTGCTGAACAAAAGATGGATTAAGACAGAAATTATAGACTTTCCAGAACTGAAAGAAAATGAAAACATAACATACCCAACTTATGGGAATAATAAAGGCAGTTTTAAGAGGCAAGTTCATAGCTCTAAGTGCCTACATCAAAAAATTAGAAAGATCTCGAGTTAGTAACTAAACAGCATACCTGAAAGCTTTAGAACAAAAAAAGAAAAAGAAAAACAGAAAGAAAGAATAGAGGCAAGATATAATCAAATTCAGGGCTGAAATCAATAAAATGGAAAGAAAAAATCAATACAAAGAATCAATGGAACAAGGAGTTGGTTTTTAAATAAAATCAATTAGATTGACAAATCCTTATTCAAATTAACTAAAGATCTGAGAGAGAAGATCCAAACTAACAAAATTAGAGCCGTAAAGGGTAACAACAACAACAAAGGGACAATCCAGAGAATCGTGAACTCTGCCAGATTGGAACATCCAAAAAGAAATGGGTACTTTTCTCAATACGTGCCACCCACCAAAGTTAAATCAAGATCATATAAATAATTTAAACAGACCTGAGACATCTAGTGAAATAAAAAGCAGTAATTAAAAGCCCGGATACACAAGGTTTTAGTGTAGAATTTTACCAGACTTCAAAGAAGAGTTAACCCCAATATTCCTCAAATTATTCCACAAATAGAAACAGAAGGATCATTACCTAATTCTGTTTTCAAGGTCATAGGTGCTCTGATAACTAAACAACATAATGACTCAACAAAGAAAAAGAATTATAGACCAGTTTCCCTTAAGCAAAAATTCTCAATAAACATTTGCAAACTGAATCCAAGAACACATGAAGAAGATCATCCACCATGACCAAGTAGACTTCATCCCAGAGATGGTTCACCATAAGATAATGATAAATACAATCCATCGGATTAACAATTGAAAGAAAAAACTACCTGACAATCTTAGTAGATGTATAAAGAGCCTTTAACAAAAATCCCAAGCCCTTCATGATAAAAGTCCTAGAGATACAGGGACATACCTCAACACAATAAAGGCAGTTTACAGGAAGCTCATAGCCAACATCATCTTAAATGGAGAGAAACTCAAAATAATTACACTAAATTCAAGGACAAGGTAAGGTTGTCCACTCTTTCAATACCCATGCAATACAGGACTTGAAGTCTTAGCCAGAGCAGTGAGACAACTGAAGGAGACCCAGGGGATCCAAAGAGGGTAGGAAGGAGTTAAAGCATCTTTAGTTGTAGATGATCTGATAAAACATATAAGTGGACCTAAAACTCCCAGCCAGAAACTCCTACAACTGAGAAACACGTTCATCAAAGTATCGGGACACAAAAGCCAGTAGCCCTCCTACAGACAAACAACAGACAGCCTGAGACAGAAACCAGGGGAACAACACAACAGCCCCAAGAATATAAAATATCTTGGGGGTAACTCTAGCCAAGCAAATGAAAGACTTGTATGATAAGAACTTTAAGACAACTAACTAATAAAAATATTGAAAAAGATATCAGAAGATAGAAAGAGCCCATGCTCATGGATCAGTAGGATTAATATAGAAAAAATGACCATGCTAGCAAAAGCAATCTCCAGAGTCAATGAAACTCTTACCAAAATTTCAACACAATTCTTCATATATTTTGAAAGGACAATTCTCAGCTTCATAAGGAAACACGAATAAATCCGGGATAGTTAAAACAATCCTGAAAAATAAAAACTGCTAGTGGTCTTGCCATCCCTGACTTAAATTGTACTACAGAGCTTACTAATAAAAACCACAATCCAATTCTGTTGATCCATGTGTCTGTTTTTGTACTGGCACCTGATTTTTTTTAAATAAAGAAGCCAGAAATACACACTGGGGAAAAGACAACATCTTCAACAAATAGTGATGCTCAAAGTGGGCAGCAGCATGCAGAATGGAAACAGACTCAGACTTATCAGCCTGCACAAGACAACTCCAGAAGGATCAGTGACCTCCGCATAAGACCAGACACACTGCGCCTGAGAGAGAAAGCAGGGAAGAGCATTGAACTCACTAGCCCAGAAAAAGACTTTCTGAACAGAACGCCATTAGCACAGACACTAAGATCACAGATTAATAAATGGGACCTCAAGAAACCGAAAAGCTTCTATACAGCAAAAGACACCATCATTCAGACAAATCAACAGCCTACAGAATGGGAAAACATTTTTGCCAAGTACACATCCTATAGAGGGCTAATATCCAAAATATATAAAGAACTCAAAAAACTGGGCATCAAGAAAACAAATAACCTCATTAAAAGTGGGTTATAGATTTAAACAGAGAATTCTCAAAAGAGGGAACTCAAATGGCCGAAAAGAAATCAATGTTCAACATCCTTAGTCGTCAGGGCATGCAAATGAAAAGTACTTGGAGATTTCATCTTAACACCTGTCAGAATGGCCAAGATCAATAAAACAAGTGACAGCTCAGCCTGGAGAGAATGTGGAACAAGGGCCACATCATCCATCGTTAGTGCTGTGCAACCTTGTCCCGCCAGGATGGAAATCAGCGGGGAGGTTCGTTACAAAGACAAGAATCAATTAATGTCAAGATCCAGCTATAACCCCCTCAGGCATATATCCTAAGAACACTTCATCCTACCACAGAGACACTAGCTCAACCGTGTTCATAGCTGCTCCATTCATAATAGCCGGAAATTGGAAACAGCCTAGATGTCCATCAACAGATAAATCAATAAAGAAAATGCAATACATTTACTCAGTTGTTAAAAGAAATGACGTCATGAAATTTACAGGTAAATGGATGAAACTAGAAAAAGATCATCTTATGTGAAGTACCCCAGACCCAGAAAAACAAATATGGTATATATTCACTTATATGTGGATATTGGCTGGTAAGTCAATGATAACCAAACTAAAATCCATAGAACCACAGAGGGTAGGTACAGAGTAAAGGACTAAAGGGGACAGACAGATCTCCTTAGGAAAGGGAAACAGAATAGATAATTATGCATGGATGGATGGATGGATGGATGGATGGATGGATGGATGGATGGATGGATGAATGGATGGATGGATGGGTGGATGGATGGGTGGATGGGTGGGTGGGTGGGTGGGTGGGTGGATGGATGGATGGGTGGATGGGTGGGTGGATGGATGGATGGGTGGGTGGATGGATGGGTGGATAGATGGATGGATGGATGGGTGGGTGGGTGGATGGATGGATGGGTGGATGGGTGGATGGATGGATGGATGGATGGATGGGTGGATGGCAGGGTTCAGAACAGGAAGTCCAAGTGGGGAGGGGGATGGAAGAAGAGATTGAGGGAGGGAAGACAGGGAGAAACAGCTAAAATTAAGGGACATTTTGAGGGTTCATATAGAAACCTAGTACAGTAAATCTTCCTAAAATATATAGATATATTAAAGTGCTCTAAATGAAATTGCCAAATAACAGGGAATATAGAGTCCCAACCTGACGTCTGTCAGCAAGATGGCTGTCAAATGAGGCTTCCAATACTAGGAATGAGTCACATCTAATTGAGTTGTCTAAAGGGAGCTTCCAAGGAAACCCCAAAACACTTCAGGCTGTTGCCAAGGCTAAAGGTTGCTTTCCACAAACTGCCAGCAAGGCCCTATTGCTGAAGACAACACCTACACAACTCACTGAACCGAGATAAGGTGAGGTGATGCCTGCATAGAGCCTTTATCCCTATGGGTTAGTGTTCTTGGTACTAGAAGGTACACGGATGCTACCGAAGGAGAAACATCAACACCAATACTGCTACAAACCTTCCATCTACAATGGTGTCCTGCCTGCAAGATATGCTAATGAAGTAGTGTCACAAAGCCTGCGGGAGTGACCAACCAATGTCTGATTTGACTTAAGGCCCACTTCACAAGATAGAACCCATCTTGGGGTACTGCTTGGGTGATCAAGAACTCAGATCCCTAGGATAAAATCAAATACTATTGCTTTACTAAGGAGCATAGTTGTAAAATGACTCTCAGCAAGTGTTCTATACTCATAGATCAGCGATTGCTCAGCCATCTTCATCTGCCGGTGGGAACAAACACAGAGACCCACGACTAGACAATGTGCCATGAGTGAAAGGCCTTCAGACACTCAGTCATAAACGGGGTGTCTCCATCAAATCCCTCCCCTCAGAGTTTAGGAGACCTGCCAGAAGAGTAGGAAGAAAGAGTATCAGAGCCAAAGGAGATGGAGGTCACCAAGGAAACAAGGCCTCCTAAGCACAACAGTTCCTATGCACACATGAATTCACAGAGACTGAGCGAGGCAGCATGCACAGGGTCTGCACTGGTCTGCACAGGTGGGGTTCTAGAGCTGAAAGGAGAAGACACATGCCCCATTCCTAACCCAGGAGCTATCTCAACTGATAACCACTTACAAGTGAAAATTTAGGTTTCTCCATGGGAGTCTCACTGGGGAAATAAACTCCTCTTAAGGGCAGGCCACATGCCCAGAAGCAGACGACCAAACAGAAAAAGAATTCAACAGCATCTTCGGAGGTTCCCTGGCTCATAACGTTATGTCAGTGTCTTTGCCTCCCCCTCCCCTTTCAAAATTTTATCCTATGTATTCATTTATTCTTTTTACTCTACAGGTACTTTGCATATATGTCATGGCTTCCTGTTTTGTGTACTTATGGGGTGCCTGAATACTCAGACAAGCGCTCTTGTGCCTGTATCTGTGTCTTGTGCCTTTTCTTGGGTTCTTTTCATTCTGTTTGTCTGTTCTGGTCTATTCTGATGTGGTTTTGTTTTGTCTTATTATATTATATTGTTATCCCTTAGATTCCTAAACAGAAAGGGTCTGGAGCCAGATGGGAGGGTATATGGAGAAGAACTGGGGAGCAGAGGGAGGGCATTGTAGCCAGGATATATTGTATGGGGGGAAATACCTTCACTAAAAGAAAAAAACAGGTGACTAATGAAAATATGGCACATTTCCATAATGAACTATTATACAGCTGTTAAATTAAAAGTGAAATCATGAAATCCACTGGTAAACAGGTGGAGCAAGAAAAAAAATCATCCAGAATAAGGTGACCTAGCTCCAAAACAACAATATGGTGTGCGTTCCCTCGTATGAGAGTGTTAGCTTTTAAACCTCAAAAAGGCATGACACTATCTATACAACCACAGAGGTTAGGTATCGAGTAGGGAACTGAGACTGGGGGAGATCCCCCAAGGAAGGAGAATAGAATATATAGTTAGAGAGAGATGGGGGACTGGAAAGGGCATATTTAAGAGAGAGGCAGGGAAGGGGAGTGAGGGGGAAATGTAGGCAGGCACAGCTATCACTAGGGGCCATTTCAGGGTCATATGGAAACATACTACACAGTAGCTTCTCAAATAATACATATATGAAAGAAACAAAATGGAGTAACCAAACCACAGGGGAGACAAAGCCTCAGTTAGCCATCTTCTACTACCAAGTGAAGCCTCCAGTGCCAGGAATAGACTATGTCGCATTGAGTTTGGGCCAACGGGGACCCATGGAAATTCCCAAATGACTCAGGATATTGCCAAGGCTATTGGTTTCTCTCCAAAAACTGATGGTAAGGCCCTATTGCTAAAGACAACACTTGCATATCCCGTAGAGCATGGAGACTGCAACTGGTGCCTAACTAGAGCCTTCACCCCTGCCGATGAGTGCTCATGGCACTTGAAGGCACTCTGCATCTACTAGAGGAGAAAGGTAAACGCCAGCCTAGCTGTAAACCCTTTGACACACAGGGGTGACCTGTCTGCGTGATATGCTGGTGTAACAGTGGCACAGAAGTTGTGGGACTGACCAACCACTCTCTGGATCTCAGCTCCACTCCATGAGATGGAATCCATGACTGAAACTGCTAAATCTGCCAAAACTCTGAGACTAGATGGGTCACGGAAGCTTCTCTAAAATAGACCACATCCTGGGACACAAACACGATCTTTACAAGCTTAAAAAGCTTGAAATCACTCCTTGTATCCTATCTGACCACACTGAAATAACTAAATTGAAAGCAAATCTCTAGTAAATACACAAACTCTTGGAGATTAAAGCTCTCATTATTGAATAATGAAATCAAGAAAGAAACAAGGGCTGGAGAGATGGCTTAGAGGTTAAGAGCACTGACTGCTCTTTCAGAGGTTCTGAGTTCAGTTCCCAGCAACCACATGGTGGCTCACAGCCATCTGTAATGGGAGCTAATGACTTCTTCTGGTGTGTCTGAAGACAGCTAAAGTGTACTCACATACATAAAATTAATTAATTAATTAATCATTTTTTAATAAGAAAAAGCATAAATGACTTGGAGATGTAGCTCAGGACATTGGAAAAACAAGAACAAACCAAATCCAAATCCAGCTGATAGGAAAAAAAAAACATAAATAAATAAAAGTCATAGCAGAAGTCAATGAAATAGAGACAAAGAAATAAACAAACAATACAAAGGAGCAATGAATCTACAAAGTAGTTCCTTGAGAAGATAAACAAGATTGACAGACCCTTGGCCCAATTAACCAAAAGAAAAAAACGAGAGGACCCAAATCAATAGAATCAGAAATGAACAGGGAAGCATTGCAATAGAATCCACAAAATTTCAGAATAAATAAGGGACGACTTTAAAGGCCTGAGCTCCACTAAGCTGGAAAACCTAAAACAACTGGATGACTTTCTAGATTCAGCCAAACCACTGATGTTGAATCAAGAAGTCAACAGCCTAGAGAGACTCATAACAAATGAAGAGCTCGAATTAATAATAAAAAGCCTTTTGGTGTCAGGGTGGTGGTAGCCAGGGCCAGGTGGGATCCACAGCAGAATTCTACCAGCTTTTCAAGGAAGATCTACAGCCAATCCTTCTTAAACTATTCAAAACAAATAGAAACTAAAGGAGAATTCTACAGACCCAGCATCAATCACCCTACACCAAAATCAAAATCAAAATCAGGAAAAGGTACAACAAAGAGAGAGAGAGAGAGAGAGAGAGAGAGAGAGAGAGAGAGAGAGAGAGACTACAGACAAATATCCCAGATGAACACAGACTCAAAATGTTCAGTAAAATACTTGCAAACATAATACAAACAGTCATGAAAAATATACACCATGAGCAAATTGAGTTTACTCATAAAATGCAGGGGTGGTTGAACATACACAAGCAAAAAAATGTAATAAGCCACATAAATAGAATTAAAGACAAAAATCACATGATTGTATCAATAGATGAAGAAAAAGCCGTATGATCTCCAGATAAAAATCCCAGCAGATGTAGAAGTAGAGGGAACGTACTTCAACATAATAATATCTATATATGAGAAACCCACAGTTAACATCGTCCTGAATGGAGGAAAGCTGGGAGCAAACCCACTGAGGGCAGGAATGAGGCAGGGATGTCTTCTATCGCCTCCCTTCCAACATGTGCTCAAGGTGTGAGCCAGAGTGAAGAGAAGCAAGCCCAGGAGGCCTCGCCCTACACAAAGAGTCACAGACAACTAAGGAAGGCAGAGAAAGAGAGGGAAAGTCTTCCCCAAGGAAAAGGACAGCAGCTAGTGGTCAGTCCCGAGAGCACGCTCACCCGTGACGTCATCACACTGAGAGGTTATGCTTAGGGATGAATGTACACACATATGCATTCCTGTGACAATTAATGAAAGGCAAGGCCATGACTTCAAAAGAGAAAGCTGGGGATGGGGTGGGAGCTGGAGGGGAAAAGGGGGAAATGATGGTTGTGTTGTAATCTCAAGAATAAAAGAAAAGATCTTAACAAAAAAAAAGTGTATAGAAATTAAGAATAAAACAAATCTAAAACAAGATATTGAATGCTAAAGGTGACCTTTCTGGAATATTTTCTACAGAGAGAAACGTCCTTTTGAAAGAAAAAAAAATTAAGAAAATAATAAAACAATTTGTATATGTAGTTTAAAAACAAGCAGCATAGAAAGTTATACATTAGAAGTGAAACACTTAGAGTTGAGAGGCCGTGAACACAGCGAGATAACAACTCTGTCACCAAGTGTCCTGTGGCCCTGCAGACATCCCCTCCAGGAGTAGAAAGCAGGGGGCGTCCAGGCAGCGCACATCCGACCCTTCCCCAAATGGGATCTGTTTGACTTAAGCCTAGGAGATCCAAAGCTTTTTTTTTTTTTTCAGTTATAGCGTCTAGTTAAACTTTTTTAATGTTATAAAAAAAAAAAAAAAGAAAGAAAACACACATTTCAAAGTCATTGCTGCCAGAGCTGGCCACTGCTGAGGGCCTTTTTGTCTGCCTTTGTGATTTTTAAATACTTAGCTGAAAGATAGGTGTCAACGATAATGCTCTTTACCCTCTGACAGGTGATCATGGAGATAAAAACTGAAAAAATATAACTTGGTGGCTAAAGAAGGGAAGACCATGCACTGTGTGTGTAATTGTGTGTGTGTCTGTGTGCGTGAGTGTCTGTGTCTGTGCATGAGTGTGTGTGTGTGTGTGCGTGCATGCTCGGGTATCTGTGTGTGTCTCTGTGCACGCAGATGTGCATGCCTGCTGCTTGTATGGTACTGGAGGCTGAATCCAGGACCTTGTACACGATAGGCAAGTGTACTGCCCCTGACCTATACTTGGGGTGCCGTGCACGTCCTTATCATAACTTGATAGAAATGATACGGGCAAGGCCAAAATATGAAGGTGCTTATATGTAAGTTATAGGATTGGATATTTTCCTGCCTAAAATTGTTCTTAAGTGACATTATTTGCTTACATTTTCAAAGATGAAGCAGAAATTTTAAAACAATAGGTCATATATATATACATATATATATACATATATACATATATAAAGTCATAGACTGGATGACTCTATCAATATCAACTTTTTCAGAAGGGAACTGGGATCAAGGGTGCATATTAATAAGTCTGCTTATTTCTTTTTTAAATAAATTGCTTAGATATATAAAGTCTGGGTGGTAAATATAAAAGTGCTTGTCGTATTATTCTTCATACTTTTGTATGTATGAAATGCTTTGGGCAGGGTTTTTTTTTTTTTCACTTATAAAAAAGATGGATGAGTTAGAGAATACACAGGCAGCCTTCCACATCCTCACTGCGTCTCGTGGGTCATCCCAGATCGCTTCTTTGCTAAGATACTATTAGCTCTGAAAGGAGAGAGAGAGAGAAGCAAGCCAGGACCTGAGGATGAGAGAAACAAAGTAGAAGAGAGGAGGAAAGGAGGAGGTGAGAGAGAAGGAAGAGGGGGGAGACAGAGAGGAAGGAAGAAAATGTTCTCAATACTGCTAAGCAAACCAACTCTAAGTAACGGTGTTAAAGTATATCCTTCCAAGCCAAGAACCGTCAGTCGTTTCTGTAAAGAATGAGGTCGGAAGCTAGACATGGTAGCATTGGCCTATTGTCCCAACTACTAGGGGCACTGAGGCATGAAGATCATCACCTCAAGATCTACGGAGAGCCCAAGGTTAGTCTGGGCTAAGTGAGAATTTGTCTCAAAAAAAAAAAAAAATGTAAGTAGCTCAGTGGCAGGGTGATGGCCTAGCTTATACAAGGCCCTTGATTCAATCCCAGTGACACACATGCACACACAAAAATACACAAACGGGGAGGGGAAGGTCTCAGGCCCTGAAACCCAGTCTACCTTATGATCTGTGCCCAAAGCAGAGCACAGCCAAACACAGCATAAGTACATGGGCTTATGGGCTTTGTGAGGTTTCCAGTAAAATTTATAAAAGGCTGGATTCAGCCCAAGAGCATCATTCCCATTCCTCTGAGAGGTGGACTCAACTGCACCCATGGGACTCTTGGGGAGCAATAAAACATGGACCCCACTGGGAAACCTGTGAGAGTAACAGAGCCTTAGGCAGGTCATATGGCCTCAGCTCAGAAGTTTAAAAGGCTGGGATTTAGGCTGGGGGTGGCAAGAGCAAGGCCTCTCTACATAGCCCTGGCTGTCCTGAAACACACTCTATAGATCAGGATGGCCTTCTACTCACAGAGATCCTCCTGTCTCTGCCTCCGATTGCTAGAATTAAAGGCATGCCCCACTATGTCTGACCCAATCCTAGGATTATATTTGTGTGAATGTGAGCGAGTGTGTGTGTGTGTGTGTGTGTGTGTGTGTGTGTGTGTGTGTGTGTTCTGCTCATTCTGATCCTAACCAAGATAGATCTGAGTACCTGGTAGGTCATGCCTGGCAATGAGGTTTCAGATGGAGAAGCCTCATTGCTCACATTTCTCTTTCCATTTGCCCAGGTCATAAGCATCAAACATTAAGCAAAAGCTGTTATCTTAACCCAAGGATCCAAAATGTACAGTGGGGCTGCTGTAAAAAGTTTATTGCAGCCATGATCTCTGATAACAGCCCTGGGAAATAGAAACCAGGACGTTAAGTTGTCACGTGGTTCATAAAATCTGAAGCTTTATCTCAACCGATTGCACATATTTGAATGAGATACCCCATGTCAGGAAATCTCACAGAACAAAATGCCTCTAACAGATTGATGTGGCAGGTGTTCAAGTGAGCCAATAAAATTCACGGAGTTTTAAAGCCATGATCACAAGATGGCAGCCACAAATGAGACACTTTGCGGCTGCTAACCTGTTCCTGCAACTCACTTTGCTTCCTTACTTTCCAGCCACACACTTCCTAAATCCCTACACCCTCCCAAGCCCCCCCCCCGTGGGTCCTTAGTTATCCCGTCTAGATTGAGTCTCACAAGGCCATCCTGGCTCATCTGTCACAAGCCATCTGTGTATGTACATGTGCCAGTGCACTGCACACACACACACTCACACAAACCCCATGCCCACGCACACACGTGTGCACACAGGCACACGCACACACACACACACACACACACACACACACACACAGGTTAATCTTTTTTAACATAAATCCTTACCACTGTGCTCTGGGAACTCACTCTGTCTATGAGCCCTGTGTTCCCGAACAGCGGGCTCCCAATAGGTATAGCTGACACCACTGTAATTTTTCCAGAAAAAGTCATCATATGACCCAAAGTGAACGTAAGACCAACCAAATTTATAAGGACAAATTCTTTTCTGCACACACGCCCTTCCTTCACCATCCTCAGATACCCGTTCTGAAGCAGATACTTCCCCCACACAGTCAGTCCAGAGCCTTTGCAGCCATTTGATTACACTGTGCATTATGAAACCTCTCCATTTTCCCTGCAGTTTGAGTTTTGACCTAATCTCTAGAGGAATGTAAGGTTCAGATAAAGGAAGAACATCAGGTCAAAGATTTGGGTGTCAGGAAGCCCGTTTCTTATTCCAGTTCTGTTCTTGTGGAATCTCAGAAGGCCTGTCCCCTCTGTACAGTCTGTCCATCTGTAAACTTGGGTGTTGGACAGAGACACTCTATCCCTTTCCCTCATTCTATGGTTCCATCTTACCTAAGCAGGAGACAGAATTATGAGACAAGCTTTGAACCTAGACAGCTTTTAATGACAGTGTTTGACAGCTGTGTGTCGGTTTACCAGCTGTGTGGTTGCATGTGTGTGAACGTGTGCGCATGCTCGTGTACGCACGTCTGTGTAATGCACTCACACATGGAAGCCAAGCCCGTTCTCACCTTCCGACTTTCTCTCCCTGAGCAGGGCTCCAGACTAGTGTTTTTACACACTGAGCCATCTCCCTAACCCTGCTGAACTCTGATGAGACCTAGAGGCAGAGTGGGCAAAGCCCCTGGTGGGAACTGGAGTGGCACACGGCATACTCCTGTGTGTTTTTCAGTACAATTTTGGGATCATCGTTCACTCAATGGGTGAAACAAGTATGTTGGCCAGAGTCTCTAACAAGGAAGCTCAGGAACCACACACAAGGATCAGCCTGCAACTGTGTACATTCATGCAAACAGTGGGAAAGGGTGGCAGCTGGAGACCGAGCCCCTTCATTCCTGCTGGGCTGCAATGGGCTGCTCCCTGACTACCTGGGGGCTCTCGAGTCGTAGGAGATTTAATCAGTATCCAGAAAGCAGGAGAGGTGATAAGGTGGGCAGGAAAAAAGACTGGCACTAGTTTATTTATGTGTCCACCCCTACACCAGTCTAAGGGCAGAGTACCCTTTCCATGGCGACTGCAGCCAATAGACTTTCGCCAGCTCGAACCGTGAGCTTGGGAATGCTGACCTCCAATAAGGAGCTCTGCACCCTTTCCCTTGCACTCACAGCTTGCAGCTACACTAAGTCACGGTTTCCTTTGAGCATCCTGTTCCTTTTAGGGTGTCTCCCAACCCTGCTGTTTACACCCCTTTTTTCTCTTTTTAATTGGTGCCTTCCCTCCCTTATGAAGCTCACCCTGATTTCTTCAGCAGCCCTAACCCTTTGCAATCGTGGCTCTGCACACTGGTCTCTAGTGAAATAAAGAGTGGTAAGTTCAGGTTTTTCATCTTGTAACTAAAGACTAACCCCAGAAAAGAGAAAAGGAACGAGGAGGGAGAAATCAAACTGCTACCAGCTGTGAGCATCATGAGCGTGTGTCGGGAGTGGTGTAAAGAGGGGTACAGTTCTGGTTGTTAGCCCAACTCCTAAGACACAGTCTTATGAGCTTCATCAGTGAGAGGTTCAAAATCACTCATGGGAACCAGTGCTGGAAGAGCTGAGTGGCCACCTACAAAAGAATGCAGGGACCCTGCCTTCTACCATACACAGTTCAACTCAACAGGGATCAAACCCTGGAAAAAAAAAGATAATGCTCTTAAAAGAAAGGCTGGGAGCAGGCTCTGGAAATAAATGTGCTTGCTGTGCATAGACAAGAGCCTTGGTTCAAATCCCTCAGCCCCAGGTAAAAGGCAGACATAGCCCCAGTGCAGGGGTTGGAGACAAGCAGGTCCCAGGGACTTATGGGTAGTCAGTCTAACTGAGTGGTGTGTGATCCATTTAGTGAGAGACCTTGTCTCAAAAAACTGAGGTGGGGAGCAATACAAAAAGACACTTGCTGGGTAGTGATGGGGTGCACCTTTAACCTCAGCACAGGCAGAGGCAGGCGGGACCTTTGTGAATTCGAGGCCAGTCTGGTCTACAGAGCTAGTCCCAGGACAGCCAGACCTGTGACATAGAAAAACTCAGCCTCAAAAAACAAACCAAACCAACCAAACAAACAAACGAACAGACATTGATTTCGGGCCTCCATATTGCATGTTGGGGTGTATATACACATACACACACTCACACACAAACACACCCACACAATTTTGTTTAACTCTTAATAGAAAACATGGAAATAAATCTTCATTCTCTTGAATTTTACAGCAAATTCTAAGAAATATCACCAAAAGCAGCAAATGCAAAATAGATAGTTCTGACAAAATGTTAAACCTCTGTACATCAAAGAATGCTGCCTAGAAAGAGAAAAGATAGTCAACTCATTAGAGGAAATGCTTGCAAGTTAAACACCAGATAAGGGTCTGGAGTCTAGAATATTATAAAGAATTTTTATTACTGAACAAGAAGACAATCTAATTTTCTTAGGCCAAACCAGAGGAAAATATAATAGAGAAAAAGTAATTGTGGTATGTAATGACTGCTCATCCAGAGGACCTGGTTTCAATTCCCAGCACCCACATGGCCCCTTTCAACTATCTGTAACTCCAATTCCAGGGGACCAAATGATGGTGCGGCATGCAAGTACACACACACACACACACACACACACACACACACACACACACACACACACACACACATGGCAGGAGAGAGTCAGGAAGGCAAAACACCCATATTCATAAATTTTAAATTAAAAAAAATTAAAAAGTCTATTTCTATAGGCTTAACTTTTAAAATCTACATATAAGTGAGTGGGCATCTGTCTTTCTGTGCTTGTTTACTTCATTTAATGTAATGGCCTCCATGTTCACCCATATTGTCAAATGGTGAGAGTTCTTTCTAAGGCTGAACAGTGCGTGTGTGGGGTGTGTGTGTGTGTGTGTGTGTGTGTGTGTGTGTGTGTGTGTGGTGAGCTGATGAGCACTTTTGTTGACTCTTTATCTTGACTATTGTAAACTAAGCTTCAATGGACATTTGGTATTTTTTGTACATGCTGCTTCCATTTCCTTTGGATAGATGCCCAGTGGAGGGAATGACAGCTCATGGCGTCTCAACCCCTCTTTAATCTTCCCTTCAGAGCAGCTTCTGGTGACTTTCCTACGCCTGTTATATTTTCAACTTGCACCACAGTGGAGAACAAGAAGCTCCACTGGCCCCTTGGTGCATAAAATAGAATTTTGCCCTAAGACGCTAGAGGGCTTAAAGCACAGAGCCCATAGAAACCTATTGCTTCTTGGTGGAATAGCACAATCGGGATGGTGAGAAGATGAGCCAATGGCTAGCCTCCCCCCTCCTCCGCCCCGCCCCTCCAGAAGATGAGCCAATGGCTAGCCTCCCCCGCCCCCGCCCCGCCCCTCCGCCGCCGGTGTTGCACTTACGGAGATCTTGGTAAAGATATAGAGGAGCAGGGACAGAACAGAAAGGTAGATCTGGATCCGCTTGCCTCCAAACCGCTTCCGCAGATACTCCGGCATAGTCACCACCTGCATGGGATGAAATGGAGCCAAAGTGAACAGAAAGCCCAGAGCAAACGGGATCCATCCTAGGGTCAGAGCCTCCTCGGAAGTGTGGTCAGGAATTCATACCAACGCACGCACGTACAGACGCGCGCGCCAACTCCTATTAGCTCAAGGAGTCCGTCCATACAGTAGCCAGGTGCCATTTGCTTATTTCAGGTCCACAAACCCTGTGCAGTAGTAGTAGAGAGGCCCTAGCACTCAGTTTCAACGCATCAAAAGTGCCAAATAAGCACACATTTTCTAATAAACAGATGAGTGGACATAACTAAGGAGGCAGACGCTTGCCTGGGAGAAGGTGCATGCATGCATACACACATTTGTGTTTGTGTGTCTGACTGTGTGTGTCTATGTTTGTGTGTGTGTGTGGTTATATATATATTGCACCTACTTCGAATAAGACAATGATAGCCTTTAGCCAATACACCAAAAAAGTTGTCCAGGTTGAATATGACTGTCACCTTGCTCTACCAAGGATTGTAGCTGCAGGCCTTCTCAAATATTCTGCTAGTTCCCTTCTGCAAATTCCAACCACACTTTTGGTTTTGCTCTCTATACCCTTAGCTTGTTGTCTTCTGGGACCAATGTGTCACCAGCCATCAGTGAGCCTTCAGAAGGTATAGCCTGCAGAATTTGCCCTATGCCACCTTTAGCTCCCAGGGTATACGTATATGTCGGAGGTGCTAATATCTGTCATTAAAGAGTTGAAGTTAAGGCTATGTTTGATCAGCTGCATGCTCAGAAACAGGAGGTGATGTTCATTGCACATAAATGAAGGGACAGAGCTGCTTTCCTCAACCGTTTCCCTTCTAGGGAGGAAGTAAAGAACTGTGCACAACAGTGCAAGGCAAGAACCCCCCCCCCCCCCAGAGACATGGTGGTGTGGTATCCTCCAGGGGAGTCACTTAGGGACCTGCCGACATGGATGTGTAATGAATCTGGACTGAATGGAGCCGGTGGGACTGTTGAATGCCCCTGCAGGCAATCAGGGGCTGTTTTGAAATGGGAATGAAAGCAGACCCGGATTATTCTCTGTCATTAATGCCATCAAGAGGATCAAGTTCACACATGTGTATTTGCTGGTGGACAAAGATAAAGGAACGGCTACTTACCCCGGCCCTGATGTAAATAGGGACAAATATCCAGCCCAGCACGACCACCAAAACCAAGGCCTACAACCAAAACGAGGTCAATTCAGATTAGAAGAAACCTTAGCCCATCTCTGCCTCTCTCAAGAGACCCTCAACTGCTATAGAAAATCCCTTTCCTATTTCTTTCTTTCCTTCCTCAGAACAATTTCCCTAGAGTGCTTGCTTGGCAAGCAGCAAAAGCATAGAGCACCCGTGGAAGAAAATCCAGGATGCTGCCTATCGAGGCAGCCCAGACCCCAGCTAGAGTTCAGAGCTCTCCTTTATCTCATCCCTGGTAAATAAGGAATAAAATACCATTCAGAGAAGAAGGAAAGAAAAAAGGGGAGGAGGCAAAAGAAAGGGACAGAGGGAGGAAGGAAGAGAAGTAAGAAAGACAAGAGAAAGAGGGAGGAGGGAGAGGGGGAAGAAAGGAGGGAAAGGAGATGAAGGGGAAGGGAGGAGGGGGAGGGAGGAAGGGGAGGAGGGAGGGAAAAGGAAAGGAGGAGGGAGGAGGAGGGAGGGAGGAGGAGGGAGGGACAGTAGTATTTTCCAACCTCCAGCACTGCTAGAAGAAGTCTCGTCTTTTAGGACCAATGGAAAAGAGGGGGAATCTTGTGACTAGCGCCCCCCCCTTTATACTGCTGGGTGCAAACTCCTGGAGTCAGAATCCCCCCATTGGTGCTCAGTGTGGTCTGAGGCTTCCATGACGCCTCAAGACCCTCTGAACTGGCAGTTTTTTAAGACTGCTACAATCACATCTGGGAAGCTTAGTCCTTAATGAGAAAGGTGGTAGACCGTTCATGAGGTAGCAGAGTGCCCCAGGGAAGCCTTGGGTCTTTGTGAGCACAGCTCACAGAGTGACTGGTGTCATCCTAATGGGGTTCCTGGGGGGTTCTATCTACACCATCTTCCTGCTTTGGGTGATGTGCTCTCCTCTCTTAGATGCTCCCTCCACCATTTGTCATCCACACTGAGGTTCCATAGCTCAGGGGGAGCCTCACAAGAGTGAGTTGCTGTACAGTGTTGCTTAAATGTCAGCCTTCAACCTCATTGACTAAATAAGTTAACCTGCCTCCAACATTTCATTATAGTAATGAAAAGGGGACTGATACCAGCTCCTTCCACCCCTAGATCCAGTGGCTCAAAGGCTACTTACGTTCCATTCAAAGCCACCCATGGCGATGCCTGCGGCTGCTCCTGTGCCTGCCAGCCCCACAAAGTGACCACTTCCAATGTTACTGGCAAAGAGAGAGGCTCCGATCTGGAAACAATAAATAAATAAGTAAACAAACAAACAAACAATACAGTTAGATAAGGAGGACTCTCAGGAAGCTGGGCTAACACAAGAAGAGATATGTTAGCCAAACGAAGGGGGTGTGAGCAATCAGAGGCCAGCTGAGAACTTGACTGTTGAAATCTGCTGGACCAGTTCCCAAAGCAGGCAAGAGCACTTGGGAAATAATAAAAACACAAAGAGACACTTGGAGGAACCATGAGACAAGCCTGCAAGTCAGATAGCCTGAGCGTTTGTCTTTTTTGAACCAGATTCTGAACTGTGAGAACAGAGGAAGTCCCCCGGCCACCAGGATGCCCTGGAGTCTCCTCTGAGACTGTCTGAGAGCAAGGCCGAGCCTTCACTTTCCCATCCTGGATCAGACTAGGTGGCTATGGATGGGGCCTTGTCTAACACAGGCTCTCTGTAGGTGAGCACAGACAATGTCCTGTGGAATCACTTAGAAGTCTCTGAGCCTCAGGCACTTTGTCAAGAAGGAGGAGTAGAGAACTGGTGGTTTCTAGCCACTAAATGCTTGGGTTTTATATGCTCACAAATGCCCCAAGATAATACTAATGATAACTGCTCTCTATCGCACATCACAAAGGTTCTGGAGATGCCCCAGGAACTTGTATAAACCACTGCACCTTTCAAGAACACACAGACACATCTGACAGCAGATTAGAAAACAGAAGAGTGGATGTTAAATCTCCATGAACAGGGGATACAGGAACAAAACTGAAAACAGGTCTGTGAACGGAAATCAAAAAAGAAAATATCAATCAAGGGTCTGGAGATATGGTTCAGCAATTGAGAGCACAGACTGCTCTCGCAGAGGTCCAGAGTTCCCCAGCACCTCACACCGGCAACTTACAAACACCTGTAGCTCCAGTTCCAGAGGATCCTATGTCTTCTTTATTCTGCAGACACCCACATGCGCAGTCCCACACAGACACACATAATTAAAAATGTTTTTAAATTTTAAAAGAATGTCAACTTATTTTTAAAAAGAAAGAAAAAAACAAAGAGCACTGACTGCTCTTCCAGGGGTCCTGAGTTCAGTTCCCAGCAACCACATGGTGGCTCACAAACATCTGTAATGGGATCCGATGCCCTCTATGATGTGCAGGTGTAATGCGGATAGAGCACTCATACATTAAATATATAAATATATCTGAAAGAAAGAAAGAAAGAAAGAAAGAAAGAAAGAAAGAAAGAAAGAGGAAAAAGAAAAAGTCAACAGAGACAGAAAAAGGATCTTGCTCTCCTTAAGTTATAATGAAGCCACGTCCCAATAAACCCATCAGTTGGACACATTTAATACACTTAACTTACCAAACAAGCTTGTCTTAGCTGTGGGAATTTGAATTTTACCAGCCTCCATAAGCCCCTCTTTGGTGGTGCTGACTAGCAATGTTTAGCAGGGTGGCCTTCCTGAAGGAAGCCATCACTTTGAGCTTATGTTCTCTCTATTCCCAGTGTGCACCTGCTTTGTGACTGTGGTCACATGAGCCCCCAGCTCCTGCTCTCAGCATCCAGTTCCTGCTTCCTAGAAGTGATGTCACAAGGTCAGGAGGGGACAGGGGTGAAAGTTCACTCATTCACGGTCCCGGCCAATGTCAATGTGGCTCCTACTAAATGTGTAGATCTTGTTCTCCTCAGAGAGATTAAGCCGCTAATAACACAGACAAATCCTCTACTCACAATAAACTTGAACCCCAATATAGCAGGTATAGGCAACACCAAAGAGAAAGCCAGAGAGTAACACAGGGCAGGACACAGCAGCCATAGGGAGGAGCCAAGAAACGCCATCTGTGGGAAGCAGCACAGCGTGGAGACCCGATGGTGCAGGTCACCATGCAGAGGTCAGATTGAGAGCACTAGAGTGTAGCCTCCCAGAGGGGAGTGAGTGCACAGCAAAGCAGACAGACCAGAGTGACCAGAGGGCCATGAACAGCAGAGGGTGGTCTGAGAGGCTGTGGCCAAGACAGGAGTAGATTCTGTTCCAAGAATGACAGGATTTTATGGAAAAAAAAAAAAAAGATATTTCATTTGTGTTTAAGAACTGTTCTAAATTGTGAAGGAAGTATAATATTGGGGTGAAGAAAAAAGAGAGGCAGCAGGTGGCTGTCTCTGCATGTGGATGAGGACATGGCTTGGTCTAGCTGAGGCACAGACCAGCTTGGGGATTGCTGGAATGGGGTGGAGTGGGGGGGGGGGCAGTGATGGTTTTTACAAACAAAGCTGGCAGCCTTTGTGGGCGTGGTTAATGAGGGAGAGCTGGCAGTGTGAAGGTCGCTCTTTAAGAATAAGAGACTTCTAGGTAATATTCTACAGACTAGGCAGGGAGCATACATGTACATACACATACACGTATGTAACAACAGTTAATGAAAAAGAGATCATGAGTTTGATAAAGAGCGTGGGAGTGCTTGGAGGGAAGCTGGAAATAATGTAAATTATAATCTCAAAAAATAATTTTACAAATGAATCTAAGGAGTTATATTTTTTAAAATAGCCACCTCTTTCTGATCAAAGGTTGATGAAAATAATAGTCCAATTTTAACCAGAATTTCCTCCTTTTAATATCCTTTAAAATGGTCCAAATCAGTTTTTTTTCCAAAAACAAAACAAAACAAGATTATGTCACGAAAATGCTCTAATTATCCCATCCCTGATCCTGAGCTGTCACGTGCCCATCAATACCTCTCCCCTGATTAATTATTAAGCCTGATGCTGTACAACTGAAGACTTAATTATCAGAAGTTATCAATTGAAATACCTCACTCTTAAATTCAAGAGACTTCTCCAATATCCTCCCACTACAGGGAGGCGACTGACGTTAGGACATCTTAGGCTGTCCAGATGCCCTCACCATGATCTGAGAAACATGAAATAAAGTCAGGAGAGTTTTGTTGGGAACGGGCTAGGTCCATCATAAGGAACACCACTTTGGGTTCGTTCTAGACTTGATTCCACCCCACCCTCACCCCACGTGAGGCATGTGCCAGGTGCTCAATCCTCTACAAAGCCCTGACCTTCCTTACAATGTTACTGACAGCTAGCACTTTTTTTTTTTTTTTTTAAGAAATTGACAAAGAGTTTTTTCCATTTCCAGTCTTTTAAAGTAGACAGATTTGCTTCCAATAGAGCTGAATTTAAAGCACACAAACTTTAAATACAAACAATGGGGTTAAATCCAACCGAAGGATAAAGGTGCCCTCAACAAAACTGACACCCAAGGCTAATGGCTGACAGCCAGACTGTAATCCTCATCCACAAAGCAAGAAGAGCACAGCAGGGGACCACACAGTGGGGTTTGTGGGTAACCTTAGGCCCTACCTGCTACTTAATTCACATAGCAAGAGGTCTTTATAGATAACCTGCACCTGTTTAATTAACCATGTAGCATTTTCTATTATGTAATAGAATTACAAGGCCACAATATTCCTTTTGGTCAAACCTTGTAATGTTTTTAACATCACTTTCTAATTCTTTTGAA
>CM052712.1:24507768-24530339 GCA_028551405.1 Uromys caudimaculatus | reverse complement strand
TGAAGGCTCAATTCCCCAGTGTAGGGGAATACCAGGGCGGTGAGGGGGGAGGGGGGAGGGGAGCATCCTCATAGAAGCAGGGGGAGGGAGGATGGGAGAGGTTGGTTCCAGAGGGGAAACTGGGAAAGGGACTAACATTGAATTGTAAATACATAAAATATCCAAGAAGAAAAAAGAACTGACATGACTAACCCCATATCCAATCTGAGTTTTTCTTCAAGATACTTTCAACTTCTCTTCTCTTAAATATAATCTTCCTCGGAGTGTTCCTTTTAATGCCAATGGTATGGGTGTCTATTTCAGCTCCGCTGATGTGGTGTCTGGGAGCGAGATGGGCTGTCACAGTGAGAACTCTTGGAGCTACTTCGTCCAGATTCACGTTGGCATCCCACAGTAGTTTTCCATGTCACCAGTACAAATACAGACAGGGGCTAAACAGCGCTCCCATTCCCACTGCTGACCCCAGAAGCCCTGAAGTTTTGTTTTGTTTTGTTTTGTTTTTTATTTTTTGTTTTTTCGAGACAGGGTTTCTCTGTGTAGCCCTGGCTGTCCTGGAACTCACTCTGTAGACCAGGCTGGCCTCGAACTCAGAAATCTGTCTGCCTCTGCCTCCCAAGTGCTGGGATTAAAGGCGTGCGCCACCACTGCCCGGCTAACCCTGAAGTCTTAAGTGGGATTCTCCTCCCCACTTAAAGAACTCAAACCCAACTACAGCAGGCTTCAGGGCAGTGGTAACCAGAGACGGAGAGATATGAGGTCCGCCTGTCCGCTCAGTGATGAGTCCAGCTGGTGCAGGGCTCCATCTAACACTTCCTACACATTCTTAGCTGTCTGACATTGGCTGCCTGCTGTTGTCTCCCAGCAGGACTATGCAACATGTGGGCTGTGTGTGTGTGTGTGTGTGTGTGTGTGTGTGTGTGTGTGTGTCCATCTGTGTGTGTGCATCTGTGTGTGTGAAAGAGGGAGGAAGAATGTATGATCATGTATGCACATCATGGGGGGGGGGTGCTGTGATGTACACATAAAGGCCAAAGCACACCTTGAAGGAATCGGTTTTCTTCTTTCACTATGTGGATCCCAGGGATTAAACTCAGGCTTGGCAGCAGGTGGCTTTACCCACTGAGCCATCTCACCAGCTTTTATAACACTTTTCTATATCTTTTCTATTCTCTCCCTCCCAGAAGTCACCCCCACCCACCCACATGTTCAGTTACCTCTGCGAAGCACAGCTCTACTGTGGTCACAGACAGTCTCCTGGGTCCTCTCTACCGCCAACAGCCATGGACCTACTAAGCAGTCTTCCGGTAAGCTCCATGCTTAGCAATAAATCCCTATGAGCTCAGTTAGATCTCAAGGCAAATTTTCTCTAGCGTGCATTTGCTTGAGCTTCATATTTGCGGTTGGAGTTCTTGTTCTCCTACCATCTAGGTACTTACAACACTTGAGAGACGCCCCACTTCTACAACACAGTTATTCAGGAGCCAAGATGATGGCTTACCAATGACTGTCATGGAGCAATCCCTCACCAGTATCCATTTTCTCCTATCTCACCCCCAGACGACAACTACTTGACCACCCTTAAAGACGATTTATATTTCAAAGCCTAAAGTCCAGAATGACTTTATCTGGAGACAAGATTATTGTGACGCTTATCAGGTTAACAGAGTATACAGGTGGAGCCTGGTGATAAGGTTGATGTCCTTTTAAGGGGAAGAAAGGACGCCAGAGATCTTTCACTCTCCCCTCTGCTGCCCCCAACCCCATGCACGTACGAAATGAGGCCATACGAAGACACAGAAGACACAACTATTGGCAAAGCAACTCTGGTAGCACGGAATCTTTCAGCCCCTCCTCTCGGTTCTAGCTCCTTGGCAGGAGTCCCAGTCCCTCTAACTCCCATCACGAAGGGAAGAACTGCCCCTCAATTGTTTGGGCCCTTACCAAGGACAGCTTGCCTCTCGCTGCAATTTAGATCCCTGATAAGACCAATTCAGGTTTCTGTGACTACCATTAAAACTTGCACTTCAGTCCCTCTGGGGTTTGGCACACACTGAATGGTTTCCTGTGAACCCCCCACCCCTGCCCAAAAGGAAACTATCATTTCAGTCACATGTCAGACTATAGCACATGGTCTAAAAGAAGCTGTGACCATCTCACCTCTGACACCTCAGAGCGGTTAAACCAGAGTTAAGATTTCAAAGTTGGTTTTGGGTCACAGACAAATTATTAGTCATTTCCAGTGAAAATCTGAAGTGACTCAGCAGATTGTGGGAAATCCTTCTTCAAATGATTTAACTCCTCATGGATGGGATTCAAGGATTCCCAGATTGGACACAGAGAATGATCGAAATAATTCTAATACTCATCGAAGCAGACGCTCCCAGACTCCCTCGGGCTGCAGAGCAGGTTCCAAACCAGCCTGATTATATAGTGCCGATGTCTCCTATGAACAAAAGAGTGCTGAGAGATGGCTCAGCGATTAAGAGCACTGACTGTTCTTCCAGAGGACCTGGGTTCTAATCTCAGCACCCACAACTGTCTGTAACTCCAATTCCAGGGGACTGACACCCCCACACAGACATATATGTAAGCAAAACACCGATGCACATAAAATAAAAAGAAATAAAATTTTTAAAAGAAAAATAAAAAAGAGTTAACTGAAGGAGATCACATGGTTAGGCTGTCTGGCCAGTGAGCTCCAGGGATATGCCTCTCTCTACCCCACACCCCATTCCTAGTGCTGCATCTATTGGAGTAAAATGTGCCAGATTTTACATGGGTGCTCGGGATCTGAACTCAGGTCCCCATGCTTGCTGTCCTAATGAAGGCTTCTATTATTATAATGAAACACAAGGACCAAATGCAAGTTGGGGAGGAAAGGGTTATTTGGATTACACTTCTGCATCACGGTCCATCATTGAGGGAAGTTGGAAGAGGAACTCAAGCCGAACAGGATCCTGGAGGCAGGAGCTGATGCCGAGGCCATGGAGGAATGCTGCTTACTGCTTGCTCCCCACGGTTTGTTCAGCCTGCTTTCTTAAAGAACCGATGACCACCAACCTAGGGATGGCACCACCCACAATGGACTGGGCCCTCTCCCATCAATTATTAATTAAGAAAACGCCCTACAGGTTTGTATACAGCCAGATCTTATGGAGGCATTTTCTCAGTTGAGGTTCCCTCCGTTCAGACAACTCTAGCTTGTGCCAAGTTGACATAAAATTAGCCAGCACACTTGCCCAGCGAGCATTTTACCCGCAGGGGCATCTACGTAGCGTCATAGGTTATATTCTATCAAGCAGACAAAGCCGCTTCAGTGATGATATTTGCTGTTGACAAGTATGCAGAGTCTTTCTTATATTTGTGGTATTTCTAGTTTAGGAATAAAGGTGGGATTCCTACTATGCCCTCTGGATGGTCATGGATGTAGATGCTATAGGGTTTGTCATTGCCGTTGTTGTGGTTGTGGTGGTTGTTATCTCTGCCTTAAAAACACTATGTTTATTCTACCTGCCTGGATCACAACCAAGCCCCTCGATGTCCCCTTAACACCCAGGAATGTCCAGAACTAGCCTTTTCATTGTCCAGCCTCCTTTGGCTTTGTAAGCCCTCCATTCCACCCCCTTTTCTCATGGGTAACCCTCATGCCCACCTCAGGCAGCAGATGCTCTTCCTGAAGTCTCTACCTATAATTCCTGCTTGGAAAAAGCAGCTGTGCTAACAGCGGGTGAGGGAGTATCCTAATTCTGGATTTAGGAACCAGTGATGGGCTTACACTTAAGTTTAAAGAGAGCCCTTAATATGTACTTTCTTTTTTCATTGATTTTTTTATGTGCATTGGTGTTTTGCCTGCACGTATATCTGTGTAGATCTGGAGTTACAGACAGCTGTGAGCTGCCATGTGGGTGCTGGGAATTGAACCTGGATCCTCTGGAAGAGCAGCCAGTGCTCTTACCCACTGAGCCATCTCTCCAGCCCCCTGACTGTGTATTCTTGCATGCCACAGTTTCTTTTGATTCCTTCTTATAGCTGTGTGATGTGATGATGTCTATAAACCATTTTAAGTTTTAGAAAAGAAACTACCAGGGTTTTCCTTCTGCTCAGCTAGCAGTTTTAAACTACATTAAGTCAATAGAACCTTGTCACTAAGCAAGACATTAAAATAGATTCCCCCTTTAAAAAAAAATAAGTTGAGTTTTCAGGGAGTAGAGATGAGAAGAATAACCCCAAAACATTTCTACAGAGCCTAAGGATAAAAAATTTCTTACAACAAAACTACATTTTGTCACAGCTAAGACACCAGTTATCATCAAGTCATGCCATGGGGGCTGGAAATTAACTGGCTCAGAAGACAAAATACTGCTTTTCTAGACAACCTGAGTTGGGTTCCCAGAACCCATGTCAGGCAGCTCATAACTGCCTGTGATCCCAGCTCCTGGGGAACCTAGTGCCTCAAACACAAGTGCACATAGCCACACACAGACTTACAATATATGTGTAATTAAAAATAAGAATTCCAAAAGACACACTGAGTAACAGGAAGAAAAGCAAACACCGACAGTATACTGCTGATTATTACAAGACACAACCAAAGTGAATACATTGAACATGGTTTCTAGATTGTTTTTACTACTATAACTCATCATTAATGCATTTTAGAATATGGTTCCTATATAATTGGAATTGATTATTGTAATTATATAAATAAATATGGGCCTAAACTATGTTTTAGCCACATGATCTATATGAAAGCTAACGTAAGGGAGTCATTAGCAACAGTTTCTGATATTCACTGCAAACTATCAAATATTGATAGATTTACCTGGGCACTCTTGGCCTTCCTTCTATTTTTTAAATTATGTTTATTTTTTACATCCCAACCCCAGTTCACCCCACCCCGTCCACCTCTCCTCCCTGACCTTCCCCTGACCTTCTCTCTCTCCGCTCCCATCCACCACTCCTCTGTTTCTCTTCAGAAAATGGCAGGCCTCCCATGGGTATCAACCAACAATGACATATCAAGTTGCAGGGAGACTAGGCATCTCCTCTCCTATTCAGGCTAGATGAGGCAACCCAGAGTCAGGGACAGCCCCGGTCCCCACTGTGAGGAGCCCCACAAGCTACACAGCTATAACATGTGTGTAGAGGGCATAGGTCAGCCCCATGCAGATTCCCTGGTAGGCAGTTCACTCTCTGTGAGCCCTATGGTCTCAGGTTAGCTGATTTTGTAATGTCCTTGACCCCTCTACATCTATTTCCATCACTTGATAGGTAAAGTCTCTCTGATGACGATTGGACCAGGCACCCATTGATGAGTATAGCATAAAATCATTGGGAATCATTTCATTAATTTTCTTTTTCCATTTGTATTTGATTCTATCCCAGGTCTCTGGCCCATCCAGCCTCTGGTTGCTAGTTCTGCAAGCAGTGTCAAGGGTGGGTTCCCTGTCATGGCATGGATCTCAAGCTGGACCAGTCATTGGTTGGCCACTCCCACAATTTACCCCAGCGTATCTTGTAGGCAGGACAAATTGTCAGTCAAAGGTTTTGTGACTGGGTTAGTGCCCCAATCCCTTCACTGGAAGTCTTTCCCGGTTACAGAAAATGGCAGGAACAGACCCATTTATTAACTACCAGCCAGGCACAGTGTTGGGTGCTACATCTGTGTTCTCATGGGTGATTCTGATACATAGACAACTTTAGAAGCCATTTTAAAACAAGTGTATCACATGCATGCCTGGGCATCAGATATCCTGAAACTGAAGCCAGAGTTGTGAGGCACTTTGTGAGTGCTGGGAACTGAACCCAAGTGAGAGGCCATGCTTTTTTTTTTTTTTTTTTTTTTTTTTCCGAGACAGGGTTTCTCTGTATAGCCCTGTCTGTCCTGTAGACCAGGCTGGCCTTGAACTCAGAAATCTGCCTGCCTCTGCCTCCCAAGTGCTGGGATTAAAGGCGTGCGCCAACACTGCCCCGCTGAGGATGTGCTCTTAACTATGGAGCCATTTCTCATGTTTATAAAGTGCAGCCACCTGGAATGATCTTTATAAGTTTATGAAACCTTAGATGGAAACCACAGTTAGAGAAAGAAGAATCAAATGTCAGCCTCACCAAGGAAGTAATGGCTTCTGCTCAGAAGAACAATAATGCTATGCTTCTCTGTTGGAGCAATCCGATTTTGTGTCATGCATAAGGAAACAACACGCCTGGGAAACCTCACAAAAACCACTGACCCCTACCTGCTTTGGACAGGGCCAATGCCTCTCATCAGTCAACCCTCAACCCAAAGCCAGACTGTTCGCAGACCTACTCGAACACACAAACCTCCTAGGGAAGGCTTCCCCTGGCCTCCACCCTCAGAAACTGAGAGCTGCCTGGTAGTGGTGGTGCACACTTTTAATCCCAGCACTCCGGAGGCAGAGGCAGGCGGATCTTTGAGTTCAAGGCCAGCCTGGTCAACATTGTGAGTTCCAGGACAGTCAAAGCTACACAGAAAAACCCCTCCTCAGAAAAAGAAAAAAAAAATGGCATGGGGGTGGGGCAGACTGAGATCTGACCCCAAGTAAATCAGCCTAAAGATTTTTATATAAAGAGATATGATTTCATCATGGTAGAAAAATCAAAAATTCAGGGGGCTGGAAAGGTGGCTCAGCAGTTAAGAGCACTGGCTGCTCTTCCAGAGGTTCTGAGTTCAAATCCCAGCAAAAACATGGTGGCTCACAACCATCTATAATGGGTCCAATGGCCTCTTCTGGTGTGTCTGAAGACAGCTACACTGCACTCATGTAAATAAAATAAATAAATCTTTAAACAAAATTTTTTTTAAAAAAAATCAAAAATTCAAAACCCAACCATGACATCCCAAACAAACAAAAAACCACACAGGTCAAGTTAATTTAGGCATATCATAGCTTCCAATTTTCTTTCTTTTAAACTAGAATTGATGATATTTACCTCCTAGGAGTGTCGGGAGAAGACAAGACCTCCTTTTAAAAAGTAGTACTTCAAAAAATTTTTAAAAGCTTTTGCCCAGCTACAAAAAAGTTAACCAGGTCTCAAGAGAAAGCCTATAGAATGGGAGGGAATCTTTGCCAACTACACATCTGACAGAGAACTAATAAATAAAGTATAAATAAAACTGCTCTAAGGCCAGGCATGAGAAACCCTCCTTTTGAGTTGTTGGGTTGAGGTCGTCTAAGAGACTCACAAAACTTAGAGACTATTCCTATTGCCTTTGTTGCCCCCCAGAGGTAGAAGGCAAGTTCCTATTTCTAAAGACACCATGTACGTCAGACATAGTGCCCAGAGGCCCCTGAGCTGGACCCTAGCTGAAAGCCTCCTTCCTGAGTATCATGGTATCAGAAGAAACCACGCAATCTCCCAAAGGATGAAAACAATTCAAAAATTCAAAATCCAACCATGCCTTCCCTAACAAACAAAACACTTATGAACCATAACAATGACCAGCAAGGCATGATAACCCTAAGGATGCAGCCATGGCACACATACCTTAGTGATAACTAAGAGCTCTCTGGTTGGACTTAAGAACTGCTCAACAGAGAGAAAGCATGTCTGGTAGCTACCTCTCAGGGGCTTAGTGAAGGCGTGGGTACTGGAGGAGGACCTATGACTTTATAAATCAGCATTATGCCTAGCTATAATTCTAAATATTTGTCCTCACAGCAGAGACTTAGGTAAGTATAGGCTTCGCCACTCAAGAAAATTCCTCTTTCCGATAACCAGACCATTACTGAAAACCACAGCCAATCAAAATGCAGAGCTGTGGAGCCCAGCCTTGAGGGATACATCTACAAAACAACTCCTGTACCTAAGACCTGCGGAAGATTGTAGAGGATGGGGTGAGAAGATTGAAGGGGCCTGAGGATCAGGGATTTTGCTTTGCAGTTGTGTCTCACCAGCATGACTGCCTAAACATGAGCTAAACTAGGGAACAATAATAAATATGCCAGTGTGGATGTGAAAACCCAGGGGGCCTCAACGCTACGCTGATAGCTGCAAACAGCCAAGGGACGCTGAGAGCAGAGAGCTTCCCCTGGGGTAGAGCACACCAATTGGTTATCAGATATCAAACAGCCCTGAAAACATACATGCAAGTCACATTACACTGACCCAGCATATATACATATATACACATATACATATATACATATATGCTTGTAACAACAATTAATGAAAAGATAGACCAGAAATTTGAAAGAGAGCAATGAGGGAGTGTTTAGAGATAGAAGAGAGGGCAGTATGATGTGGTTATCTGATAATCTCAAAAAATAAATAATAGAAAAGAAAGATTAAAGAACACTTTTTTTTTCAGAGAAAACTTACCGGCCACCACACCATACTTCGGCCTGCCAGGAAGAAGCCTCCAACCGTCCCACGATTAGTGGAAAACATGGCCTGAGGAAAAGAGAGTCAAAAATTTAACCAGAAATACAAAAAGTTACTTTGCTGATAAAAGAACATACCCCTCCCACAATGGGCTCTAACCTGTAATCATTCCACTCTCTGAAGCACTTCTCGTTCCTACTCGCCCTGCACACATGCACGCCCCCTGCCCCCAGCCTCAGCATGGTCACACAAAGGAGCTCATGGATGCTCACTTATATTACATAGACAGGGAAACTAAGGCCCAAGAGCTAGCTCTACGGCTAACCTACCACGCGGTTTTGGGCAAGTTCTGGATCTATTCACTTTGTTTTGTTTGCATGTTAAACAAGGGGAAATGAAACATTTGTGCGTGTGTGTGTGTGTGTGTGTGTGTGTTTCTTATGTGCATACCAAGGTGTAATGAAATATACCTTTAAAAAGTACTAAAGGGTATGTAACTTATATCTCAATAAAACTATTAAGAAAAATTAAAATGTCACAAGAATGCACAGTATAAATACTTAGTCCTACTGAAAAGACAAGATATTCAAACTCAACTCATATTTTTCCTCTCTGAATATACATGGGAACTTGCTAGAGTCATTAATTTGCAATATATTGTGACTAAGTTCAGAATGAAAGAGGAAAGTCCTTCTGATGGCAAGAAATACTTCACAGAGAGGCAGATTTCCCCAGGTCTTGAAGGAAAAGTGGGGTTTTGTTAACCTGGGAGGGGAGCAGGGGAGAGGGAGGAGATATCAGCGTTCCGGATTGGCAGCTTAGGGACTGAGGTGGTTCAGCACCCAACGTGTGGAGAGGGGACAAGAGCGACCCTAGCTCGAGCCTGGCTGAGGTGACTGAATGTGGACAGGGTAAAAAGCGAGACAGAATTGAGGCTCTCAAATGCCAGGCCAAAAGGAGCAGGCTTTATTCACAGACATAGGGAGCCACTGAAGGCTTGAAATGAGACAAATGGCCTATATTCTTCAAGACAGGATGACCATGTCTCTCTCGTAGCTCCTCTGGAATCACCACCTCTGAACCTGCAGTCATTCCTGACCCAGCCTCTGGCTCAGTGCCATTGGCCTGCCTTCGAGGTCTCTTCTTCCTCCCTGGCCCTCTCTGTCCCTGGCCCCTTTGTCCAGACTCTTGTTAATGACTGATAGTGGCTTTTCTCTTATCAGTGGTCCAAAGGAATTAACCTCTGATGTCATTTCTGCAGCAAACATGTCCGAAGCCGGTACGCCCTTACAGGGGCTCAGGCTGCTCCAGTGGCACAGAATCCTTTGGGGAGTAAGGCTTTTATCCATCCTATCCATCCACAAGGATTTATTGAGCACCTCTGTGTGTGGTGGAATACCAGGAAGAGCACTCAAGTCTTTCTTGACTCCTGGCAGTGTGTCCTTCCTCCCACAGGACATACTCTAAAGACTCAGTAGTCTTCCTGGGAATAGCAACATGGCAAACAGACTTAAGGAGCAGAGAAGGCAGCTGATGCTGAAACAGGAAAAAAATACTACAAGATTCAAACTCTAGAAACTGACTGGGGAAAGGTCATTCTGAAGATAATTCTGAAGTTAGAAGGCAAGGAAGGAAACACCCACCCAATAATAACAAGGCCAGAGGTCAGCACCTAGAACTCCATCATCTCAAACCCAAATTCCTACACACCAGCGTAAAAACACAATAACAGCCAGGACAATGCATCTCCAATGCAGCCCAGCAGTCCGACCATAGGAAGCCTGAGAAATGCAGCACGGCTAACCCAAAAGCCAAGGACGTCAAGATGGCCTTTGTGAATATGTCAGAGGTCCTTACAGGGAAAAAAAGGACAAAACCAGTAAAGAAATCTATGAAGCACAAACAGTGAGGTGAAGAAAATAGTTCAAGACTTGCAAGTGGAAATAGAATCAATAAAAAAATCCAAACTGGCCGGGCAGTGGTGGTGCACGCCTTTAATCCCAGCACTTGGGAGGCGGAGGCAGAGGCAGGCAGATTTCTGAGTTCGAGGCCAGCCTGGTCTACAGATGAGTTCCAGGACAGCCAGGGCTACACAGAGAAACCCTGTCTTGAAAAACAAAACAAAACAAAACAAAAAAACAAAAAAAAAATCCAAACTGAGGGAAAACTGGAAATGAGAAATTTAGGAACTCAGAAGCAAGCCTCACCAACAGAATGCAAAAGACAGAAGAAAGACTCTCAGGCGTTGAAGATGGGTTAAAAGAAATGGGTACCTTGGTCAAAGAAAGTGTTAAATCTGAGACCAAACCAAAGGGGAGTGAGTGTGCAGGCACAAAACATCCAGAAGGTCTGGGACACCATGAACAGAACAAACTAAGATAATAATATAGGAATAATAATAGGAACAGAGGAAGGAGAAAGAAGACCCAGGTCAAAGACACAGAAAATATATTTTTTTAAGTTATAGAAGAAAATTTCCTTAACCTAAAGAAAGGGGTACCTATCAAGGTACAAGCAGAGTAGAGAACACAAAATACACTTGACTAGAAAAAAAAAATTTTCCCTTGGCACTTAATGATTAAAACCTTAAACATACAGAACAAAGAAAAAAATATTAAAAGCTGCAAGCGAAAAAGACCATAAAACATATAAAGGCAGACCTATTAGAATAATGTCCGACTTCTCAATGGATGCTTTAAAAGCCCGAAGGCCTGGACAGATATTAAAGAAGTTCTAAGAGACCACAGATGCCAGCCAAGATACACCACAAAACATTCAATCACAACAGACGGAGAAAGAAAGATGCTCCACAGTAAAAACCAAATTTAAGCAGTATCTATCTACCAATCCAGCTCTACAGAAGGAGCTAGAAAGAAAACTTCAGCCTGAAGAGGCTAACCACACCCAAGGAAAAAAAATAACCCACACCACAACAAAATACTGGAAATCAACAAACACTGCTCGCTGATAGCTCTCTGCAGCATGATCTCAATTCCCCAGTAAAAAGACACAGACTTACATTTGCTGTATCAAAGAAACACGCCATAACATCAAGAATAGACATCGCCTCAGGGTTAAAGTATGGAAAAAGATATTTCAAGCAAATGGAGCTAAGAAGCAAGCATGTATAGCTGTTTTAATAATGGACAAACTAGACTTCAAAGCAAAACTAATCAGAAGAGAAGAGGTCACTACATACTCGTCAAAGAAAAATCCACCAAGAGGATGTTGCAAGTCTTAACATCTATGCACTAAAAACAAGGGCACCCAAGTTTATAAAAGAAATACTATCACAGCTTAAATCACATATTAACCCTCACACAGTGATAGTAGGTGATTTCAATACACCACTCTCACCAATTGATGGATCATCCAGACAAAAACTAAACAATGAAATTCTGGAGCTAACCGACATCATCAGATGGACCTAACAGAAACTTACACAACATTTCACCCAAACACAAGAGAACATGCCTTCTTCTCAGCGGCTCAAGGAACTTTCTCCAAATGCTTAGACACAAAGGAAGAAACAACAGATACAAGAAAATTGAAATAACTCCCTGTATCCTATCTGACCACCACAAATTAAGGCTGGATATCAACCACAACAGAAACAACAAAAAGTTTACAAACTCATGGGAACAAACAATTCACTACTGAATGAAAAATGAGTGAAGAAAGACATTAAAGACTTTCTAGAAATGAATGAGAATGAAATCACAGGATACCCAGGCCTATGGTACGGGATGAAGACAGTTCTAAGTGCCTACATCAAAAAAAGAGAGTGTTCATATAGCAAGACATAATCAAACTCAGGGCTGAAATCAATAAAATGGAAAGAAAAAATCAATACAAAGAATCAATGGAACAAGGTGTTGGTCCTTTGATAAAATTAATAAGATTGACAGACCTTTATTCAAAATAATTAAAGGCCAAGAGAGAATATCTAAATTAACCAAATTAGAGGCAAAAGGGGCAATATAACGACAGACACTGACAGAACCCAGAGAATCATAAGGACGTACTTTAAAACCCTATACTCCACCTAAATTGGAAAATCTAAAAGAAATGGACAAGTTTTTGATACATACCACCTACCAAAGTTAAATCAAGTTCAGATTTTAAAAATTTAAACAGACCTATAACCCCTAGTCAATGGAAGCAGTCATTAAAAGTCTCCCATCCCCAAAAACAAAACAAAAACAACAAAAACCTAGCGACAGATAGTTTTAGTGCAGAATTTTGCTAGACTTTCAAAGAAGAGTTAATTCCAATGCTCCTCAAATTATTCCAGAAAATAGAAACAGAGAAACATCGCCCAATTCATTTTATGAGGTCACAGTCACCCTGACACCCAAACCACACAAAGACCCAACCAAAAAAAAAAAAAAAAAAGGGATTACAGACCAATTTCTATTATGAACATAGATGCAAAAATTCTCAATGAAATACTGGTAAACTGAATCCAAGAACACATCAAAATGATAATTCACCATGATCAGGTAGGCTTCAGCCCAGAGACGGTATGGCATATGTAAATCTACAAATGTGATCCACCATATAAACAAATTGAAAGACAAAAACCACATGATCATGTAGAGAGAATTGCTGGTGCACTGTGTAAAAGCATTCACCTGTCAATTAAAAAAAAGGAAACTTTGGCCAATGAACTGAGGCAGGAAATAGGAGTTCTGGGACAGTGAGGGGGGAGGGAGAGGGAGAAGGAGAGGGAGAGAGAGAGAATTCTGGGAAATAGTCAGCAGGAGGAAGATTCCTCTGGACAGAGAGGAAAATGGGCTGTGTAAACCTGAAGAGAGGCAAGTAGCCAATAGAAGAAGTTAGACTAGAATAAACTGGATTATTGAGATATGAGCTAGTTGGACGCAGAACCAAGGTTATTGACCTAAGCATTTATTAATAAATAATTAGTCTTTGAGTCATTATTTCTGGGAACAAAGAGCTTGGGAGGAAAACCCAGAATTACATAATCATCTCACTACATTCAAGAAAGACCTTTGACAAAATCCAACGCCCCTCCATGATAAAAGTCTGAAAGAGATTAGGGATACAAGGGACATACCTCAACATAATAAAGACAGTTTACAGAAGCTCGTATGACCAATCCTGGGACATGAAATATGAGACTCCTGTCTGGTGAGGGCTTTTTACTGCCCCATAGCTTCTTGCTGGGGACATTAGTGTAAAGATGACGTCTCCCTCCCAACCCCCTATTTCTCCCCCTGGCTGTCCCAGAAATCACTGTGTACACTAGGCTGGCCGCAAACTCCGTCAACATCAACTAAAATAGAAAGAAACTCAAAGCAATTCCACTAAAGTTAGGAACAATATAAGGTTGTTCGTTCTCTGCATAACTATTGAATATAGTACTTGAAGTCTTAGCAACGAGTCAACTAAAGAAGATTAAGGGGGCCTGGAGAGATGGCTCAGTGGTTAAGAGCACTAACTACTCTTCCAGAGGTCATGAGTTCAAATCCCAGCAACCACATGGTGGCTCACAATCATCTGTAAGGGATCTGATGCCCTCTTCTGGTGTGTCTGAAGACAGCTACAGTGGACTTACATATAATAAGTAAATCTTTTTTAAAAATGTTTTTAAAAAAGAAGATTAAGGAGATACAAACTGGAAAGGAAGAAGTCAAAGTATCTCTAGTTGCAGATGATCTAATAGTATATACAAGTTACCCTAAAACTTCCACCAGGGGACTCCTACAGCTGAAAAACTCAGTAAAGTAGCAGAGTACAAAGTTAACATACAAAATCAGTAGCCTTCCTATATACAACTAACAAAAAGGACTGAGAAACAAGTCAAAGAAATAACACCTTTCATGATAGCCTTAAATAATATAAAATATCTTGGGGTAGCTCTAACCAAGCAGACGGAAGACTTGTATAATAAAAATGTTATGACACTGGAAACTGAAGAAGGATCAGAAGATAGAACTCGCATGCTTGTGAATCAACAGGAATAACACAGCGAAAATGGCCACCCTACAAAAAGCGATCTACAGATTCAACACTGTCCCATAACACGCCAACACAATTCCTTCTTTACAGAACTTGAAAGGACAATTTCCAGCTCCATATGGAAACACAGAATACTCAGGATAGCTAAACCAATCCTGAATGAAAAAAGAACTGCTGGAGGTATCGCCTTTCAAGTTCTATACTATGGAGCAGTTAAAAAATCATGGTATTGGCACAAAGACAGACACACTGATTGATGGAATCAAATCAAAGACCCACAATAGGACCACAGTCTACGGACACCTGTTTATTTATATATATATATATATATATATATATATATATATATATATATATATATATAAACACATAAATATTTATATATATATAAACACATAAATATTTATATATATATATAAACACAATGGAGAAAAGGCAGAACCTTCCACAAATGGTGCTGTTCAAGGTGGATAGTTGTATGTAGAAAATGCAAATGGACCCATATTTATCACCCTGCACAAAACTCAACTTTAAACAGATAAAGACCTCAACATAAACCCACCACATTCTTTACCAAAATCTCATAAGAATCGTCTCCACAGCTCAGTTGCTGCTATTGCTCCTCTCTGAAACCTCTTGAGATGGATTCCCCACCCTCTGCACAGCTCTCAGAGCTATTGTGTCATAACGTAGGGATCCATATCATTCGATTCACAAAATATCACACTGGCCTGCCATCCTGATGGCATTATGCTGAATGGACCAAATAATCAGGAAGTGGTAACCACTTCAGACTTGTTGGTAAGGCAGGTGCACATCAGAAGATGGAGAATATCCAACCAAAATTCAAGAGGCCACTACCTCAGTGAAACTTCCAGGAGTCCAGTGGGATGGGGCATGTAGGGATAATCCTTTCCTAAGGTTAAAGATTACGTTATTGCACCTGCCCCACCCATTACTAAGACAGGAGCACAATGCTTAGTGAGCTTATTTGGATTCTGAAGACAGCACATTCCTCACTTGGGTGTGTTACTCCAGTCCATATACCAAATGACTCTAGCTTTAAAACTGCTACCTTCAAATGGGTCCTAGAACAAGGAGAAGGTCCAGCTCCTCCAGCTGACCCTGTGGTAAGCAGATGGTGATGCTGTTATCTTTGCAACACTCCTATGGGTGACTCACAGAGAGGATCCTTGGGATTTTAAGTTATGGCAATCTGCAGACAATTATTCTCCCTTGGAGACAGCTCTTGGCTTGCTATTGGACCTTCATGGAAACTGAATGTTTGACAGTGGCCTACCAAATCACCATGCAACCTGAGCCGCCCTTTGAGAGCTGTGTATTAGCTGACCCATCAAGCCATTCAGTATAATGTGCGTAACAACAGAGGGAGGCGGATCTCTGAGAGAAAAGGAAGGAAGGAAACAAGCCAGGGTGTTGGCCCTCAGAGTGGAAGATTCAGGAGTACCAATCATGTTCAGTGTAACCTACACAGGTCACAATCAAGTGACATGTAAAGAACTGAGAAACTGAGGATGTGGGGCTCAAGGTGGTACCAGGAAGGGGTTTTTTTCTCCTCCAGGCTGACTAGGGAGGAAAACTGGACCCCAGGGGAGATGCTCTGCTGTAATATTTAAGGTAAAGCTGTTGGCAACTGGTGAAAATTCTTTTGTCAAATAATTTAATGAGGAGATATATGAGTATAGGATGAAGAGGACTGGGGTGAGTGAGCACTAGGCCTGCGTTCATGCAAATCGATGAGGAAAGAAGAAACAGAGGATGCGTGAATAGCACTGTTCCTTCAACGGTGGAGAAGGAACAGTGGAGATGGTTTTCCAGAAAGTTGGTGTCTTGAAGTGAAGAAAGGAAGAATAGCACTGGTTTTGCATCGTACACTCAGAGTTCTAATCATCCCTGCTCTGGTATCGATTCATCTAGATGACCTCTGGTTACACATTCTTTTCCTCATTAATAAAATGGAAGGTTGGGCTCCCCCAGAGGCTGTTCCAACTCAAGTATTCAAAGATGCTATTAATTCAAAGGCCGTTCCAATGCAGGTAACAATGATCTTATTGGTTTAAATAACAAGGGTCTGAATGACAAGCAATCATCTGACTAGGCCAAAATAAAATGTGTTTGGTGCCTGGGGAGATGGCTCAAAGGTTAAAAGCACTGGCTAGTCTTTCAGAGGACCCAGGTTCAATTCCCAGCACCCATATGGCAGCTCACAACTGTCTATAACTCCAATTCTGCATGATCTGATGCCTTCTTCTGGACCCTTAGGACACTACAGACATGCAGGCAACACACCTGTATACGCAATATAATAAACTAATAATAATAAATTTTTAAAAAGAGAAGAAAATAGGTCTGATAGTAGGTACTTTGGATTTTGTGGGTTCCCTACCACATAATTTTATTTTGCCTTATCCTATTATGTTTTAAACCCTCTAAAAGTGTAAAAGTTATTCTTGGCTTATGAGCCATACAAAAATGGGCTGTGGCCCAAGATTTGTCCATTGGGCCATAGTTTTTAATAACTCTAGTTTGGGTTGGTAGAATCTCCCAGCAAAAATAAGGTCAGAGATTCGACTTAAGTTGCTATAAAACCCCCTGAAGAAGCAATGTGAAGTAGTGAAGGAAAAGAGAATAAATATCAAACAAGTAATGGGCCAAAGCGCAAAGATAATGAGGAAGCAAAGTTCAAAGCACATAGAACCAAACTGAGCATTGTTGGAATGGCTGGGACTGGAGACAGGGGAGCATTCGTTGTGGGGGATTTTCTAAGGCAGCACAGTGGGCTTGAGTTAGTCTCTGCAGCCCAGAAATCATTCAGAAGCCCGTGTATCTATCCCTAAATCTAGTCACCTTAACACTTCAGTAGAAAAAGAGGAAGATCCAGAGGCACTGGCTAATAGGAGAAGATTAAACATAGACAAGTACTAACAGGTTCATTAAGTAGCATTTTAACAGGACAAGTGACATTGAATCACAGATACTTCAAAAGTGCAAACACCATAAAAAAAAAAAAAAAAGCAAACATTTGCAGGACTACCGGGAAGGCTAAAAAGAGCCTCGCTAGAAGCAGAGGATGAGCAGTGCATTCTGGGAAGGGGGCGTGTGGCATGGCTAGCAAATAGTGAGTTTACATCTTGGCTCCAATATCTATCAACATAAACTGGAGGGAGAAGGCAGAGAGCAAGCACTATGCTAGAGGGCCTGGTGTCAAGGCAAGGATCAAGACTGTTCCTGGAACAGTCCCGAGGATTGCAAAATCTTAGGCAATTCACAACCACCTGTGACTTCAGGTTCCTCCTCTGTAAAACTATAATTGGCAATCCTGTCTTCCCAGTCCTGTGGCTTTTTGTGTGAAGGTGCATCGTCCAGCTTACTGTTGCTGTCCATTTTACTTGCAAATACAAAAATTATCCAGGGCATGGATCACACACCCTAGAAGGTGAATGGTAGAAGCATAAGGAGACATTCCTAGGCTCATAAAGATCTTTCAGACTCAACTCTCAATATTTGGGGGAGGGGATCCTAAGCACAGATACAAGCACACCTATTTCAGACTTGGATGAACAGAGGCTGTGGGAAGTTCATTCTGCATCATTTAGTTCAGCCACAGGAGAGCAAGTAGTAGTAGAGGTGCCTATGCTAGACACTTGCTACTGTTAAGGAAACCAGGTATGCTGATGAAGCGTCAGCCCCACAGACCCCATGTGAGTGACACTTGGGGAGCCTTTCTGTTACATGTGATTTATACAATTCTTTTTTAAAATAAAAACCCATGCTTCCTTCTACACACACCCCCATGCAGCTCTGTCAGTGAAAGGGTTAACGCTGGTCATCCTTTCCTAGCTCCAGTCGCTTCCACACTTCAGCCTTTAGAGGTGGCCGAAATGCTTGCACACTCTGTCCAGCTGTTAGGTGTGCCAGCATCATAAATGAACTTTCTAAGTTCCAGGCTTTGAAGAACAAGTTTCTCTGGTTTGGTGTGTTCCCAGAGTCCCAAGAGGATATAGATGTACTTCCCTCTTCCCGGGACCAGGTCGCTCTTGGCTCACCTGCTCCTTCCTAAGCTCAGATAGCCTCTATGATCCGACCATGCAAGGCCTCTGGATTAGCTTTTCCCAGAAGGGGGCATTGGTCAGTCATAGGCTGCCCCAGCACCTGCTGTCTGCAGAGGTGATGACTCCCTGGCTCTAAACTGTTTCTTTCCCATTGGAAAGTGGATAATTAAAAAGTTAGACAATGCTGCTCCAAGTTGACCCTTTCCTGTCCCTCACAATCTATCCTAGTCTCTGTGATCCTCTGCCTTTCCCCTCAGCTCAGGGTCTTCCCTGGCCTTCCTGACAGGCTCCCTTGGGCATCCTCTACTTTCCTACACACGAGCCTCCTGTGTCCTGAACTCTTCCCCAGCATTCCCAGCTCCCCTTTATAGACCTGTAGGCCCCTTTGTGGCTCAGAGAAACCATGACATCTTTGTGTGCCCGCTCATGGCCCTGGCCTCTCCAGCCCGTGCCCCAGGACCCGCACATACCCACAGCCCGACAGCCATCACCACCACGAAGTAGATGACGATGACTGAGATGTCAGCCGCATTGCGAATGCGCTCATAGGACTGGATGGGCGCATCGGTGGCAGTAACCGAGGGACTCAAGGTGCTACTGTCCATGGCGGTGGCGACGAGTCCCTCTGGCTCACCGGCTCACCGGGGCCACTCACTCCTTATACTGCTTTTGAGTTAATGATCAGCCCCGAGGGAGGGGACCTGCGACAGAGGGGCTGCGCGGCAGGAACGCTGGGCTCCTGTGCTGCTGCGCTGCACCGCACCGTCGGGAAGCAGCTCCTAGGTGTGCAGCGCCCTTAGAGGAGCCAGCAAAGCTGCAAGAGAGACTGCGGGCGCCTGGCCGGTAGGTAAAGTCTGTTCCGTGAGCAGGGAGGGGCCTGCTAAGGGGTGGTGACCGCCTGGCACAAAAGTCCTCTGTGCTCCCGCAGTGGGCACCTCGCACAGTTGCCACACCTGGCCTGCCACGGAGTCCCACGTGAGGCAGAAAAGGAGTAGCTACACAGAGGGACCGAGGCAACTGAAGCCAAGGGTCTATAGGCTAGGGGTCATCTGTGGCAGGTGCTTTTGAAGCAGACCTGGCATCTCTGTGAACTGACTTCTCTGTGAAAAAGGAGTGCAGGACTTTTCAGAGAACTCAGCCAAGTTCTTGGTCTCCTGGAGAAATTCTCAGGAGGATGAGATTGCTGGATGGTGCTGGGGGAAACTCAATACAAATCTCTTGGCCACCGGCATCACAGGCACCCATTCCTGACTTCTCCACAACATGCAGTCCCTAGAAACAGCGCACTTTCCACCGTAAAGAGAACAACCACCACCACCTTCAGCCTGGGAGAAGGGGGTCCCACTACAGCCATTTCTTTGTCCTGTGTCTTCTCTTAAGTGATTCAAGCCACCATGGATGGAAGTAGTTTTGTACTGAACTATTTCCGTCGTGATTCCCTAAACAATACAGTAGAGTGATTTTTCATAGCTTGCACGCGGTGGTGTTACAAGTACTCTAGAGATGATTTAAAGCACACGAGAAGATTTGTGTGGGTTGTGTGTGTGTGTGTAATTATGTCATTGTATGTAAAAGACTTGAATTTCATTATTAACAGGATCCTGGAACCAAGCCCCCTCAGATAGCAAGGGACAATTTGTAATGTGCTCTGAAACCCGTTTAAAGTATGAGAGATGTCTAATTGCAGTAGCATATCGCAGTGCTCAGGAGACAGAAACACGGGGATTCTGACTGGAGGCTGGGCTCTATATAGATAGGAAGACCCTGACTCTAAAGAGTGAAGTAAAACACACAACCAAGAAGATGCCAGAGAATCTCCCTGCCAAGGAGTGCATCAAACCCTGGGCATTCAGACAGGTGTCGGAACCACAAGCCCAGGCTCAGAACAAAATGACTAACAAAGAAAACACGACTTGCCCACAATCACACAGTGAGCTGACAGCCTAGACCTGAGCATTGCAGAAACCAAGTCCCAGACTTGAAGCCGGGAGCACCTGTAACTTCCCTAGCTTACCTTCCTTCCCCTAGCTTTTCTTAGAACACTGCCTCAGCCTCAAAGGCACCAGGGAGGGGCAGCAGGAAAAATGCAAAAATTCACAGCTGGAAGTCAGGAGTTCAAAAGAGCTGGCTCCGGCCTCAGGCACTCCTCTGTCTCAGCCCATTTCCTCTTCAGTCAAATTGGCAGATGTTCATTAGCTGTTCTCTTTTTTAAACACCCTAGTATCAATTCTGAGTCTAGCTGGGCTCCTAAGTGCCTAGCTCTCAGTCTCTTCTCTATTCACTGGAGACAAGTCCAAGACCCATGTATATCAAAAGCCTGCCAACCTCACCTTTAGTCTCAATTTTATCCTTGCTGTACCTCCCAGGAATGAGATTTTCTACAGCTGGACAGTTACTTCTAAAATCAGGAAAGGGAACCAAAACCATTGTTGTAAAGGATCAGGGTCCTCCCTGGATGCCACCACCCATGCTCCCTAACTTGACATCGGGTTGCTTTCCTCACTTGCAAACAAGATAGCGTCTAAGGGAGATGGTTCAGTCATCGAAAGCATTTCAGTGCGCTCAAGAACAGCGTTAACTTTTATCTTCATCATGGCCATCTTATCTGGGCTCAAAGATGAGGGGCTCAGGTATGTCCTTGCCCACACAGAGTCAGAGACAGGCATGACCTGGACACAAGTGGTACAGCTTCTGTTTTCACAGTGACCGTCTATGTTTCCCCATCTCGTGGGCACTAAGACTCAAAAGATTAAATAAATTGTCCCAAGTTCCCTCAGATGAAAAACGGCCAAACTGGTATTCAGTCAATGTCCCTGTATGTATTTTAACCATTACTGGAGAGAGGGGGGACAGAAGGGGACAAATCAAGGAGCACTGATGTTCTAGTCCTGATTCCCAGGTCACCTCTAGACCAGCAACCCTCTAGCTCTCGTCAACATTAGTCCCATTTGGCAGTTGATCCCTGTTGTCTACAGGTTTGGGACATGTAAGTGAGCCATTAATTTTGAGAACTACAAGTAGAAATTAGAATACTTCTTGGTTTGCTGCAAGCTCAGAGCTTGGAGTGAGAGAAATATAAAGTAAAAGAGTTCGCTGTCACAGGATCCTGGAGAGATCAGCTCCTGAAAGCCACACACCACTGTGACTAGTACTCAACGGGTCTCTCCTCCCTCTCTGAGATGAAACAGAGAAGCAAATCCTCAGAAGCCAGCAGGCCCTGGCTCAGGAAATCACCACAGCTTTTTCCTGGGGGACTGGACCCACGCTGCCAGTTCAACACCCATAAGTCAGCTGGCTGTGAGGCTGGGAACTGGGAACACAGAAAGAAAGCTCAAGGAAAGAGGAGATTTGGTGGGAGGAGCAGAAGAGGAAGGACTAACCAACGCTAAGGGACGTTTGGGGAAAACGTATAGAACCTACTTTTATATGCGTTCTAAAAAATAAATTTTTAAAAGAATGTTTAATTAGAATTCCCCTACACTGGGGTATAATGCTCCTCAGTCCCAGAAGCAATAGGACACCAAACAAAAGGCACAGTGACAAGTACAAGATATCCCTGTCAAGTTATTGTTTAGGGGGTCCCAGAGACCCCCCAAAACAATGCAGGCTATTGTTGTTGCTCTTGGTTACCCAAGACACCACACACTTTGATCACAAGACATGGAGAAATCGAGCTGGTACTGACCTGAAAACATCCTCCCTGGTAGACAGATTTCATAGAGCCAGCAGGCGCTATGGAGGCTGCTGGGGAAGAAAAGCCAATGAGCATCTTAGCCAGATGCGAGCCCTGTGGGCTACAGTAATGACCAGCTTGGGAAGGTACGCCCACTGGTGCAATGATGGCATGAATGATACTGGAATGAAGGTCTGTTCTGCAGGAGGAAACTCATACCTAGTACTGTAAACCTGGCCAAGAATCCATCACCTGGAAGTCATAGATGCTGCTACCCTTTGCTAAAGGGATGTAGTATCACACTGCCTTCTAAACGCGTGGTTTTATACCATAGACTAGTGCATCCCTCACCCCTCCCAGAAGCCTCTTTATCCCGCAGATGACAGTTAATACAGAGACTTAGAACTCGTCAAAGTGGAGAGAAAAAGTAGCTGGCGCGTTCAGCCTCAATGGGACAACTTTATCACACACACACACACACACACACACACACACAC
>CM052712.1:24491077-24507268 GCA_028551405.1 Uromys caudimaculatus | reverse complement strand
GTGTGTGTGTGTGTGTGTGTGTGTGTGTGTGTGTGTGTGTGTGTGTGTTCAGATTGAGTAATAAGGTTCCTTGCATGTATACCCTGAACCTTGCAAGTTTGTTGAGTTCCCAAGAGTACAGAGGTCAGTGTAGGCAGATGCCCCAGGAGGCACGTGTTCACAGCTGAGTGAGTGTATACACATGCGTCTGTGTGTATATAAAATAAACTTCCTCAGAACATTTTGTTGTCAATTAATCTGTTCAAAGGTCATTTCTTATTACTTACCATAGTATCAAACAAGTTAATAAGTGGTTAGATAATTAATTGCCCAAAGGGAAAATTTTTGCTTTCACTGAAGTCTCTTATCTGACCCAAAGGTTGTTGATACCTGAGGACAAAGTGATGACTGGCAGAAAGGCTTTGGTTTGTGGGTTTGCTGTGGACAGACAGCTATACCTGTCAGAAGGTCTCCTGATGCTTAGTCTTCCTATCGGAGGACAGAAGGATGGTCTTGAACTGCCCTTTGTCTCCAGTGAGAATCTCCAACCCTTCCTACTGCCTTTCCAGTGAGAATCTCTACAGACTCTGAGAGGAATAACCTGGACTCTGAGAGGCAGGACCTCACAGTTCCAACCAGGATCTGTCGCTAGTTCCCCTTATCACACTGGGATTCAAGGCGTGGCCTATGGTGTGGTATAGTAGGTTCTTAATAGAGACATTAAAGCAGGCAAACCTAAGCTTGGCTCCCAGTGCCTGTGCCTCTCAATCTTCGTTCTGAGCCTCTACTCCCTCAACTACGGATCGTGGGGTTTTTAAGATAAAATTCTTATCTCTTGAAGCTATTTTGAAGATTGTATATATGATCTTCAAAAAGATCAAAAAGCCAGCTGTGGTGACATTTGCGGACACCCCTACTTTGTAGACTGGGGCAAGAGGATCAGAGCCTAAGATATAAAGAGACAGCCTCAAAAGAAAAAGTTGAGGGATGGAGATGTGGCCCAGTCGACAGAGTGATTGATTGCTTAGCATGCACAAGGCCCTGGGTTCAAGTCTCTGCACTATATAAAGCCGGTGTGGTACTGCACACCTGTAGTCCCATCGCTTTGAGGTGGGAGGGTAAAAGCAGGAGGGTCCAAAGGTCAAGGTTATCCTCAGCTATATAGTAAGCCCGAGACTAGTGTATATAAGACCCTACCTCACCAAAAAAAACCATACATTGGTTTGACATAGCCTGGCAGGGTAGTACATGCTATAATCTCAGCAATCAGAAAACAAAGTGAGCTTTGAGGGCAGCCTAATATACGTACTGAAATCCAGGCTAGCCAAGGTAGATAATGAGACCCTGACAGAAAGAAGAAATGAAGGAAGGAAGGAAAAAGAAAGGAGGGAAGGAAGGCTCTTTGCATATTTCTTGGCATATTTAATAAATAGTAGCAATAGCTAATATCTATTGAATACTTATCTATACCTGCCTATCCAGACAGACACAATTATTAGCCCCACTGTACAGATAAGAGACTCTTACCCAAGGGTGCAGTCAGTAAGAAGGGAATTTGTGCCCAGGCATTTACACTATCGTTAATATTTTTATTATCGACAGAAATCATCACTAAGAAAAGATCCTAGAGCCTCACTCCAACTGTGGAGGGAGCTGCTCTGCCTCTGTGTCCCCTCTAATCACCGTAATGTGAACATGGCTCCTTTTCCCAGACTTGCTGCTGTATTTTAGCCACCACTTGGTTATTCATTTGATGTTCATTGATCATTGCCTGTGTGCCAAGCACTGTGGTTGGCCTGGATTATACAGTCCTGAACAAACAGTCGAGGTTTCCACATTGTTGAGGTGTGAGAAGGAAGAGACGCCAGGCACACAGAAACCACAGGAAAGAGGACAAAAGGGGCCCAACATTGGAAATGAACTTGACTGACATAATCTAAGAAGGGACAGAGACTGTGGATGGAACAAAGAACAGGAGAACAGATGCCATGACATGGTCCCTGGAACTCAACCCTGGGCCTCACAGACTGCCCCACACGCCTCCCTGTAGGGTATGCAGACCCCTTGAAGGTACTATATCCAAAACAAAAAAATAAGCCCCCTCTTTTTCCACTACACAACCAAGCATCCAGCTGCCCGAACTTAAGACTGGCTAAGCAACTTTTTCTTTATTATCATGGGTTTGAATCCAATGCCTCGCCTACACTCTACCACAGAACGACACCTGCCTAGCCAAGTCTGGAGGCGGGATCATGCTAACACCCAACTGACCTCAAAATCAATAGGTAGTCTCAGCTTGAACTTGACATCCCCCTGTCTGTGTCCCAGGAAGTTGGCATTGTAGGCCTGTACCACATAAGCCAGGCATCTTCTTGGACTTGTCCTCTATGAGGCCATGATGCTGGCCTCTGTTTGAAACCTACCAGCCATCTAAGCTGTTAAATCGATGCCCTAACTCTCCTCCCTATCTTCAGCCACTTCACCTGCTGCCCAAGAGCTCCTCTCACAGACAACCCATGAACACTACAATGGTGGTACACACCTTGAATCCCAGAACTCAGGAAGTCAAGGCAGGAAGATTGAAAGTCAAAAGGCAGCCTCGGATACTTAACCTCCAGTCTATAGCTGTACCACCCTGAATGCTACAGATTTTACCATAATCCCACTTTGTCTCAAGAAAAAAGAAAAATAAATAAATAACTCCTCCAAAGCTAGGACCCTCAGAGCTCCTTTTCAATTTTAGAATAAAGCCTCAATTCCTTGGTCCAGCATGTGGTGTCCTTCATCATGAGATCAGCTGCCACCCTTTCAGCCTCTCTCTAATAGTCAAGTGTAACTCAGAGCACCAGCCATGCACAATTACTCCTTTGTTGCCACCAGGAACAGCACAAGATATCCCACTAAGAAGTCACCTAAAGCCTTGTAGAAGTAATGTCAGGCAGAAGGGCACAGTCCATCGCCCTGAAGCCTTCTCTGACACTTGGGCAGCATCACCCACTCTGTCTCCTAGATGCCCTAGTCCCTGATAGTTACAACTCAGTGTTCAGTGTTAAACTTCAGCACATTAGGTCTTTAAATAATTCTTTTTTTCCACGTTTTTTAACTTTATTACAAAAATGTTGCAGGTTTAAAAAAAAAAAAGTAGTTATACAACAAAATTAACCAGACACAAAGACTATCTAATTCAGTGACCTTTGATGCAGCTAGAACACACATTCAGGGCAGAAGCTGTGGATCGTCACATTACAATTTAAACTTTCAGTATCGAATATATTTTCTGCATTTGTGCACCCCCCCCAGAATGAAAAGTCCGTGACAGCATTATAATTAGAAAAACAATTAGCTTTTTATCCTGTTTCATGACTCCTGTCTGTCACCTGCATCCACTCCTTCCTCGGCCCCTAATTTTTAGCTGTTCTTGTTCTCGTTTCTACATGCTATACTGTGCCCACATGTGTATTTCTTTACCCACAGACACATATTATTGACTAGATTCTGAATATGAGGAAGAATGGTGGGATTTTTTAAAGATCGTGTGATATCACTTATTATATACGGCGAGTCCATCCATTTTTCTACAAATTCTGTGATTACCTTTTTCTTTAGGGCTGAATAGTATTCTGGTGTGTGTGTGTGTGTGTGTGTGTGTAACACAACCCATTCATCTGTATTTCATCATGGATGAGGAGAACCCAAGAGAACCCAACCCTACATGAAGCACTAAATAGTAGTTTCCAGTCTGCGGTGGCTAAAATAAGATGTCTCCATAGTGTCCCGCTTCTGAATACTTGGTCCCCAGTTTGTGACACTGAGTAGATTTAAGAGGTGTGAATTTGCTGGAGGATGTATGTCACTGAGAGTGGGCTTTGAGGCTTCAAATGCCATGCATTTCTCTCCTCTCTCTCTCTCTCTCTCTCTCTCTCTCTCTCTCTCTCTCTCTCTCTCTCTCTCCCTCTCATATCAGACCCAAGTACTGCGGTGGACAGGTATAGCTATGAGGGAGGTCTTTACAAGCACAGGGTGAAATGTGCCGCCTGGGATGCACACCTGAGCTTCATCTCCAGCCTCTCCTTGTGTTTCCTAGTCTTATGTTGAGGACTAGTCTGGCTTGTTGTTGTTGTTATTGTTGCTGCTGCTGCTGCTGGTGCTGGTGGTGGTCAACTTGGCACAAGCTTGAGTTATCTGAGAAGGGAGAACTACACTGAGAAAATGCCTCCATCAGATTGGCCTGGGGCTGGAGAGATAGCTCAGTGGTTAAGAGCACTGGGTGCCCTTGCAAAAGACCTGATTTCAGTTCTCAGAACCTACATGGTGGCTCACAACCATCTGTCAGTTCAGTTTCCAGGAATCCAGCGCCTTCTTCTGACTCCCATGGACATGTGGTACACATATATGCATACAGGAAAACATTTATAAATATAAAAACTAATAAAGAAATATTCAAAAAAATTGGCCTGCAAACAAGCCTGTAGGTCCTGTATGTGGACCTTTCTCTTGGGGGAGGATGTCATCGGTGGACAGGTGGCCCTGGGTAGTATAAGAAAGCAGGCTGAGCAGTGCATGAGGAGCAAGCCGGTACGCAACATTCTTGCATGACCTCTGCTTCAGTCCCTACCTCTATGTTCCTGCCTTGAGTTCCTGCCCTAACTTCCCTCAGGATGGAGTGTGACCTCTGAGTTGTAAGCTGAATAAGCCCTTTCCTCTCCAAGTTGCTTTTGGTCAGAGTATTTTATCACAGCAACAAAATCCCAATTAAGGCAAGTATCTGTTTCCTTACATGGAAACTTAAAGTGGTAAAGTCATCTCTGCCTTATGGCCAACTAGTTTAAAATATTTAAGCCATATCTGTAAATTCCTCAAATGTGTTTCTGCTTATTTGGTTATATGACTGCCTCCTCTGTAAGACCAGGCTTTGAATAGCCGAGTTCTGTCCTCTTGAGAGCTACTACTACACAACAGATGCTCAGTGTTAGTGAGGGGATTGGTGGATGGATGGATACACACATGCGTGGGTGGAAGGATGCAAGAATGGGTCCATGGATGCAGAGCTATAGAGAGAATCTCTTGTGAACTGTATGGAAGCATCACCTGTCGATAGAAAAGCCTATGGCCAATGAGCTGAGGCAGTAAATAGGAGGTGGAAGGTCTAGGAGATGGGGATGATTCTGGGAGATAGTCAGATGTAAGAGATCTGCCCTGAACTCAGGAGGAGAAAGATGTCACATAAACCTAAGGAAAGGTAACTAACCATGTCAAAGACTTAGAATAAACGAGTTAGTTAGGTTATGAGTTAGATGGGGAACAAACCCAAGCTTGTGGCCTAAGCATTTATTCATATATAATTAAGTCTCAGAGTTGTTACTTCTGGAAACAAAGAGGCCGGGTGGAAAAGCACGAGGCTTGACACATAGCTGAATGGAAAGTTGGTAAAGACAACACAAGAGAAAAATCAATGAACTCAACAAGGACCAAATTAGTCCCATTAAAGCGCATTTATTTAGAGTTTACACAACAACATGGAAGCTAAGAACTAACCAAAAACTTGTCTTACCATCTAGGAATGACAGAATGTCAGCATTAAACAAAGTTCATGGAGATATTAAGACCTCAAAACAAGGGTTCTTATGCAAGCTTCCCCAGTCACATGTCAACAGAGCAGAACTGCAAGCCAAGATCCCTATTAGTCCTGGAAACCCATTCAGACAAGCAACCACCCAAAGTTCAGAGATAAGCAAGGTCATTGCACACACTCCAAGAAGATACTCCGCTGTATGGCTTTTTCTGGGAACTGTGAGCAAAGTATATTCACTCCAGATAGACCCTAAAGACAGACCAAAGAAACAACTCCACCCAACTCTCTTTTAGTAAACCAGAGAGTTTATTACAGTCACTCACAGGACCATGTTGACAGGTTAAAGGAGCACAAATGACTCAAAGCCAACTGCATCAACCAGAAGACCACCTCAACATGAGTGACAGCTCACAAAAGCTATGTCCCTGGAGCTCCCAGCCAACTTGTAGACAGGTTGGCCAGTAGGAGAGTCTCCTTTTCCCCACAGTGCTTTACTGCTGTTATTTTCTTGAGGAGGGGGTCTGTGGATCACATATGTTTCAGGAACTTCCTGAGCCTTATAAATTTTGTTTACTTCCTGGACCTTGTACAGTTCTTCCTGAATGTTATATGAGCTTCTTTCTTAGTTCTAAAAGAGACTAATTCAATTAGGAGAAAATTGTCAGAAAGTTGGAGAAATGGCTCAGCTGTTGAGAGCACTTACTGTTTTTACAGAAGACCTAGGTTTGGTTCCTAGAATTTACATAGTGGCTCACAATCTCCTGTAACTCCAGCTCTATGGGATCTGATGCCCTTTTCTTACATCTTCTGGTAATACAAGCCCAAGGTGCAATACATACACTCAGATGCACACACATATACATAAAATTAAGTAAATATTTTTAAATGAAAATAGTCAAATGCATAGCCAAGGTCTGTTATAGGTTGGATTGTACTCTCCACCAAAAACATCTTATATTGAAACAGTAAACCCCTCAGTTACTCAGAATGTGACATTTGAAGATAGTGTCACCATAGAAGTGACCAAATGTTTAAAGTGATGTAGGAGTAGGGTCTAATACAATATGAATGGTGTCCTTATCAAAATGGGAAATCTGGACACACACAAGGAGAACACCATACAAACATGAAAACATGCGTCTGTAAGCCAAGGACAAAGGGCTAAGGAACAGACCCTTCCCTCCAAGTCCTCAAACACACCTTGATTTCAGACATCGCATTTCCAGAACTGTGGGATAACATCTGATATTACTTATGCCTCCCACTGGACATTCATTTTTCTTAGCAGTCCTAGTAAACTAATGGAAGCTCACCAGAAAAGTGCTTCCCAAGTAGTCACGGGATCAGCAGTAGCAACATCACTGGGATTTATTCTACAGACAAGACATACAAGTGAGAAAATCTAGGGATGAGGTCCAGCACCCTCTGTCCTAACAACCCATCTGGCGCTTCAGATGTGTAGTAAATTACTGTGTTAAATCTACTCCAGGCTGTTGATGACTGTCCCTCCCAAAGTCCATGTCTATCCAGAACCACAGAGTGTGACTTTATTTGGAATTTTTAGGAGTAATTAGAGACAAGATCATTTAACAAGATGGCAGCCACTCGGATCCTTATAATCAGAGAAGCAAAGACACCGGAACAGGAAGCACACCATGTAATGTCGGTGACAAAAGTTGGCATGCTTATATACAAGACAAAAAGCACTAAGTAACTCCAGGAGCCACCAGGAGCCAAAAAAGACACCAGGAAGGAATCTACACAAGATCCTCAGAGACAGTATGGCCATCTCATACTCCATTTAGACTTAGCTCCCTGAGCCATGAGCAAATACATTTCTGTTGTTTGGGGACTGGGAGCGTAACTCATTGGAAAAAAGAATATTTCTATAGTTTTAAGCCATTCAGTTTTTGGTAATCTGTCACAGCAACCCTCAAAAACTAATCTATCTAATATAGGAGTCACAGTCACATTTGGCTGTTTATTATTGAATTATAAATTATTAAATTAATTAAAATGAAATAAAACTGAAAATTCACTTCCTCACTCTAAACAGCCACATTTCTAGTGCTCAGTGTCAGTGTGGGCGTAGGTTACTGTGCTGATGACCCAAACACAGGACATTTCCATCAGAGCACAAAGCACTGTATGACACCACCACTCCAGAGAGGACTCTTCACCCCAGCAAAGCATAGCCCTCTTTTGGACCACAAAGACATTTTTAAGTATTAAATGGTTGAAAAACTAAAACATCCATGAGACACAAAAACAGGAGGGTTTATTTATCTGTTTGCCTCAGACTTCTGGGTTCAGATTGTCTTTTTGTCAGTGTTAGGGTTCCAAGCATGGATCCAGCAAGAGTGGATGACTTTAAAGCATGAGATAAATGTCCTGATCTTTGAATGTAAAGAGTCGATCCAATTAAAATCTAACATGTGTTTCTATTTGGGATAAAATGCTAGGGTAACAGAAAAAAACTAATTTGTCATCTGATAATATTGATAAATATTCAAGTTATGCTTTCAAGAATGAAAATACTTTGTTTCTCACTTGCTTACAATGGACAATGGATATTCTATGCCATCTTTAGGAGAAAAAAAACTTATAATATACAGTACTTCAACATTACAACTCAAAATGGCTAGTAAAAACCAGGTAGTGGTGGTCGTGCATGCCTTTAATTCCAGCACTCAGAAAACAGAGACAGGCAGATCCCTGAGTTCACAGTCAATTTGGTCTCAGAGCAACTTCCAGGACAGCCCAGGGGTATACCCTGGGAAAACCCTGTCTCAAAAAGAAAAAGCTGGAAAAGAGGAGGTTGAATATTTCATCACAAAAAAATAATAAATGCTTGAGATGATGGATGGTCTAACTATCAGAGTTAGTTGATCATTAAATAGCACACTGTACCCCATAAAGATATATAATTATTGTTCATTAAAAAGTTGGAATTTTTCCTGGGCCAATATCCAGGAGGCAGAGACAGGTGTCTGTGAGTTTGAAACCATCCTAATCTATATAGTGAATTGCAAGCTAGCTAAGACTACAAAATGAGATCCTGTCTCAAAATACATTTTGAGTTGTGTGCTGTCCTCTCGCCCCCCATCGTCTGGCTCATGGCTCCTCCTGCCATCCCAAGGAGACTTTCAGGACCCCAGGAGCATTCTCTTCCCCAAGGAGGCCTGCAGGGGCCCCCAAGGAATACTCTCTCCCCCATCAATCCTCCACCAATTGGGTCCTACTGGCATCAGGAACATCCAACCATCACCCGAGACAACCAGATGGCTAAAGGACAGAGTAAGAACACTATCAACAAGATCTGGAGTAATATAGCACCACTAGAGCCTGGCTATTCTGCTACCTCAAGCCCAGGATATCCTAACACAGCCAAAGAACAAGAAGATGACCTTAAATCCAGTCTTATAAAGATGATAGAGGCCTTTAAAGAGGAAATTAATAAATCTCTTAAAGAAATACAGAAAAATACAATAAAACAGGTGAAGGAAATAAATAAAACTGTCCAAGAACTGAAAAATGGAAATAGAAGCAATAAAGAAAATACAAATTGAGGCAATTCTGGAGGTGAAAAACCTAGAGAACAGAACAGAAAACACAGATGCAAGCATCATGAACAGAATACAGGAGTTAAAAGAAAGAATTTCAGTCATAGAAGATATGATTGAAGAAAGTGATACACTGGTCAAGGAAAATGCTAGTCTAAAAAGTTCACAAAAGCCGGGCAGTGGTGGCGCATGCCTTTAATCCTAGCACTCGGGAGGCAGAGGCAGGCAGATTTCTGAGTTCGAGGCCAGCCTGGTCTACAGAGCGAGTTCTGGGACAGCCAGGGCTACACAGAGAAACCCTGTCTTTTAAAAAATAAATAAATAAAATTAAATAAATAAATAAATAAAAAATAAAAAGTTCACAAAACATCCAAGAAATCTGGGACACTATGAAAAGACCAAACCTAAGGATAATGTGAATAGAAGAAGAAGACTCCCAGCTCCAAAGCCTAGAAAATATTTTCAACAAAATCATAGAAGAAACTTTCCCAACCTAAAGAAAGAGATGCCTACAAACATACAAGAAGGTTACAGAACACCAAACACACCAAACAGATTGGACCAAAAGAGAAAATCCTCTTACCACATAATACTAAAAACACTAAATGTACAGAACAAAAAAAGAATATTAAAAGTTGTAAGGGAAAAAGACCAAGTAACATATAAAGGCAGACCTATCAGAATTATATCCAACTTCTCAACAGGGACTCTAAAAGCCAGAAGGGCCTGGGCAGAAGTCTTGCAGTCTGTAAGAGATCACAGGTACCAGCCCAGACTACTATACCCAGTAAAACTTTCAATCACTATTGGAGAAAACCAAATTTAAACAATATCTATCCACAAATCCAGCCCTACAACCCTACAGAAGATAATAGAAGAAAAACTCCTACCTGAGGTGGCTAATTACACCCAAGAAAACAGGAAATAAAAAACCCCATACCAGCAAACCAAAGGAAGGGAAACACACACACACACACACACACACACACACACACACACACACTAACAACAACAACAATATAGGAATGGCAGGAATTAACAATTTCTGGTCATTGATATTTCTCAATATCAATGAACTTAATTCCCCAATAAAAAGACACAGACTAACAGAATGGATGCAAAAACAGGATCCTTGGTTTTGCTGCATACAAGAAACACACCTCAGCAACAAAGATAGACATTACCCCAAAGTAAAGGACTGGACAAGGTTTTTCTAAGCAAACGGACCCAAGAAGAAAACTAGGGTACTCATTCTAATATCTACTAAAATAGACTTTAAATGAAAACTAATTAAAAGAGCTGGAAAAGGACACTTCATACTCATCAAAGGAAAAATCCACCAAGATGACATCTCAATTCTGAACATCTATGCCCCAAATGTAAGGGTACATACATTCATAAAACACACATTACTAAAGTTTAAGTCACACAATAACCCCACATATTAATAGTGGGAAACTTCAACACCCCATTCTCACCAATGGGCAGGTCATCATTAAGCAGAGAAATAGTGAAACTAAGAGAGATTATGAATCAAATGAACCTAACAGATATCTACAGAACATTTCATCCAAACAAAAAAGAATATACCTTCTTCTCAACACCTCACAGAGCCTTCTCCAAAATTGACCATCTACTCAGTCACAAAGCAAGCCTCAACAGATACAACAAAATTGAAATAACACAAGTATCTTATCAGAGCACATGGCTTAAAGCTGGATTTCAACAACAGCAACAACCGAAAGCCTACACACTCATGTAAACTGAACAACTCTCTACTGAATGACTAGTGGGTCAGGGGAGAGAGAAAGAAAGAAAGAAAAGACTTTCTAGAATCCAATGAAAACGAAGGCACAACATACCCAGACTTATGGAACACAATGAGAGCAGTGCTAAGAGGAAAGTTCATAGCACTAAGTGCCCTCATAAAGAAATTAGAGAGTTCTCATACTAGCAACTTAAAAGCACACCTGAAAGCTCTAGAACAAAAAGAAGCAAACACACCCAAAAAGAGTAGATGCAAGGAAATAATCAAACCCAGGGCTGAAATCAATGGAAACAAAGAGAACAATACAAAATAATCAACGAAACCATGAGCTGGTTCTTTGAGAAAACAGACAGTATCCAAATCAACAAAATCAGAAATGAAAAGGGGGGGATATAACAACAGAGACTGAAGAAATCCAAAGAAACATTAGGTCTTATTTCAAAAGCCTGTACTCTACAAAATTGAAAAATCTAAATCAAGTTAATGATTTCCTTGATAGATACCATTTACCAAAGTCAAATCAAGATCGGGTAAACAATTTAAATAATCCCGTAACCCCTAAGGCAATAGAAGCAGTCATTAAAAGCCTCCTACCCAAAAAAAAAAGCCCAGAGCTAGATGGTTTTTGTGTAGAATTCTACCAGACTTTCAAAGAAGAGCTAGTATCAATACCCCTGTCTTAGTTAGGGTTTCATTGCTATGATGAGACACCATGACCAAGACAACTCTTCTGAAAGCAAACATTTAATTGGGGCTGGCTTACAGATTGGGAAGTTTAGTCGATTATCATCATAGCAGGAAGCACGGCAGCATCCAGACAGACATGGTGCTGGAGAAGGAGCTGAGAGTTCTACATCTTGTTCTGAAGGCAGCCAGAAGACTATCTTCCAGGCAGCTAGGAGAAGGGTCTCAGAGTCCACCACTACAGTAACACGCCTACCCCAACAAGGCCACACCGCCTAACAGTGTCACTCCCTCGGCCAAGCATATTCAAACACATGAGTCTATGGGAGCCAAACCTATTCAAACTTCGACACCTCCTCAAACTAGTACACAAAATAGAAAAAGAAGGAATATTGTCAAACTCATTCTAAGAGGCCACAGTCACCCTGAAACCTAAACCACACAAAGACTCAACAAAGAAAGAATTTCAGATCAATTTCCCTTATGAACAGTGATGCAAAAATACTAATAAAATACTTGCAAACCTAATCCAAGAACACATTAAAAACATCACACACCATGGATCAAGTAGGCTTCATCCCAGGGATGCAGGGATGGTTCAATATATTACTTCAGGTTTTGTTTTTTGGTTTCTTTTTATCTGTTGAGGCTTGCTTTGTGACTGAAAATCCATCAATGTAATCCACCATATAAACAAACTGAAAGAGAAAAACTACCTGATCATCTCACTACATGCTGAAAAGAGCCTTTGACAAAATCTAACACCCCTTCTCATGGTAAAAGCTTGAAGAAATTAGGGATACAAGGTGCATACCTAAGCATAATAAATGCAATATCAAGCCAATAGCCAACATCAAATTAAATGGAGAGAAACTTAAAACAATTCCACTAAAATCAGGTTCAAGACAAGGCTGCCTATTCTCTCCATATCTATTCAACATAATATTTGAAGTTCTAGCTAAGACAACAAAAGGAGAGCAAGGGGATACAAACTGGAAAGGAAGAAACCAAAGCATCACTATTCACAGATGATGTAATCGTGTGCATAAGTGATCCCCAAAATTCCACCAGAGAACTTCTACAGCTGATAAATGCCTTTAGTAAAGTGGCCGCATAGAAAATTAACTTAAAAATTAATTTTGTATAAAGGAGGACTACTGAGTTATACAAACGATAAACGGGCTGAGAAAGAAACTAGAGAAACAACACCCTTCACGGTCGCCATAAATGATATAAAATATCTTGGTATAATTCTAACCAAGAAAGTGAAAGATCTGTATAACAAAAACTTCAAGTTTCTAAGGAAATTGAGGAAGATATCAGAAGATGGAAAGATCTCCCATGCTCATAAATTGGTAGGATTAACATAGAAATGACCGTCTTACCAAAAGCGATTTACAGATTCAATGCAATTCCCATCAAAATTCCAACACAATTTTTTGTTGTTCTTGTTATTTTGTTTATTTACATTTCAAATGTTATCCCCCCTCCAGTGTCCTCTCTGAGAACCCCACATCCCACCCCCCTCCTCCCTGCCTCCACAAGGGTACTCCCCCCACCCACACACCCACTCCCCCCTCACCACCCTAGCATTCCCCTACACTGGGGCATCAAATCTTCCCAGGACCAAGGGCCTCCTCTCCCCTCCCAGACAAGGCAATCCTCTGCTACATATGCAGCTGGAGCCATGGGTATTCTTTGGTTGGTGGTTTAGTCCCTGGGAGCTCTGGCGGGTCTGGTGGGTTGATATTGTTGGTTTTCCTATGGGGTTGTAAACCCCTTCAGCTCCTTCAGTCCTTCCCCTAATTCCTCCATTGGGGTCTCCCTGCTCATGCCAATGGTTGGCTGCAAGTATAAGAATCCATATCAGTAAGGCTCTGGGAGAGTCTCTCAGGAGACATCCACATCAGGCTCCTGTCAGCAAGCACATCTTGGCATCTGCAATAGTGTCTGGGTTTGGTGGCTGCATGTGGGATGGATCCCCAGGTGGGGCAGTCTCTGGATGGCCTTTCCTTCAGTCTCTGCTCCACTCTTTGTCCCTGTATTTCCTTTAGACAGGAGCAATTCTGGGTTAAAATTTTGAGAAGGGTGGGTGGCCCCATCCCTCAAACAGGAACCATGCCTAACCTCTGGATGTGGTTTCTACAGGTTCTCTCTCCCCTTTGTTGGGTATTCCAGCAAATGTCATCCCCGTTGGGTCCTAGCAGCCTCTTGCTTTCCTGGCGTCTGGGACTTTCTGTTAGCTACCCTCAGCTCCCCATCTCCTATTGCTACACGCTTCTGTTCAATTTCCTGACCCTCTGTACATCTTCCCGGTCCCCTCCCACACCTGATTCTGTCCCCCTTTTCCCCTCTTCCCCTCCTCTCTTCCTCCCAAGTCTCTCTTACCCTCTATCTCCCATGATTATTTTGTTTCCCCTTCTAAGTAGGACCGAAGCACCCACACTTTGGTCTTCCTTCTTCTTGACCTTCATATGGTCTGTAAGTTGTATCGTGGGTATTCCAAGATTTGTTCCTAACATCTACTTATCAGTGAGTACATACCATGTGTGTTCTTTTGTGACTGAGTTACCTCACTCGGGATGATATTTTCAAGTTCCATCCATTTGCCTGCGAATTTCATGAAGTCATTGTTTTTAATGGCTTGATCAATGGGATAGAATTGAAGACCCAAAAATAAACTGATACACCTTCCGACACTTGATTCTTTATAAAGCCAAAAACCTTACAATGGAAAAAAAAAAAAAAAGCATCTTCAACAAACGGCGCTGGTCTAACTGGATGTCTGCATGTAAAATAATGCAAATTGATCCACATATATCACCCTGCACAAGTGGGTCAAGGACTTCAACATAAAGCCAGACATACTGGGAAAGTGTTCAGTCCCCAGCATCCACACCAGACATTCACAACTGCCTGTGATTTCAGCTCATCTCTAGGCACCCAGCACTTCCGGCCTCCAAAGTCACTTTACTCCTGTGGTCAACATAAACACACATATACATAATTTAAAATGAAATTAAATATTTAGGGGCTGGAGGGAGGGCTCAGGGGACTGGAGTGATGGCTCAGCCATTAAGAGCACTGACTGTTCTTCCAGAGGTCCTGAGTTCAATTTTTAGCACCCACATGGTGGCTCACAACCATCTGTAATGGGATCTGACGTCCTCTTCTGGCATGCAGGTGTACATGAAGATAAAACACTCATATGCATTAAATAAATAAATAAATTTTTAAAAATTAAAAATTTAATAAAATAGTAATAAATAATGTGAAAAATCACATAAAATTTTTAATTACAGTATATATAAGGGAAATCTTGCCAGAATATGTCCAGTCTCACTTATTTACATACTATGTATGTTTTCTGCTAAACAGCAAATTCAAGTCTTTATGGTAGGGAGCATCTGGAAAACAGAACACATACTAACTGGCCTACTACAGACAAAAAGATCCTGTCAATGGCTATCTTTAATGGCAATGAAGATAAAATGGAGAAGACATTAAAACAAACCCACCAAGAAGGACCACGTACCACCCAGTCTATGAATCTATTGTATTTCCAATATCACAGTGAAATTTTAAAACGCAATTTTATGTATATGTCTACATATAGGGGAGGGAGAGATCTCGTCACTGTCCCTTGTTTGCTCTGAGGGGAGGGGCTGGGAGACTCTAGATGGACCTGGGAACCAAAACAACATAAGGCACATCGACCCCTAGAAGTTCTATCAATCTTTTCTTTTTAATTTTTTTTCAAGTTTTGCCTCCATATATGTCTATGTACCACTTGTGTGACTGGTCCACACAGAGGCTAGAAGAGGGTTCAAGGCCCCTGGAACTGGCATTACAAATGATTGTGAGCCACCATGAGGGTGCTCGGAGTCGAAGCCAGGGACGAGCAGTCAGTGCTCCTAACCACTGAGCCACAGTCTTGTTAATCATATGTCTATAAAAGGATCTCCGTGAGACAATTCGGCTAAGGATGCTGGCATAGACCTGTAACACCAGGACTCCAGAGACCAGCAGGAGGAGTGTGTTTGAGGCCAGGCTGAGAAACATAGGGAGTTCCTACTCCCACCCCACCCTCAAAAAGAAAGAAAGAGCAAAGCCAGCATAATGGCTCAAGCCTTTAATCCCAGTACTCGGGAGACAGAAGCAAGTGGATCCACACAAGCTCTAGGTCTGCATGCTTGGTCTACATCGTGAGCTCCAGGTCTGGGGACACAAAGATAACTTGTCTAGGAAGGAGGAAGGGAGGGAAGGAGGGAAGAGGGGAAGAGAAAGAAGGAAGGAAGGAAAGAAAGAGGTGAGAGAGGAGAGAAAGGGAGAGAGAGAGAGAGAGAGAGAGAAGGAGAGAAGTGAGAGAGGAGAGAGAGAGGGAGAGAAGAGAGAGGAGAGAGAGAGGTGAGAGAGGAGAGAGAGAGGAGAGAGAGGGAGAGAGAAAGAGAGGGAGAGAGAGGAGAGAGAGAGAAGGAGAGAGAGAAGAGAGAGAGAAGGAGAGAGAGAGGTGAGAGAGGAGAGAGAGAGGGAGAGAGAGGGGGAGAGGGAGAGGGAGAGGGAGAGGGAGAGGGAGAGGGAGAGGGAGAGGGAGAGGGAGAGGGAGAGGGAGAGGGAGAGGGAGA